>OU342632.1:46880984-47441757 GCA_910589415.1 Malachius bipustulatus | reverse complement strand
ATACACTATTTCTGCGATTGATGCGCAAGAAGGTTTTTTTATTACCTTGAAGCTTTAAATGAATAGTTATTCCATTAACAATAAGTAACAGTTGAGTTCTCAGTTACCGCCCATCACTATTGTTTACATTAAAACTGTGCGGAAACGATTTTTGGCTATGCCTTATATGTCACTTTGTCGCACAGTTCTGGATACGTGAAAAATCTGCTAGTTTGCGCACAGAAAACGATGCGCAAAGTAGTGTTTTGTATAGTGGTGGTAGGAAAAAAAATTGAACCTATTTAAAATGATGTCAAAGCCCACAATGGCTTCCATTTAAAAAATATTTAAAAAATATTTATATTTTAAGAAATTTCTTTTAAGTTTGAAAAACTGTTGGAAAAGAGTGTGAAAATTATACAGGGTCAGAACTATTTAAAGGGCCACTACAGGGATATCCTACCTAAACCATTGAAGATACGAGGTCGGTTAAATTAGAGAAAAGTTGCGCTTTTTTGTGGCCATCTTTAATCCGTCATAACACGCAAGATATCTGTGACCGTTCCTGAAATATCCTGAAAAAACTGAAAAATCGAGAAATCTTATTTTTGCCATATTATCTTTCTTGCCATTGGAAATTAATGAATAATTTTTCGTAGGCTTACATAAGCCGTTACGAGCTATTTATCTGACATTTCAAAAATTTTCAAAGCCGACTAGATCCCAGAGTTTTCATAGTCAACTTTCGTTTTTCTTATGGCCGCCATATTATTTTTTATGTCGTTCGATAAGAAATAAATAATTTAAACCAAAAATTAATAAATAAAAAAAAATGGGAAAATTTTTATTCTTCCTTTTTCAAAGAAAAACAGAAAATTTTTCGCTGAAATAGGTCAATATAAAGTCATACTGCTTGAAATATAGTTTTTTAATTTCCCTATGATATTCGGTCTAAAAAGTTATTTTTTTAGAAAGAAAAAGAACAAAATTTTTTTTTCATTTATTTATGAGGTTTATTAGTTTTTGGTTTTCATTTTTTTTTTTTTCATAGCGAACGAAATAAAAAAAACAATATGGCGGCCTCAATAAAAACGAAAGTTGACTCTGAAAACTCTGGGATCTAGCCGGCTTTGAAAATTTTTGAAATGTCAGATAAATAGCTCATAACGGCTTATGTAAGCCTACGAAAAATTATTTATTAATTTCCAATGGCAAAAGAAATATGGCAAAAATAAGATTTCTCGATTTTTCAGTTTTTTCAGGATATTTCAGGAACGGTCACAGATATCTTGCATGTTTTTACGGCTTCGAGATGGCCACAAAATAGCGCAATTTTCTCTAATTTAACCGACCTCGTATCTTTAATGGTTTAGGATATCCCTGTAGTGGCCCTTTAAATAGTTCTAACCCTGTATAATTATGCCTCTAAGCTAATGCCATTAGTTAAAAGGTGGAAGCGTGAAACAACGAAAAATCGGAAATTCGAGTTTTCGGAAATAAATCGAAAACAAAAACGATAGATAATTATTTAAGTTTTTACCGTTGCTGTTTTCTCAAAAAAAAATGAGATCGAGAATGAACGGTTCATTTTCCTCTTATAGTTATGAAGATTCCCTATTAAAACATCGAAATTAAACTACCCTATAGGTACGTAGGTATATAATTTAAATCAAAATTTTAACTGCAAAACAAAATTTATAATATACAAACCGAATAAAAGTCTTACAGCTAAGAAAATGAAAACTTTTCAATTTCAGCATCCTCCTATTAAATGAATGAGCTCAGTCTCATCTGAGCTTTGAGTCAGTTTTAAATTACAGATTTCATTTATTTTGTTCAATCAAAGCTGCTGCTTTATTTCTATACGAGGCTATTTTATAAAAGTTTCTTGACTTCCGGAACCTTTTTTGTCTGCGAACAATTGAATGTAATCTAATATTCGCAAAGGTATGAAAAATATAACTTTTTTAATGACGCGTAAACCCTCACGAATAACAAAACCGAGGGCGATTCCCACGCACTTAATGAGTGATGGGCGAATACAAGAATTGCTTCATTCATGTCAGTGTTTTAGCCGTGAGCAATCTGATATCTCCCTCTTGTTTTTCTTAACCACTTGCTACCTGATCATGCTTTGTCGATTTGTACTCAATTGAACCTAAACTACTTAAATTGAATAGGGAACTGCCTTGATTGTTGTAATATACCTATTTGTTCTTTTATAAATGTTTTTTTTTTTTTGTTGCTACATTTGATATAAGGTAAATAATAAATGTTTTGTGTGGAAACATATTATTACCACTACCACATGATAAACTTTTTGTTGAATACAATCTCGAACGACTTTTTTGAACCGCCGTTTTAACGTTTTCGTTTTCTCGGTAATAGTTTTTGGTAATAACACTTTTGCTTAAAAAATTACTAAAAATAGTAGACATTTTATATTTTATTTCTTTAAAAAATTTAGGATTTTTTACCAAAGAAACATCTAAAGCAAAGACTAATTTGTAATAATTCGAGATTCATTGCCAATTAAATGCACGAAACTTGTTTAAAATCCCACTGAACTGATTGTAGAAATTCGCGCGGACGTGGCAACAGTGCACGGGAGTATGTACTCTCCTTTGTTAGTTCAGTACACCAAGCTAAATTACCAAACTTTTGATTGAATACTTGAAATTTAATTACGATTAACTTGGCATAATCTGATCTTGGGATCGTAATGTAATCCCAATTTCTTTTTGTTGCTAGTTAAAAAACATGAAGTAAAAGTACGTAAAATTATGTTTATTTTACCCAGAATCATTTGACTTGAATCACTTACTTTCAAGTAAAATTTTTGGGAATAATGACTTAATTAGTCTATGGATCATTCATATGGATAACTGTAAAAGGTAAATTTTCCCACTTGTGGTGTTCAAAGATTTTTTTACTTGCAAAGCGAATATAGGGAAATTAATTCCCAACCCTAATTTACTTATTACGGACTGTGTGGTTAAAAATAACTTTGAAGTTAGAAATAGGTAAGCTATTATGGTCAAATAGCCCTATGTAAAACCCTATTTCCATCCTTATGGTTAATCTGACCATTAAGAATATTTATTAGACAAATAAATATTCTAAAAACAAACAAAAAACTGACTAAAATTTTACTTCATAAAATCCTTGAAAGTCGAAACTTAAGTAAAATACACATAAGTATTTTTGACTAAAATAGGACAGAATTTCTTAACCTTCTTAGAAATTACCAATTTTGCTACTTATTGGGAATGCTAATGTTTCACATGATGTAACTCATGTTCAAAAAATGTTACAATGGTTTTTAGAATGTAAATCTTGGTCATTTAAAGCCAATAATTATAGTGATAGGATGTGAAACTGGAATATTACCATGGGAACTATTATCCAGATTTATTAGATTTAGATTTGTTGTGAGTGGGCCATTGTGACACCTTCACTGCGACCGAAGGTCTATTTTGGCTCACATCTTGTCGTGATACATTAACCTCATCAGATCAGCCTCTTTGGAAGGAAGCTGACCATTGAGGCGTTTAGCGCAAAAGTGACCCAAACCCAAAATAATACTTATGGAGAAACAAGCAACAGAAAATTGTGAAGATATTTTGAGAATTAATCAAGCAATTATTAGAGGCGATGTTAAGGATTCGTTAATTTATTTGAATTCAGGTAAATGTTAGGATATTATACATAGTATTTGAACCGTTTTTATTTTTAAATAAAATTTTGAATGTGGTTTGGGCCACTTTTGCGTAACCTCTCTTTTTATTGACTTTGGAATAAAAGAAGATTGCATTAAAATGCAAAATAATTTATTTTCATATAAATGATGAGACATTTTCAAACAAAACTCAACTCAAAGTGTTTCTATTCATTTTCTTCCATACCGTGATCTTCAAACATATCTGCGTCTTCTTCCACACGTGCATTGTGGACCAGTTGACGATAAAATTCATGGTGTATTGGTGGAATATATCTTTTGTTGAGAAAAAGTCGCTGGATATCATAACTACTCTGAATGGATTTTTTTTCTTGGTTTCAAGAACCACTTGCACCCAATCATTGGGAATGTAAATATTTTTATAGTGTTTTTTGTTTTTTTTTTAACTAGACCAAAGTCTTGATCGTTTGGAAGGTAAGAGTGTCCAGATACTAAAAACTTATGGCCAATGATGTCAACTTTGTAGTCGCTGGAAAAGGTAATGTAAGTACAAAGGGCAGCCATTTAAAAATTTCTATTTTGACCCTCGCACTGATCGCTGTACATTATTAACTTTCTTGTGGTAACAAAGTTCTTTATGTAGTGCGCAATGCAAGAACCAATTTCCTTGGGACCCCGAGATGCGATACTCTCGTCCCACATGTACAAGTGTACCTTGCCAGTTTGAAGATCATGAATCCCGAAACAAAACGTCCAGAGTTGTCTTTTGTAGTACGCAACTTCTGTTGAAATGATGGATGTTGCCAATGTTTTCATTAAGTCAAATGAAATTACTGTGAGATCATTATCCGATTTTGCAGCTTCAGTGTCGTTTCTCATGCTTTGTCTAGCAGCTTCGGCTTTTCTGTGGTGCAGCTCTTGTCCCACTTTAATTGCTTCACATTCTTGACCATTTGTCACAGCTGCCTTAATTTTAATTTCACATGAATCACATTTGCGACAACTATCGGATAGTGGTGCGTGAAACTTTAAATTAAAATGCTATGAAATTAACTGCAAACACACGCGGTAATATATGCGTCGCAACTGATTCAAACTGAATGCAAAAGCGGCCCAGACGTGGGTTGGGCCAGTATTGCTTTCGAAAAATGTTAACTTGCTGTGTGAGCAAAAGTGAATTTATGCGACATCTCGTGGTGAATGATCAAAATAGGCTTGGGCCGGTGTTGCATGATGAAAATAAACTTCATTTTCAGGCCATTTTTGCTCTTAACTCAATTTTGAAAAGATTGTGGCTTGGGCCACTTTTGCTCTAAACGCCTCCATCTTGACTATTGTTAATGTATCCAGGCCCTCCGGTGTGAGAAAGTCTCTCCCGAAGGTTTGTAATCTGGTCCTTTCCAAAGCGGGACATTCACAATTATTACCTAAGATGCGTCTCGACATCCAATTCATTGTATTTAGAAGAAGTAACTTCGCGTCATCAACATTTATACAGGGTGTCCGGTAAGTACCTCCTAATCTCTCGGGAGCATACAGGAGAGGTCGAAAAAAACCTAGTCTGTCATAAAAAAAAATTTCCTAAAGTGTCCCCAAACGGAGATATGGAGCCCTAAAAGGATGCCCCGCAATTTACTTTTTTGGCTCTAACTTTTGAACCGACCTGTGTATTTTGATGAAATTTTTATTTTTCATAGAGGCCATAAAGACTCATTAAGCCATATCAGAGTAGATGTTTGACGTCCTCAAGGAAGTCAGGAACGGACTTACCACCACACTCATTGTGTCACAGTTTTGACAGGTGTCATTTTACAGAGCTGAAAACTTATTTTTTAAATACGCTGGTCATTCATCTTCAAAAAAGGTTCTCTTAATTTATTTCGATAAAACTAGCGGTTCTCAAGATAAATCGACTTTTATGCGAATTTTGACCAAGTTCCGTCAATAGCAATCCATTATGTAGGTAGGTTTATCAACAATAACCTGATTTTTAGCTGTTTGTGTTTAGCATTAGTAACTTTTTAGTGTTTCGCATTCCTAAAAACCGATTTATCTCGAAAACCGTCAGTTTTACCGAAATAAATTAAGAGCACCTTTTTTAAAGATGAAGTATTAGACTATTAAAAAAAATAGTTTTTAGCTCTGTAAAGTGACACCTGTCAAAATTTTGACTCAACGAGTATGATGGTAAGTCCGTTCCTGACTTCCCTGACGACGTCAAACATCGACTTTAATATGGCCTGATGGCTCTTTGTGGCCTCTATAAAGTATTTAAATTTCATCCAATTATACAAGTCGGTTCAAAAGTTAGAGCCATAAAAGTAAATTGCGGGGCACCCTTTTAGGGCTTCATATCTCCGTTTGGGGACACTTTAGGAAATTTTTTTTTATGACAGACTAGGTTTTTTTTGACCTCCCCTGTATGCTCTCGAGAGATTAGGAGGTACTTACCGGACACCCTGTATAAATCGACGCCCATTTTGAAAGTAGTTTATAAAAAAGTTCCAATATAAATTCCAAACAACTTTTTTTTTTCGAAACATTTTTTTGTACCATTTTCGGGTTCCTTTAATAAGATACAGGGACAAGTTATTTGACAGACCTTGTACAAGAATCATAAATTATTGTTTAACTTTATACACCAGTGAACAAATATTTTATATTTTTAACAAAACTTTAAATACCATACCACTATAATATAGCCACGCAGGAATGAGAATAATGGTAAGATGTTTCCAAGTATTACAGAGGACTTCTCAATAATAAGAAGTATTCTTAATTGAACTGAATCTCTGGATGCAAGTCGAGTGCATGTACCTACCTATTATAATAGCCTTTGCAGTAGCAATACGGAGTGATCCCCATTGAGGAATAATATAGGTATAATAGCTGAAGTATTGTCGCAGCATGTGCGTTGTGTAGCCTCCCACCGGTTCTGCTCTTTGTCTAAGTTATTCTAAAGCCCTCACAACTAAGCAGGGCCTCCTCCTGCTGCCGACTAGTCTTAAACGGTTTTTATGTTATTGTCCAAATTGTGATATTCGATTGTTCGCGAGCATTGTGCTCCCATTTTTAGCAGATTACTCGATTACCCTCTTTAAAACAATGTATGGAGGGTATAGGGCGCGCGCCACGGGATTCTCCTATTCATCAAGTCAAGTTGATTGAGATTTTTAACGCTTGATAATTTATTTTGTAATGAGAAGGAAGTGGTATACATGATGTATCTTTAATATTGCGAAAATAAAGACAAATTATTTGGTGAAAAATGAACAAAAAATCTTCTATTAATGTGTGTCCGGAAATGTACCGTTTTTGAGACACGCAAAAAAATTATTTTTTTGGTGATATCTTAGGAACCGTTTGAGGTACAGAGCTCAACTTTTGTACATATAATATCATTAATACAAGCTACTTTTTCAATACCGATCCAGTTTTTTTTTCATTTTCAGAGATATTAGATTGTTAATCGAAGTTTTTTTCCCTTCATTTTTCGACAAATGTTTTGAAACATCCAAAGCAAGTTTTTCATCGTAAATGGCAATCTTCCACGAAAACGACTCACGTTAGCAATTATGACCACCTAGAGTTCCCCGTCTGCATAGAAAATATTGGAGGATAAAAATGCGCTTTTAAAATGTCCATTTCCCAGTGTCGTAGATATTAGGGGCCAAAAAAACCTACGCAACCCTAATTTCTTCGCCAAAAAAATTGGCATCAAAAAAGAAGCTAATATCAATGATAAGATCTATACAAAAGTTGAGCTCTGTACCTACCTCAAACGGTTCCCGAGATATCTTCTAAAAACTGGAAAAATAAAGAAAAACAATAACGTTTTCTGAATGATACAACCCTTATCCTTATGGTGTGATAAAGACAGAGACGTCGATGTTTCACTGGTTATTTCCAGCTCAGCAGTCTGACATATTATCACCGCCAGAGTATGCGGAACAAAAAGAAAACCAACATACATATAAGCAGATTGATTTGTCGGAAACATTTCCGTAAAACTTCAAACTCATAAAAAAGACATAACTCAACTCCAGCAAATGACTGACAGTACTATTTGGAACTTATACTCTATCAATATTTATCTATTGCTGGGAATTCTGGACAAAAAGTGCACCCACCATTCTACAGAAGGCAGTTATGATTGCAGAAAATATACGGGTCTCAGAATTTCCGTATACCCGTGATACAACTAAACAAGGTATGTCAGCTTGAGACTGAAAACTCGTCCGCGCTGCGCGTGACGTCATTGTGGTGATTGTAATCCGAGCGCTAACGGAAGCATTGAAAATATTTGAAGATGGAAGTTAATATTTGAGGACTGTAATGAAAAGTGGTCGTGCTTACTGTGATACGATACAAATCATTTATAATTATAATTCATTAAATAACACATGTCTATGATGCTAGCAAACTAATAAAAAATATCTACTTATGTGCCTTTCGTTTTTCTTGAGTCATTCTCACACCCACTAATTATTGCACAACAAACCGTTTTTGCCGTCAGACAGTCAGGTATTCAAGTCAAACTAATTTAAATCTTCAAACATCGAAATAAGCTAATAAATTGCGATTTAACGTTATAAATACTGTCGATACGTATGTAGCTATCATAACACTGACGTCACACATGCTGCGCACTGACATACCTTGTTTATTTGTCTCTATCATGGGATAGCGCATCCACTCGTAACGCTTGTTTGACAATGAAACAATTAAACAGCTGGATGTCACATCTTTGACAAATTTGGTCACGGGCGGAGTTAGCAAGTGAAGAAAAGCAAAGTTTGAATAAGAAACAAAATACTAAACTAACATGAACAGAGAACGAAGAATCCTATTTCAGTAGGTATAAACCTACATTACGGGTTTACGAGGCTCTATAGTAGGCTTTAGTACCTCTTTGGTATATTTTATAACTCGATAATCTTTCGCAATTACTGAGAAAAAGGATCTTGATTACAAGGATCTTGATTACTTTTGAAAGATATGGACACACGGACAACAGAGGGATTTACTTATAATAACCTGTAATTTGGCAGTGTATTTATACATTTTTGAATTTATTATGACTACAATAATTATTAAAAATAATTTTAAGCAGTCAGTCTCGTCGACTGATTTCGTTGTAAATCGTTGAGAAATTGGCGAAATCTCATGATAAGTTTTCACATGAGATATGTTAGAGAATACGTTTTCATGGCACTTTTCTTCAAGATACCGTGATTTTAGAGATTCCTGGTTCCTGGTGCACACAGTACTCGTAAAAATAAAAATACCTATTATATTATTTTGTCCCATATTGTTCAAGTGATATAATTGTTCCATTAAAAAAATATCACCTTTCTTATCAACATAATAAGTTCACACATTTCCTCATGATTTATTAATGTTTTGAGTTTTTTATTCAACTTAATATGTAATAAGTCGAAGAGTTTTGGACATATTTTTCAGCTGTAAAGCTGGGAAATGTTACTGTAAATATTCCTCTGCTCAGAAACTGATTTATTGACCATGATTTGGAACAATTCGCCTGAAATACATACAGCTCGAAAAAATTATAGCAGTATTATTGTTTATTATTAGTATTAGTTACCTTCCCGATTTTTTTTATTCCTTAACGACCGCATATTTGCAATGAGAAATACCTACATAAAAATGAAAACGCGGGCACGAAGTACTTGCCGCATCGAATTGTCAAGTTTGCCTACGCGGTGGCGCCACTATTATAGTTACTTATTTAGCCTATACTAAATTACCACCATATACTACTATTACTACTTAGTATCAAATTGAGTCAATATTTGAAAGATACATTCATGGAAAATCTGATGTTTCTAGTTGAATTTGACATTCACAACTTTTTCCACAACTTTCTTTTTCAGAACTTACTTTTGTTACCAATTTCACCTATTCAATCAACTCCTCTGTTATTGTTCATTCTTTGCATTTGGTCAGTAATTTCGACAGTAGTTTCATTTTATTATTTAGAGTGAAGTGAACGAAAGTAATCGTTTAAACCGTTGTTAGGTCCGCCCCGAAACGCTAGATGATTATTAAATTTATCACCGCATTTTGAGCTAAAAGTTTCCCGTATAATTATACGGATGTCCGGTAAGTACCTCCTAATCTCTCGGGAGCATACAGGGGAGGTCAAAAAAACCTAGTCTGTCATAAAAAAAAATTTCCTAAAGTGTCCCCAAACGGAGATATAGAGCCCTAAAAGGGTGCCCCGCAATTTACTTTTTTGGCTCTAACTTTTGAACCGACCTGTATAATTGGATGAAATTTAAATACTTTATAGAGGCCACAAAGAGCCATCAGGCCGTATTAAAGTCGATGTTTGACGTCGTCTTGGTAAATGTTCAATATGGGCTCCACGTACTTCAATACATTTTCTTAGTCTTCGAATATTTTCCCGCTGCACTGCAAATGTTCCGGGATTATTACGCATTTCGTTCGAATGCTGTGTTATTCTCACTAGTGGTTCTTCTCTAGTATTTACTGGTGTTGAATAAACTAGTTCTTTTAGATGTCCCCAGAAGTAAAAATCTAAGGGATTGAGGTCGGGAGACCTTGGTGGCCATAAAACAGGCCCACCTCGACCTATCCATCGGGGGCCAAAAACGTTCGTCAAGTGTTGACGTGCTATGCGGTTAAAATGAGGTGGAGCACCATCATGCATGTACCACATTTGCATTCTTCAATAGTCTTCCAATAAATTCATCAACTTTTGCTGCAATAATTGTAAATAAATCTCACCATTGAGTCTTTCATCCAGAACAAATGGGCCTATAAGGTTATTTCCGATAATGAGGGTTTCGTGTACAACCTATTTTGTAATATTGTTTTGTGCCGCGATCTTTCTTATGCCGTTTGAGGGGTTGTCAAAAATATCTTGCAAAATTCGTTCTTCTAAGTGAGGGTTTCGTGCTCTCCTGGGAAGTCCCTCACCGCCCCATCGCGGCAAATGTGACCCTGAATAAAAAATTATTTTATTAACTACCTATCTAATCATCATTTTAATTACTTTCTAATCAACTTTTACCTGTTTCCCTTAGGCTCCGATCAATCCTTTGGAAGGTTTTTTGACTTGGCAATGTTGATGATTTCATTTGTTTTTAGCATTAGTGACTTTTGAGTGTTTCACATAAAAACCGATTTATCTTGAAAACCGTCAGTTTTACCGAAATAAATTAAGAGCACCTTTTTTAAAGATGAAGTATTAGACTATTCAAAAAAATAGCTTTTAGCTCTGTAAAGTGACACCTGTCAAAATTTTGACAACGAGTATGATGATAAGTCCGTTCCTGACTTCCCTGACGACGTCAAACATAGACTTTAATATGGCCTGATGGCTCTTTGTGGCCTCTATAAAGTGTTTAAATTCCATCCAATTATATAGGTCGGTTCAAAAGTTAGAGCCAAAAAAGTAAATTGTGGGGCACCCTTTTAGGGCTCCATATCTCCGTTTGGGGACACTTTAGGAAATTTTTTTTATGACAGACTAGATTTTTTTACCTCCCCTGTATGCTCCCGAGAGATTAGGAAGTACTTACCGGACACCCATAGTTTAAGCACGATGTAGACCTTCATGCATCGTGGTTTAAGGTATTTGTTTTAGCTTATTTCATGTCATTTTAGTCTTGTTTCTTGTTGGGTCACTTCACTTTTTGCACTGCAATTTTTTGTTTTCTTTAATTGGTAATCTCTTTGAAATTAGTCTAGTCACATGAATAATATCACACAGGGTTAGAGCCAGTTTTTTTCAGGATATATCATCAGCGACTTATATAATAACAATTATATCATTAACATAAATTTTGTTTCAGATTAATATTAAGCAAAAAATTGTGCAACTTTTCTCTTATTTAACCGACTCTGCGTCACCCATGGTTTAAGAGATCCCATAACGGTGAGCCAGTTGAAAGTGACCACCTTGTATAAACAAAAATTAACTCAGCCAATTGGGTCTCTTAAAAACCCCAGAAAAATTATTAAATATTTGAAAAAATTAGACCGAATGCGGGAATGAAAACAATATGTACGTTATCAACTAGTTCTACAATAAATCTGCAATAAATAAATAAATAAAGCTATAATAGATCAAATACCTGTATGATTACGTTAACGCAACGTCTATGAAATAACTTACTTAAACCAGTTCGCTTTTTGATTGCTAATTGCTATACTACAGGACTTCCTTTACTACCAATTAGCGTTTGTGCGAATCAGTGACGTATTTATTGATTTATTTATTAAATAAATAGAAAAAAAACTATAATATTAGTATCTCTATATAAGTAGTAAACACTCGAGAATATACAGGGTGATTGATTGAAACGCCACATTAGAAAAAGTTCGACTTCCAAATGATCTAGGAATCTGAAATTTGGAACTTTGGCAACATACTTAATAACGAGTCAAAATGAAATATTACCAAGATGGCAGCACATTTAAAAATGGCTAAAGCAATGGCCATCTTTGTTTTTTTAAATGAGACACACCATATATTATTGCAGTTTCAGATTGTCTGAGAAAATGTAATAACAATGGTGCTTATAGTTGCAGTTTAAATTGAGTCGGCTATGAGTTACAAACAAGTGAAAATCGCAATTTTTCAAGTTTAAACCCATTTACCACGAAAACGGGCCATAATATCAAAAAACGGCTTACATGTCCCTATCTTAACTTTTCATCTGGTATCCTACTGTATAGTTTAAATGTTTATACAGGGTGATGAAAAATCTGATAATTTTCACCACCTTGTATAAACATTTCAACTGCATAATTGGATGCCTTATAAAAAGTTAAGAGAGGAACATGTAAGCCGTTTTTTGATATTGTGGGCCGTTTTCGTGGTAAATTGGTTTAAATTTGTAAAATTTGCGATAATATGCAATAAAATATGGGGTGTCCCATTTAAAAAAACAAAGATGGCCATTGCTTTCGCCATTTTTAAATGTGCTGCTATCTTGGTAATATTTCATTTTGAATCGTTATTAGGTATGTTGCCTGAGTTCCAAATTTCAGATCCCTAGATCATTTGGAAGTCGAGTTTTTTCTAATGTGGCGTTTCAATCAATCACCCTGTATAAATATTTTATAGGTATAATACAATAACCTATTCAAAAAATTATAATTTCTTTTTCTTTTTACTTGCAATTTGCTTGACTGCATTTGTTTTTCGACAGAATACTAATCCACAAACATAAGCAAGTAGAGCGAAGCAGCCTAGAGGTGCTAAAATTAAGAAAGCATAAACATCTATCAATGTTTTTTGGATAAAAGATAATTCCGCTGCTGCCGTTCTCAAATGTGATGCTCCCTTGTGACGTATAACATACTCAATCCAGTATATTGCAGTATCCATGGGCTTTAGGGGTTGATCGTGTAGAAGTCTAGACCTTCTTTGAGCTTCTTCTCGATACCTGTAGAGAATAAAAAAAGACAACTATAAGTCTTAACAGTCTAAGTTTCAGATATAGCACTTTTACTCACTTCGAGTTGCTTAAAATTTCATTGAGAGCAAGAGTTAAACTATCTTCGTTTAAATCTTCAAGATCCACTTTAATAGCGAACCCGAGTTCTACAGCGGTTGCAATGTTACTTAACTGATCACAAAATATCGGTACTCCTATAATGGGTTTACCAAAGTGTACTGCTTCTATCGTGCTTTGTAGGCCTCCGTGAGTAACGAAAGCCACTAAGTTTGGATGAGCTGGAAATAAATTTTTTAATATTAGCTGTGTACCTATACTACTAATAATTGATATACGACATAAAAAAATATGAAAAAACTGATGATAATTTTCCGTTGAGATATGATCAAAATGAAGATAAGTATAACATTTAATCGTCTATAATCAGAAAGAAACCCCACAAGATCCTAAGTTGAGCTTCAGTATTTTTTAGAATTGGCTGAAACTAGCTTAAGGTTCGCGAATCTGAGACCAAGCAAGTAGAGGTTTTTTCTTGACAAAAATAAAGTAACGGAATACCGCCCGTGCCATCACACGCGTAATAACCCCCAGATCCTAAATCCACATTCTACTCGAGTCTACCTTTTTTTTGTGAAAATTAGTGCAAAATATCGCTTTTTTTGCTTATACATATGAAAGAAAAACCGATGAAACAATTTGAAGGGCCCTAATGGGCAAATTGATGAAAATCAAAATACAAAGAAAACGAGAACTGAAAATACCCGATCATTACATTATTCAGGGAGAAAACCCTAAAAAAAACAACGAAAAAAAGCGATGTTTGGAAAATCCGTAGCGTCGCTATTTTTTAAGTAGTCCAGGCTCTCCGCGAGATAGTCGATATTTTCAGGTACTTTCTGGTGCAAAACCCAGACGCTGTCGAATAGTTATAGGTATCGCGTAATTGCAATCAGAAGTTCTTCGTCTTCGTATCATATTTTGCAGAAAGGCTGGGGCTGGATGCTCTGGAGGTCGTCTGATTCGAATTTATCAAACGGATTTCGAAGTAGAAGTGTTCAGCCATGAAACGTTAATCTTCGCTTTCGGCCGTTTTCGCACATTTTTGCGGGCAATTTTTGCATGTTTTTTATAGATTGTTAATGGAAAAATTGTAAACTAAACTATAAAACGTTAGGATATCGGGGTAATTCCACGTTTTTTTTTTCAGAATCTGGTGATTTTTGAGCTTGAAAATTCCTAAACGGAATTAATTTTTGGCACATATGGTTCAATTCCTTCTCTGGTCGACTGGAAATATACCCTAAAAATTTCATTTACAGTCCTAAAGCATCTCATGCATAAATAAAAATGGGCAAAACTAAAAATGTTCTGTCAATGAATATATTGAACCATTTTAGAGGAAAAAAGGCAAACCCAAAGTTATCGACCGGCAGAAAATTTTTGATGCAACTTTGTTCCCCACTCCTCAGAAATACTTGGAGTGCAAAATTATTACAAATTACCCCCTTGCTGCGGTCGGGCTAATTAGAATAGGCTCTGGGCCAATTAAAATGATTCTTGGCCAATTAAAATTCGATCGTTGTTGATAAACAATTGCCGACTTACCTTCGTTGGGCCGAAGTATTAATTGATGCACCAAAATCTCATTCAGATTTCGTGCGACTGTAGTGGCATCAGCAGCATAAAGCGGTACGGTTTAATTACCCCTAAGATATAAGGTACTGGGATGCCAGATGACCTTTTAATTTTGAATAATAGATCTAAAGTAACCTGAACTATAAAGGCATCAAAATTCACTCAGGTTATGAGATGTTAATAATTTCTAACTACTGTATCTACCTACGGAATAATAGAATTGATCTTTTAATGAAAAGTATATTTATTTATTCTGTTTATAAAATAAATGATTGAAATTCTATGGTTATGAAATTACTAATTAATTGATCCTGAAGTTAATCGTAAAATATCTCATTTAACAGTTTAACTGGTAGAGAAAATAATAGATATCTATCTTTCCTTCACATAATAAATGACAAACTCTTCCAAGTATTACTTGAATAATAATGGTAATGATTGTATATCAGGTATTTCAAAGTTATTATTAATATAAGTTTTAATTAATAAAACATCAATCTCTCGACAAGATAAGGCAATAGAACGACACAAAAATCCTAACAGATTTCTCTGATATCACTCTGAGCAATAAAAGGTTATGTCACACTTTGCTTACTGATACGACATTTTGCCATCCTTGGAATGTCGTGCCGAGACTGGAGAGCGGGGCCCTGGACGAAATCTCAGGATAGGAGACCGTGGTCTCCCTCTGGGGTGGCAGAAAGACTGGTGGATGGGGTCGTGTCCCGTGGGAACACGTGCCTAACTCTGGTAGCGTGGTCGTCCTTCGAGGTTAGATGAAACTCGAAAATATGAGGCTACGAATGATGAGATCCAGTATTCATGGGCAGGTAGCAGCAAAACCTTCAGATAGTGTAAGAGATTCCTTCCATAAAAGCGGATATTCAGATGTACCAGAAATGGAAACCAATATGGCGTCCGGGAAGACAGGTGGGGTTCAACTTCGTAGATAGGTTTTCCGATGAAATAAGATAGTACCCCGATTGATAGGGTAGGTAGAAAGAACCGATTTATTAATCGGTCCTTAGATAAAGAGAAAAGGTAGGGGTGCGACTTGTCGCTTCAAGCACCAAGATTGGAAGACCGAACAAACTTGTCCAGAAATTGCGGAGCACCTTTTCCGCGCAGCTCGAAGAAAGGGTTGTTGTATTTAAATTTGCGAAACTACATCACAGCGACATCTGTGTTTCTAATTTATCGAAAAGGAAGATTGTAAGAGAAGGAAGTTACAGATTGTACTAAAGGTAGGGATCTTGAACTTGCCTAGTTTAGTTAGTTTTACCACTCGGCAACAGGTGGCGATGTTAGTTCAAAATTCATATTTTCGGAACCTTAATAGCAAGGATTTAGAGAATGTGGTCCCATTTAATAATTTTAAATGGAGCCAATTAAAGAATAAAACCTTTAACGACGTTACACACCTCTCTTTACCGGGGTAAGGAAAGGATTAAAGATAAACCAACTGGAAAAAGCACAGGCGTATTTCAAGTTGTTACTATACCCGAAGAAGGGTATGTTTGCGGGACAACTAGGTGACGATAAGTTTAGAGAATATGATTCAGAAATCACGTTCATAAATAACATGAACCTTTCGAAGAAATAAGATAACAATTCTGAACGAACAAATTGTCAACGACATCATTGATCTGTTTCATTGAATGAATAAAATTTCTCTTATATATGCTTACTAAGGTAACATGCAACTTTCAAAAAGGGAATAGCGTTAGGTTTACTAAAATTACATGCAACTTAAATATTAAGCACCAGGTAATAATTATTCATAAGGTATAAAAATAAAATATTCATGCTTCATTGCAAAGGCAATAAAATAAAAGATATGCTAGTAACGGTAGTAATAAGATAATTAAGATAACTTTCTTAAATGGTAATTGTTCTCGCCGAACAATGTCGATAAACAAAGGAATAATTTCTAGATAACTAGATATGAAGATACGATAAGATATGGTTAGATAATATAAGATAAGATAGATAATATAAGATAAGATACATACTAAGATAAACAAAATCAATAATACTGTCAGATATCACAGTAATGAATATTCTGAAATAAATAAAATTAGAATTCCTAAGAAGGAAAAATCTCCTGAGGTGGGCACGAAACATCTCCCTTGCTGTTGAACACCGCTTCCCCGACCAACGACAACCCGCGCTCTGCTTTGAAGCATGCCCCGCCACTGAGACAGTGGTGAGCGGAAAAGTCAAGAATGAAACTGTCGCGGTTAAGTAGCAGGTTTAACAAAGCAAAAGTGAAACTCGATCCTCAAGGGGGTTGATGCTGTCCAAACTTGGGCATCAAAACATCTATGTACAGGGAAAGATAAATTTTTGGAGTCCACAAGGGTAATCCATAGGCAAGATTTTTCATCTTTGAACCAGTCAAAATTTGACTATGTCGTCGTCTATGCGACTCCATAATAAATAATTGAGAGAAAGGAAGTTTGCAGATAATCACTGCGTAGCTTATCAAATAGCGTAATTGTAACAATCATATCGATAAATCGTCCAATAATCGCATAGATAAACATTTGATAATCGCACAGAGAAAACATCAATAATCGCCTGGATTATTAGATAAACATTAAGGTAACGGTAAGATAATTTATCTCACTCGGTAAGATAAGAAAAATGGAACAACCATTTTCATCGCTAAGGTAGGGGACATTCAATATCCGTGTTCAAATTCATTTGTGTTAACACCGAATATCTCAAGTCATCTTTGCAAATTCAACACTAGAATTCACATAGATTTTTATTTTCCATTTTGGAAAATATTCGCAGAGAAGATAAGTATTAGCTACCATTCTATTATGGTACTAACAGGTACAGACAAGGTAAGATAGGATAATTCCTTTTCTTTGAAAAGAAATTAAAGATAAGAAAGGCACGAAGCTTTGACTAAAGCTTACGCCTGTCATTGTTATCAAGAAGAAAATTTGCTAATTCAATTTTCGTTTTCTTGAAAGATAGGTAAGACAAGGTAGAGATATTCTGTTGTCTTCCGTTGAGACAACAGAGGGATTTTTCACTTTAGCCATGCAGGGCGGAAAATCTTAAAGCACCCAAATCTTGGAAAGATGGTAGATAAGATAAAAGAGGTCTGCTGTCGTCTGATTTGACAAGCAGAGCAGTTTTCTCTTTAGCACTTAGCAGGGCGGAAACTGTCGGGAAAGCACCCGTCTAAAACTAGACGGTAGATAAGATAAAGGTAAAAGATAAGATAAGGTAGATACAACGGCAAGATAGCATTTTCTTTAGTTCATTGAACATAAGAAAATTTAAAAGATAACATTAGACCTGTAAACGTGGTCAGACAAGATAGGCGAATAGTTACTTTTCAAGGTAATGATTTCAGATAACCAGAAAGATATGGGTTCTCAAAATATGGGCGATAAAATAGAGTGAGAGCCTGAGGATAGCAGATACCGATCCCAAAATTAGCAACATTTACACTTGGTACCACATTCACACAGCTAGTTTCGAGATCCTTGAGAAATACTTTGAAAGATACGGTTTTCATTCTGCATACATTCTTCATTCATTCTAAGATACAACTAGAAACGGAGCTTTCTCAATTCTCATATTGCTAGACCTCATTTTCTAAACGGATTTTTGTCAATTACAAAAAGAGAGATAAAGATAGGTAGGGGAAACAAAGTTAAAGAGAAGATATTACAAGGAACTATTCGTCACTTTTCGGCGGGTCTTCGCCTCGATAAGCCTTCAAATCTTTAGAATGCCAGCGACCTAGGGGATTGCCTTCTTGGTCTTGTAATTCGTACACTAATTTAGACACTACTTTAGATATCCGGCATAGTACGAATTTTGGGGCCAATTTAGCAGCAAAATTCTTTGCGGCATTCGAAAGTGGGTAGGTATGTTTCCAGACGAGGTCACCCTCGGTGAAAACATCGGGGCGCTTGCGTAAGTCGTAATGTTTCTTACTTACTTCGTAAGCTTTCTTAAGTCTATCGCGTATATCACTGAAGATAGGAGGTAATTTAGATATGTCTTGTTCTCGATGAACATAAGACAGATCATCAGGTAATTCTAGATAATTATCTGAGACTGGACCGTAAAAGGTTCCGTCTATAGGGACATTTCTAGCGAAAAGTAGGAAAGCTGGAGCGTGTTTAGTAACTTCGCTCACCGATAAGTTAATTGCTTGTGCAATTTTATAAACATTTTTATCCCAATCTTTATGATTGTCACGGATGTAAGATGAGATGGCTGTAAGGATGGTACGATTCGTTCTCTCGGTCGGATTCACCTGAGATAAATGCCTGGCGCTATACCACAAGTTAACTTCGTAGTTTTTCAGCAAATTAGTAAATAGACTGCTTTTAAAAATTTGAGCGTTGTCGCAAAGCAGAATTTGGGGCACACCGAAAATTAAGAACACTTGGTTCTCAAGAAATTTTGTAACGGCAGCTGCTGTAGCATTAGGCATTGGTTTAACCAAAACGAACTTCGAAAACCAATCGGTGACGACTAAAAGTTGGGTGTTTCTAGCCTTAGATCGAGGGAAAGGTCCCATGAAGTCGATAGAGAGAAATTGGAAGGGAAAATTGATTTTCTTATAATTACCCATGAGTCCTACGCGAGCAGTGTTTGGGGCTTTGTGTGCACCACAAACCTGGCAGTTTCTCACGTACTTTTTGACTGAGATAATCATTTTGGGCCAATAATAAACTTCAGATATTCTTGCCAAAGTTTTGCTTACTCCAAAATGCGCAGAAGTTGGAGGGTCATGAAATTGAGCAATTATTTCCTCCCGATTAGGAGTAGGGACAACAATTTTCCAATCAGATAGGTTAGACACGACTTCCACTCGAGGCTTAACATGTTTATAAAGAATATTGTCTTTGATGGTAAAGTCAGGGTATTTCTCAGGAAACTCGGTAACTTTGGAGACCATGTCTTTATACCAATCATCAGGTACAAAGTTTTGGAGAGAGATAGAAGAAATAGAACGGGAAAGATAGTCTGCAGGGACATTGCAAGTGCCTTTTCGATGTTTAATGTCGAAATCAAACTGGCTGAGGCGTAAACACCATCTAGCTACACGACCCATAGGATCTTTTAACGTGCGAAGCCAGAGAAGAGAGGCGTGATCGGTGTAAACTGTAAAATTTGCACCTTCGACATAAGGGCGAAAATATTCTATACCAAAGAGGACACCTAAACATTCTCTTTCGGTAACGGTGTATTTCTTCTCGGCTTTCGAGAGCATTCGACTAGCAAAAGCAATGGGGTGTTCAAAATCTCCCTCCAGTTGAAAGAGCACCGCACCTAACCCGAAATCACTTGCATCCGTCTGTATGCAAAAGGGCTTCGAGAAATCTGGGCTAGCTAGAACGGGAGCTGTAGTTAGTCGTTCTTTGAGAAGTTTGAAAGCTTGATCAGCTTCTGAGTTCCAAGTTATTGACTGTCCCTTTTTTCGGTTATGCAGCAGAGCTGAGATAGGAGCACTGATTGTAGAAAAATCCTTTATGAAACGCCTATAATATTGTAAGATACCTAGGACGTGTCTTACTCCAGTGGTGTTATGAGGAACAGGGGACTCAATAATCGATTTAACTTTCTCTTCACTAACTCGCAATCCGTTTCTATCGATAATAAAACCCAAAAAGGAGAGAGAATCTCGACAGAAGTGACATTTGTCGAAGTTGACAGTAAGATTAGCGTCTTTTAAACGCTCGTATACTTCCCTTAAAATTTCTAGGTGTTTCTCGAAACTATTCGTGGCGATAATTATATCGTCAAGATAAACGAAAACAAATGGCTCCAAAGCTGGACCTAAAATTGTGTCCATAAGTCGTTGCTGGGTTTGAGCACTGTTTCTCAGTCCGAAAGGCATTCGTCGGAATTGGAATAAACCTCTCCCGGGAACTACAAAAGCGGTCTTTGGGCGGGATTCTTCGTCCAAAGGAACTTGAAAGAAAGCCTGCTTTAAATCGATGGAGGTAAGATAATTAGCGTCTTTGAGCTTGCTCAAGATAGTATCGATTCTAGGCAGGGGATATGAGTCATGTGTGGTGATCTCGTTTAGCTTTCGACCATCAAAACACATACGGTATGTTTTGTCTTTCTTGCGGACCAAAAGAACAGGGGACACCCAAGGAGAATTACTTTTTTCGACAATTTCCAACTTAAGTAATTTATCTACCTCTTCATTTAGATATTGTTGAAGGGTTGGAGATAATGGATATTGTCTCTGTCTAAAAGGCTTAGCGTCTTTTGTTTCTATGGAATGGCATAGCACATTGGTTTCAGGGAGTATATCAACACGGGCCAAACTTTTGAATTTGTCTATTGTCGATTCAAGTCTAGACAGGTCGGTAGGAGGTAAACAAGAGATATCCTGAATCTTATTGATAGCGCAAACCGTAAGTTCATTAGGTAAGATAGGAGATAATGAAGACGAAGGATCACCGGGATGAACTTCGAAAGATTCATTTACGAAATTAATCATCATGTTGAAAATACGAGCTACGTCTATTCCCAAGATAATTTGTGGTGAAATGGAAGATACCACATGGAATTGAACTTTCTTTGTGACGTCATCTATGGTCAGGTCAAGTTCAATTATGTCGATAACAGATAGAGGGGAGCCGTCAGCATTTTTCAGGGAACACAACAAATCCGAATTTTTGGAAGGGATGGGTAGTTCACCCAGAACTTCCTGCATGGTTTCCAAATCACAAACAGAGATATTGGCGCCGGTGTCAAAGAGGGCAGTATAAGGTACGTCACACATTTTGACAGCTATAAATGGTCTATTGTCAACAGGGTTAGATAATAAGATTGGAGCTATAACAGGTATTAAAGAGTCAGCACTTATTGGTTTAGGTATGTCCTTTTTAGGAGGTATTCGAAAAGATTCGAAAAAGTTTGCAACTTTTTGCAACCATGATTTCCACTGTTCCTTTTGGATAGTGAAATCAACAAGATAACTGGAAGATATTAGTGCTGGTCTTTTGGAGAGGGAGGAGACTGATCGTCTTTTGGCTTCGAGCTCTTTTCTACAAGGGCTCGCTTTGGGCGGCTTGTCTCTTGTTGTCGCACTGCACCCTGTTGTGCAACTTCGCCGTTTTTTGAACGAGAAGTGACTTTGAGAGAGTTCAGGAAATCTGCCGAACATGAGGGGCATTTAGACTTGTAGACATTTTTATGACCACAGCCATAACAAAAAACTTTTCTAGGGAGATTACACCTTACATAGGTATGACCTTTGTTGGAACAATTCCAACAGGTGACTGCAGAAAGGTTAGTAACAGGGATCTTGGTGTTACTAGGTGTAGGTGCACCTTTAGTTGGTGTGCCTCTGGCTTTACGAGAAGAGAAAGAAGCTGGTTCTCCAGAACATGCTAGGTCTGAATTTAAGAGACTTTGAACCTTCTTAGAGGGAGGGGGACGATATTGTTGGATAATAGTCCTATTATCTTCTAACTTCTTTCCGATGGAAATTATGTCCTGAATGTTGTTTACCTCAACAAGGGCAAGATGATTTTGGAAATAGGGATGAAGATTTTTCTTGATTATCTTAAATTGTTCCACTTCTGATGGGGGAGTAGACAATCTCTTAAATAAGCCTTGCATCGAGGCAACATAGATAGCAACTAACTCAAATTCACCATGAGTTCTTTGTTTGATTTCCTCTAATAGGTCATCATCGTAAGAGAGGGGGAGAAAAGTAATTTTCAATTTATTCTTGAGATCTTCCCAAGAAATAATTGAGCTGGCAACACTGCGAAACCAAATCAGAGCCTTGTCTTCAAAAAGATCCATTGTCGAATCAAAAAGATCGCGGTCTGAGACATTTCTCGACCTTTGAAGTTCTTTGACCTTTTCTAGAAATTGGATCAAATTATCCTTAGAAGAACCAGAAAATTTAATATTCCATTTATAAACTGGAACACTAGGTCTAGAATGAGTGGATACAATAGAGCTTGAAGCACTCTGGGAATTGGATGAGTTATCAGTTTGGTCTAGGGACTGGTCGTTTTTCAGAAGCCATTGACCTTCTAATTCTAAAGCCTCAGAAAATAAATCATCAGCTAAAGCTTTTGCTTCAGGATCTTGATCAAGTTTGAATCTATTGATTCTAGAGATCACATGATTCAGACGACATTGAATTCTTTGACAGATAGGGTCATTAAGAGACAAGGGAGCGTCCTGTATTTTGATTTTCAAATCTGCAAGAGTCTTTTTCACCTCTGCAGAATCTTTGTCAAAGGGGTAGACAGATTCGGAAATAGAAAGAGAATTTTCTTCCCTATTTAACAGGGCACGAAATTGAATTCGTCTTTTCTCCTGTGTACTAAATGGGACTTGTTTTCTAATCGCTATTTCATAAGCGAGTTCTTCACTTAATAAAGCTTGAACGGGATTCATGATTGAAATCTACTAAAGTCGGTAAGGTAGGGATCGAAAAAGCTATGTGACGCTATGATGTATCTTTACACGTAAAGAATTCGTTTTCTACGTTTGACGTAAAGAATGCAAGGGATACGTCGCAACACTGCTCGTAGCTTTAGCGCTTGTCGGCACTATTATCAACAGCTGACTGGAGAGTCAAAGATTAATGGAAACCTAACCTAACTTAATGAGAAAATGGTAAGGTAATTTTCAGGGAAAGATTTTTGGATACAGTTTTCAAAGACAGCTTAACTACAGAGCTCTCGTATCTGAGTATCCTCTCTGTACGGAATTAAGCTTCTCTAAAACTTGCTCGAGACATCACGACGGTATAATCAACCACTCCGTAAAGCTCCTTTTTCAAGGTTACCCTTTAGCGGCAGTGTAGCGGTAAGAAAAAGTAGGTATTTTCGCGGCACGGCACTTTGCACAAAGATAATTAGGTAGGTACACATATATTAGGAAACAATAACACTTAAAACTAAGTCATGCAAAAGCTTTCAATAAATAATACATGCAGTAAGCAACAAGAGAAATTTATATAAATATCAAGTGATATCGCAGACAAATCGTAAAGTTCAAATAGTTATGAGATTTATTTTATGAAAATCCTAGATACATAAAAGCCAAATAAGATAAAGATAAATTGGGTTTCTAATCCAAAGAAGTAATCGTTCCACACCGGGGAGTGCCAATTGCTGCGGTCGGGCTAATTAGAATAGGCTCTGGGCCAATTAAAATGATTCTTGGCCAATTAAAATTCGATCGTTGTTGATAAACAATTGCCGACTTACCTTCGTTGGGCCGAAGTATTAATTGATGCACCAAAATCTCATTCAGATTTCGTGCGACTGTAGTGGCATCAGCAGCATAAAGCGGTACGGTTTAATTACCCCTAAGATATAAGGTACTGGGATGCCAGATGACCTTTTAATTTTGAATAATAGATCTAAAGTAACCTGAACTATAAAGGCATCAAAATTCACTCAGGTTATGAGATGTTAATAATTTCTAACTACTGTATCTACCTACGGAATAATAGAATTGATCTTTTAATGAAAAGTATATTTATTTATTCTGTTTATAAAATAAATGATTGAAATTCTATGGTTATGAAATTACTAATTAATTGATCCTGAAGTTAATCGTAAAATATCTCATTTAACAGTTTAACTGGTAGAGAAAATAATAGATATCTATCTTTCCTTCACATAATAAATGACAAACTCTTCCAAGTATTACTTGAATAATAATGGTAATGATTGTATATCAGGTATTTCAAAGTTATTATTAATATAAGTTTTAATTAATAAAACATCAATCTCTCGACAAGATAAGGCAATAGAACGACACAAAAATCCTAACAGATTTCTCTGATATCACTCTGAGCAATAAAAGGTTATGTCACACTTTGCTTACTGATACGACATTTTGCCATCCTTGGAATGTCGTGCCGAGACTGGAGAGCGGGGCCCTGGACGAAATCTCAGGATAGGAGACCGTGGTCTCCCTCTGGGGTGGCAGAAAGACTGGTGGATGGGGTCGTGTCCCGTGGGAACACGTGCCTAACTCTGGTAGCGTGGTCGTCCTTCGAGGTTAGATGAAACTCGAAAATATGAGGCTACGAATGATGAGATCCAGTATTCATGGGCAGGTAGCAGCAAAACCTTCAGATAGTGTAAGAGATTCCTTCCATAAAAGCGGATATTCAGATGTACCAGAAATGGAAACCAATATGGCGTCCGGGAAGACAGGTGGGGTTCAACTTCGTAGATAGGTTTTCCGATGAAATAAGATAGTACCCCGATTGATAGGGTAGGTAGAAAGAACCGATTTATTAATCGGTCCTTAGATAAAGAGAAAAGGTAGGGGTGCGACTTGTCGCTTCAAGCACCAAGATTGGAAGACCGAACAAACTTGTCCAGAAATTGCGGAGCACCTTTTCCGCGCAGCTCGAAGAAAGGGTTGTTGTATTTAAATTTGCGAAACTACATCACAGCGACATCTGTGTTTCTAATTTATCGAAAAGGAAGATTGTAAGAGAAGGAAGTTACAGATTGTACTAAAGGTAGGGATCTTGAACTTGCCTAGTTTAGTTAGTTTTACCACTCGGCAACAGGTGGCGATGTTAGTTCAAAATTCATATTTTCGGAACCTTAATAGCAAGGATTTAGAGAATGTGGTCCCATTTAATAATTTTAAATGGAGCCAATTAAAGAATAAAACCTTTAACGACGTTACACCCTTACCCCCCAGGTGTTGACCGCTATCTTGAATTTAGGGGATGAGTTTGTTTTTCCTCATTGCATCAGTAGTTTTTGAGTTTTAGGCACAAACACTTGTTTCAATTTGTCAACACAACCTCAATTTGTGAGGAATTTAATTTCCTATAATTTATATCTCCATATTTTTTTTTTATATTCGGTTGTTTATAACAAGTATTACTTATAACAAACCCCAGCGAATGGGTTGAAATGAAATTTCTGAACTTTTTCATTATTTTTCCCGGAAAAAGTGCCATGTTCAAATGAGAAACTTGTTGTTCTTTATACAATTTGCAACAAATTTTATGAATAAAACTTTATCGTACAAACTCTTTTCGTCCGATAACGCGACAAAGTTCGATAAGTCGTGAAATAAAGGAAGCAGCGTAAGTACTTAGGTACTATAATTTCAGTTCATTAAAATTAGGATTTGATTATTCCCAACCAAAGTGGGAACAACGGAATTTTATGTGGGTGCTGGGTGGTTGATGGTGAGTCGAAATGCAAAAATCCGTTCCCCTACCCCTTGTGGAAAAACCATCAATTTGGTTTTAGGGAAAGCATATTTGTTGTTTGCATTTTATGACGTTATTGATTAACTTTTTATCGAAAAAAGTGTAACAACTTACGTTATGGAGAAAAAAAATCTCTTAGAAGGAATTCGCATTTGCAATAGTTACCTACTAAATTAGAGGTTTTGGTACCTAATTACTTGAGAAAAAGAGGGATAAAAATCCTTATTTTTGGAATACTTAACTCACTTTTTTCTATCGCGATCTGAAAATTGTTTTTACAAAACTTAAAGCGCTTGAAATTATGAACATTTTCATCAGAACTGTTAATAATAATGGCTTTATTTACGGCAATAAGTTAGCCTTTTTACATTGTTACATATAAATAAACAAATATTAATAAATACAAATACGCCTACATACTATAACATCAACAAAAGAGAAAACAAGAGAAAATAAAATAATAATTTAAGGAAGAATTTTCCTTCTACACTTGTTCTTGAAGCAATCCAGTGTCCCATTAAAGAAGTCAATGTTACAAATAGAGTTACAAGCACTAAGTATATTGTTCAAGGGTGAATGCAAACAGTAATTACTTTTCTCGTGCTGAATGTAAAACAATAAAGTAAATCTGTGACTATAGCTGGGTACCAAAAAATGAATCCTCTGTAAAATATCGGCAGCATCATACATGTTATTTAGCAGTTTGAAAATGAAGCATACACTAAAATATTTACGTCTGTCTCTTAGGGAATGTAATCCCAAGTAACATTTAGCCGTTTCTATGGAAATTGCCACATTCGTAGGAAGACGTCGAGATATAAAGCGCACAAAATTATTTTGCACGGCCTCCAGCCTATCTATATGTAATTTATAGTATGGACTCCAGACAATACAAGAATATTCTAAAATTGATCGTACGAAGCACGAATAAAGCGTAACCAGAACACGTACGCTACGGAATTCTCGTGCAAACCTCTTGATGCATCCAAGGGTTTTGTTAGCTTTCGACGCTATGTGTTCGCAGTGAGCAACAAATGTCAACTTCATATCAATTAAGACTCCCAAATCCTTTACCATTTTCACAACATCTATAACAGTGTTGTTAACTGTATAGATAGGTGTCACAGGATGCGACTTTCGACTGAAGTTGATCACACGACATTTATCGGGATTAAGAATCATCAAGTTCTCCTTACACCAAACCATCAACTTGTCAAGATCACTCTGAAGTAAGACAAGATCCTCATCAGACTTGATTATGCGGAAAACTTTGAGTTCGTCCGCAAACAAACTGAAAGAACTCGTAAAACCCAAACTGACATCATTTGCATATATTGAAAACAAAAGAGGCCCCAAAACAGACCCCTGCGGGACACCCGAGGGTACATTTGCCGAACTTGATAAACAATTACAAATTTTAACTTGTTGAGTTCTGTCCGATAAGTAAGTAGTTATCCAATCTAGAAATCTCCCAGAGATCCCATAAGCAGCCAATTTCCCAAGTAGTATACAGGGTGATTGATTGAAACGCCACATTAGAAAAAATTTGACTTCCAAATGATCTAGGAATCTGAAATCTGGAACTTAGGCAACATACCTAATAACGAGTCAAAATGAAATATTACCAAGATGGCGGCACATTTAAAAATGGCAAAAGCAATGACCATCTTTGTTTTTTTAAATGGGACACCCCATATTTTATAGCATTTTCAGATTGTCTGAGAAAATGTAATAACAATGGTGCTGATAGTTGCAGTTTAAATTAAGTCGGCTATGAGTTATAAACAAGTGAAAATCGCAATTTTCCAACTTTGAACCCATTTACCACAAAAACGGCCCATAATATCACAAAACGGCTTACATGTCCCTATCTTAAATTTTTATCTTGTATCCTACTGTATAGTTTAAATGTTTATACAGGGTGATGAAAAATCTGATAATTTTCACCACCTTGTATAAACATTTCAACTACATAATTGGATGCCTTATAAAAAGTTAAGATAGGAACATGTAAGCCGTTTTTTGATATTATGGGCTGTTTTTATGGTAAATGGGTTTAAAGTTGGAAAATTGAGATTTTCACTTGTTTATAACTCATGACCTACTCAATTTAAAATACAACTATAAACATCATTGTTATAACATTTTCTCAGACAATCTGAAAATGCAGTAATATATGGGGTGTCCTATTTAAAAAAACAAAGATGGCCATTGCTTTCGCCATTTGTAAATGTGCTGCCATCTTGCTAATATTTCATTTTGACTTGTTATTAGGTGTGTTGCCTAAGTTCCAAATTTCAGATTCCTAGATCATTTGGAAGTCAAATTTTTTCTAATGTGGCGTTTCAATCAATCACCCTGTATAGTGACTAATCCTGTCAAAGGCTTTGCTGAGATCAGTGTATACAGCGTGCACCTCGAACCCACACCCCATAGCATCAATTATGTCATCTGTGTAACACAACAAGTTAAATTTAAAACAACACAAAATTTAAATTTAAGTTCGATCATAATGTTATAGTCCAATAAAGTCTAAAAAGTCATACGTATCGATTAAGAATACACATCCTTTCGATAGTTCGATTTATTTTGTTTCATGTACGTGTTTTTATAGTAACCGTCCAGTTTGTCTAAACACTCCATCCCGCATAAATAAGTATACGTCAACATTGGTTTTGAATGAGAATTAAATGCACAACACAGAGGATAGAATGTCATTACGTGAATAAATTTTATGTAGTTGTCAGTGGCTCTCAAACTGACGTAAGCGGTTCAATTCATTTTTTGAATGATTCCTACAATAATTACGCTCGTTCACAACTTGACAATTAACTGTTTGACATTTTCTGGTGAAATTAAAAATATTAATTCGGACGGTTAGTAAGACGTCACATCTTTTTAGTAAGACTTTTTAAAGTTAATCCTACTATAGGCAGTATTAGCGCGTCAGTCACTGTTGATACAAATCACGGTGTAAAATATGTATTACACCGCGATACAAATTAACGCCCTAATCTACGATTCGCATAATTTTCAATCTTTTTTTTTTTTTCAACTTAAATTATAAGTGCAAATATGCTTCTATAGAATTAAATTTTACCCATTTCGCGGGAATTCCTACCATATACAGGTGATTCATTTCAATCCCCCTAGTTGAATAATTCTGGAAATCCACTGTTGAAGAAAAAATCAGTCAAACATTGTTTGGTTTAGAGGGGGCCATCGTTTGGACACAAGAATCACAGCAACTACCATATCTCATCGCGATGGGGTGGGAGTGCTTTTGAAATTTTATGTAGGAACTGCAATTTTTTATCTCGAATCATGATTTGATATTAAACAATAAACAATATCAAACTATTGCCTGAAGCAATTTTTCATCCGATGCCTCCCCTCACCCCCAAAAATTCATATCAAATCGAGTTATGCATTTTAATTAATTTATTGCTACTATTGATCATATTATGAATAAATTATTGAGTTGTCACGGCTGTCAGTTGAGGGTTCATTTAGGTAACAGCTGTAAAAGTCATCAACAAAACCCCAATTGAAGGGGTAAGAAGCGGGTTCAAGTGCAATACTATAGAAATGGAGTAAATGAGTCCTAAACTTTCTTTGAGTATTTTCTAAAACATGTTTTGCGTGCTAATTGCATTTAGTATTATATATATATTTATATAATTTATATATATGTATTATATTCATTGAAAATTGCTAAGGGCTATAGGCAAAAAGTCTCTTCTTAAAGTGTGGTCTTTATTATAAGAAACTTAGCAATTTTCAATTAATATAATTTTTTGGCAATTACTTATTTTATAATATATGTATTATATATACCAACAAATTGCTACTTTTCAGTACTCAAAAACGTACTTATCTCATTTTTCCATTTTTTGTCACTTGAACCCTTTTGCTTCTTACCCCTTCAATTGATAGCTGCGACAATTCAATAATGGATTAATAAAATAATCAATAAAATAATAGTTATTTATTATATAAGAGAAAAAAGTGATAGATTTTAGCTCGAGATGTGATTTCGTCCCCGACGCGTTTAGCGGAGGGGACAAACACATCGAGAGCTAACATTGCACTTTTTTCTCGTGTGTAATATACAATTTTTTTCTGCGAGAAGAAATATCAGTGTTAGAATGTCGAAAAACGTAGTTAGATAACTGAAAATTATGTCGGAAAAATGATTTATGTTAAACTTGAATTTTCAAACTGTCTTTTATCGTAATTGACGTTGCCTGGGTAACGAAACGATTTAATTCGATAAACGTCATAATTTAATTAAAATTTAAGATAGTTTTGCAAAGATTCTTGTAAGGTCTCAATGAGTGAATTTATTAATATGGATAGTGATTGTTTTGAAAATTCCCTTAATAATTGCCATTTGGATAATAAGGTAACTTTACTTTACGTATATTTGATATAAATTTAATGATATCTGAGTGTTAATAGTAGCTATACCTAAGCCGCCATTTCGGGTAAATAAGTGCTCATTTATTTCCCTGCTAATTCATTTATTTCCCCGATAAGATGCAGCTCATAGTCGAAAGGATTATTCTGAAAAGGATCTGCATTTTTGGGGACTGGGGAGGCATCGGTTGAGAAACATATTTCAGGCAAAAGTTTGCTGTTCTTTCAAACAAAATTATAATCCGCGATAAAAAATGCAATTCCTATTGAAATTTCCTAAGTCACCCCCAACCCCTCGCGATGGGATAGGGCAGGGGCGGTGAGTCTTGTGTTCAAACGATGCCCCCTCCAAACCAAACAAAATTTGACTGAATTTTTTTCTCCGTAACGTAAGTTGTAAGAGAAAATTCACTTCTTTAATAAAAACTTACTTACGTCGTAAAATGTAAAAAACAAATTCATCCACTAAAACCAAAATGACGGCTTTTCCGCAGGTCGCACTTCAGATTTGGATTAGACTCACCATCGACCACTCAACCCCCACACAAAATACGCGTTTGTCCCGTTTTGATTGCAACAGAATCAAATTCTAATGTTAGTGGACCAAAATTATATTGTTCGCTGTTGGACGTATTTTATACGACTTACCGAACTTTGTAACGTTCCTGGACGAAAAGAGTTAATTGTATGATAAAGTGTGATCCATAAATTTTCTCATTTAAACATGGCACAATTTTTGCGAGGAAAATAGTTAAAAAGTGCAAAAATTGCCTTTCAACCCCTTCGCTGGAACTTATTACGCGTCATATTTGTTATAAGAAACCGAAAATAAAAAAATTATGAGGACATAAAATGTAGAAAATTAAAATTTTCACAAATTTGGTAATAATGAGTGTTTTTGCTCAAAACTCAAAAATTACTGAGATAAGATAGGCAAAACTAACTCTCCGGCTAATAATAATACTCGTAATAACAATATAATTTGTAATAATGTTGCACTTTAAACATCTCTGAGGAGGAGGGAACAAAACTGCATCAACATTTTTTTACCGGCAATTAACTTTTGGGAAAAGTCTAAAATGACAAGGCCATATACAGGGTCATTCCGAAATAGCGGACACGGACAGAACCACAACACCCATTGTGGATTAAAGATTCCAAGTTCATTTACTTTTTTCTCCAGTATGGCTCCCTTAAGAAGATATGACCACTTTTGTGGAAAAAAAGTCACAACACTGCACTGGATACTCTTCCTCAGGCAGAAAAATAATGTGTAGCAGCCAATATTATAAAGGCTCATTAGGCTAACGGGCACATTTCTGTGCTCGTTAGCTCATTGACATTTTTGTAATTACTTTCATGTCAAGAATATGTAAAGGAAATAATGCATTTCCCTAATTTTGAATTGTGCCGCGCGCCGCGCAGGTAATGGTGTAGGTAGAGGTGGAATGAACTCACCAGATAATAATAGCTTCGTTCGCGGATACAATCCAGAACCGGTTCGGAATCAGTTTAGAACTATTCCGGATTGTCGTAGAGCGCATGCCTAAGTGCGAACTGGTTCAGGATTTTATTTCACCGCGAACGAAGCAGGGACCGGATGAGAACTCCGAACTGTCAGATGACGAATGATTCCGTCTAACCCGCAGAGTAAGGAATGAGGCACTAAAAGTTCTTATTTTATGGTCAACAATTAATTCAAAATTTAACCTATATAAAGAATAAACGCTTTGGGCCTTTGTCACAGTATAGTTTATCTGTGTATTATGAAAAGATCTTTTGTGTAGCAGTACCTAACCATACAAACCTTTGCGATTGTTTTGTTTTACTGGTATCGGATACGGTAAATTATTTTTATATGTTATTTACCTATTTTTATTGTATTATACGTCAATAAATAATTATATTGGAATAAAAAAGTGCGAATCTGAAAGAGGTAAATACTGTAACGGGATTTTCAGCTGGGTTGAGACGATCACAGGGTTAGGTATTTGCCCCTCTTTTACCCGTAACAAGTCAATCAAAATATTAAAAGCATTTATTTACAGTTACCAAATTTCAATACAACGACATATATTAATGCTGCGCGATGAGTTCGGATCAATGTGGGCTGTCCTCTTCCCTCGGCGATCTGTCCGATTGGGTGCTGATATCGACGCTAGGGCGCGCGTCTTCGTATTGGTCGCCCGATCGGTCTATCACTGGAACTGAGCTCACCACGTCAGTCGCTCCACTGCCATCGCCCGCTGCGTGTTGTGCTAGCAGCGGCCGCGGCCTCCGGCATACGCGCCGCGGCGACTTCGGAGAGAAATCATCCACGGACGCCTCAAATCTGAAAAATACAAGCCCACTCACGGAGTACCGAGGAGGGTATTAATAAATAGCTCAGGGTCGACAACTCAATGCGTTGCGATCCCGACGCTCGTGACACCTGGCCCTCAATGCAGGCCTGGTGCCGTCTGAAAGGGTCCGCCCGGGACCTCACTACAGCCCCGTTTGTTCCCTTATGTGGTCGGCAGTCGACTGGAGCTCAATTCACTCCTGTCGGGCTCCCGTTTCCGTGTTACAGACAAGCTCAACTCAGTTCATTGGCTTGCCGTCACCGGATGAATGTGGCGGAGTGCACTCAATGCATGCCTCCTGCTGGGGGGTTAGGGGACCTTCTTAGCTCAGTACACTAGAAGGGGTGAGAGAGCTTCTCGAGTCAGTTCCTCGGAATCTTCTGCCTTGCTGGTCCTCTTGGTCTGTTTATATAGCCGGTGCCGGCGAGATAACCCGCTAATCATTGCTGTAAAAACTGTATCTTTCTGATAAACCCCTCGATAAATTAAAATAAATAATAATTAGCTGCGAATGCCTTGGAATTCGTTACATCCCCGGTCCCCAGGTAAAAAAAAGAAAAAGAAAACTGAAGAAACTCTCTGAAAATAAATAAGAAATTAACGCTGAAAAGAAAACTACCCGGTGAAACCCATTTTCTGCCGGTTTGACTGTTTCTTTTTTTCTTTCTATCCATGATTACTGCCACGGAGTGTTCCATCGCGAGGCTCCATCTGTGCGAGTTTGCCCTTGCTATTCCTCGAAACCGTATCCCCCTCGTTCGGCTGGTAGTTTCCGAAGTTGAAAGACGCCGTCGACGTCTCGTTTAAAACGCATCACCCTTCCGGTGTTTAGCTGGATCCGGTACTTGCGGCCCGATCCTTGCTGGATGTGCTGCGGGACGAGGGCGAGTCCTACCCCGTACTGCTCTGGCTCTGGGCCCCAGGCTGTCGGCGGTGTCGGTGCGGCGCGGGCGTCGATGCCTGTTGGCGTTCGTGCTTTCCATTCAGGCGGTGTGACTGGCCGGGCTGGCGTCCGATCTTTCCGGGGTGGCGTGGTATTGGCTGGCGCGCTGCTTGTGTCCGTCCGCAGCGGCGAGGTCGTCAGTACCAACACGTCGGTGTCTAGCAGGTTCGGCATATCGAGGGCTGGCTTCGTGCTGCTCATGATGAACTTCTAACTGCCGGTGGGCCCGCTGCGTCCGTATTTATACAGTCCGTTATCGCTGGCTTCAGATTCTTGATATGCACGATTTCTGTTTTTCTGCTTCCTGGTGTGTGCAATCTAATCAATACTGGCGATATTATTTCCTTGACCACGAACGGGCCCTCGAATTTCGGTGCTAGTTTTGCTGAAAACGTATTTATGGCTGATGACAGGTGATGCTCCTTGCGCAACACTTTATCTCCTTTCCTAGGCTTCCATTCCCGCCTTCTCATGTCGTAGTATCGCTTTTGTGTGACGAATGCTTGATTCATGTTCCTTTTGGCGATTTCCCGGACGTCGTTTACTTCTTTTAGTGTTTCTATGTATTTGTCTGCGGCTATTTCGGCGCTGCTGTTTAGGGGCTTGATCCTGTCTATTTCACGGCCGTAGTTCAGCATTGCTGGGGAAAATCCGGTGCTCTCATGCTTTGCTGTGTTTATGGCGAAGCAGAATTCGCCTATGTATCTGTCCCAGGCCGTGTGCTCCCTTCCGACGAACATCGCTATCATTGTTTTCAATACTTTGTTCATCCTCTCCACTGGGTTGCACTGGGGGGAGTATGGCGGTGTTAACTGATGGCTGATCTTCCATTTTTCCAGGAACTCCTGGAACTCGGTGGCGATGAATTGTCTTCCGTTGTCCGAAATTAATTGGGCCGGGGTCCCGAATTGCAGGAAAACGTCCGCTCGCAATGCTTCGGCGATTGTTCTCGCGGTTGCCTTCCGGAGCGGTCGTGCTATTGTCCATTTCGTGTAGCGGTCTTGTATGACCAGTAACACTGTATTGCCGGATTTTGATCTGGGGAAAGGGCCCATGATATCTATCGAAATGGTGTCCCAGGGTCCCTGTATGAACGGTGGCTGCATCTTTCCTGCGGGTTTCAGCTGGGATGACTTGTATTTTTGGCATTTCTCGCATCGTCTCACATAATTTTTTACATCTTTTATGACTCCCGGCCAGTGGTAGTTCTTTGTTATTCTGTTGGCTGTTTTAGCGGTCCCGAAATGTCCTGCTGCTGGGGAGTCGTGATTTTCTTCGATGAGTTTTTGCCTCTGGTGCGTAGGCACGCATAGTTTCCATGGGCTGGAGAGGTTGGGCTCGGCCGGGTTTTGGTTGTCCCAGACGTGTTTCCACAGCTTCCCGTCGATCAGTTGGTATCCGGGAAATCTCTCGGGGTTAGCGGCTACTCCTGCTGATATCCGCTCGTACCATTGGCATGGTGGTTCTGCGCTTATCATTAGGATCTCCTCCTCCTGTTCTGTGCTGCTTAGTGGTTGCCTTGATAGGGCGTCCGCTACCTTGTTGAGCACTCCTTTTCTATACTTTATGTCGAAGGAATATTGCTGGAGCTCTAATCCCCATCGTGCGAGCCTGCCGGTCGGGTTTCTCATGTTTTGTAGCCACTTTAGGGATTGATGATCTGTAAGTACGTGGAACCTGTAGCCCTCGATGTACGGCCTCATCTTTTGTACCCCATATATTATTGCGAGGCACTCTTTTTCCGTGGGTGTGTATCTTGACTCTGCTGGGGTTAAACTTCTGCTCGCATAGGCTATGACCCTTTCTTGCCCGTCTATCCTCTGCGTGAGGGCCACTCCCAACCCGCAGTTCGATGCGTCGGTCTGCAAGCAGAACGTCTGCGAAAAGTCGGGACAGGCGAGCACCGGTGCTGAGGTGAGCGCGGTTTTTAGTGCTTGGAAGGCCTGTTCTTGCGGTTCTCCCCATGTCCATCTCTTGTCTTTCTTCAGTAACTGGTTTAGGGGTGCTGCTTTCGTGGAGTATCCTTCTATGAACCTCCGGTACCAGGATGTGATGCCCAAAAATCGTCTGAGCTGCCGCCGAGTTCTCGGGGCGGGCATTTCGGTAATTGCTGAGATTTTATTCGGATCTGTCTTTATGCCCCCCTGTCCGACGATGTGTCCTAGATATTGTAATTCTGCTTGTGCGAATGCGCACTTGTCTGGGTTGAGTTTTAAATTTGCCTCCCTTAGCCTCCTGAAGATCTCTTTCAGGTGACGTTTGTGCTCCTCCTGATCCCTGGATACTACCACGATGTCGTCCAGGTAGCTGAATGCGAAACCGACGTCTGGCGTGATGACTTTGTCGAGCAACCTCTGAAATGTTGCGCCTGCTGAGCTCAGGCCGAAGGGGGTTGTTTTGAATTGAAAGTGACCTTTTCCGGGCACGCTGAACGCTGTTATCGCTTTACTCTTTTCCTCTAGCGGGACTTGAAAGTATCCCTGTTTGAGGTCCAGCGTGGATATGAAATTCGCCTCTCTCAGGCGGTCGAGGATCTCCGCTATTCTAGGTAGAGGGTAAGCGTCTTTTTTTGTATGCTCGTTGACTCGCCGGAAGTCGATGCAGAACCTGTGTGTTCCGTCCTTCTTCTTGACTAGGACGATTGGCGAGCTCCACGGGCTGTTTGAGTGCTCAATAACTCCTTCTTGGAGCATCTTGTCCACCTCGTCGTTAATTATTTTCAGCCTTGCCGGGTTATACTGCCGATATGGTTGTCTGATGGGCCTGCACCCTTTTTCCAGCACTATTTCGTGTTTTATCCAGTTTGTTGGTCCTGTTAATTGGTGAAACAATTCTAGTTCAGCTTGCAAAAATGATTCCATGCTGGCGGTACATGATGCCGCGGCGCATGACGTGACTGCGATCCTGCCGGTTCTCCCGGACTCTGTTTTGCTCAATCGAAATTCCGCTCCGTGTTCGCGCAAGAAAGTGGCTCCGATGATTGCGTCTGTCTCTAGTCTCGGGAGTACTCTGAACGTGGTGGTGGTGTTGAGTCGGTCAATTTTACAAGCCACTGTGACTGTACGTGTAATTGCGTGAGATGTCCCGTCGGCTAATTTCACGCTTCCTGTATGATTTCTGATCCTTCTGTGACATAGGTTTGCTATCTCAGCTCCAATGTAATTTTCCGACGCCCCTGTATCCAATAGCGCTTTGAAGAGCCGCGTCCCTATTGTTAACGTCACGAAAGGCCTGGGGTCTGTGTCACCCCCTGTTGATGCTGCTACTGTTTTTTCTGAGGTGCGTCCGCCTCGTTTCGGGGGTCGCACTACTGTGGCTGGGGGCTGTGCGGGTTTTATTCCCCCACAGCCCTGTTTTCGTTTCCCTGCTGTCTACTGTTCTGCGGCCTGTTGCAGCACTGAATGGCGAGGATCCCTTCCTTGCCGCATTTGCCGCAGAACTTTTTGGGTGCGTTTCGGCATTGGCTCCGGAAGTGCCCCTCTTGTCCGCATCGGTAGCAGACCGTTGGGCCGGCCTGGGCGGTGCTAAGGCGCTGCGGTACTCCCCTTCTTGTCTGCATGCTTTGCAGTGCCTCTTGCTCTTTCTGTAAATTTTCGAAGGCGCTGGCTGCCTCCAATAATTTGTCTATGGACGTCACTCTGTGGAGGTGCAGATGAATTCGATATTCCGGGCGCATGTTTCGGATGACCCTCTCGAGTTCTTGCTCCGGGGCCATCGACCCGTCCCGCCGTATTAGCGTTCGTATTGCGGTTACGTATTCCCTGATTGGTTCGTTGGGTTTTTGTTTGCGGGTCCGGATTTCCTCCTCTAGCGCCAGCCGGTATTCGTATGGGAAGAATGCTTTCGAAAATTCCCTGCTAAACTGGTTCCAGTCTCCCCATTCGTCCTTATTATTGCGGTACCACAGTAGCGCTTCTCCTTTCAGTAGCTCGGGTAGCGCTTTTATCATGGCGTCTTTTGGGAATTCGTGGGCGCACCGTAGCTCCTCGAGACGTTCTGTAAACAGGATCACGTTGTCTCGCTTTGGGTCGAACTTCAGTCCCCATTTCCGGGCGTGGTTGACTATTTCCGACCCTGTGAGTTGAGGTGCCTCCTCGCTGATTCCTGCTGCTTGTGTTGCTTCCCGATCCGTTCGGAGGGCCAGCTTCAGGAGTGCTATCTCGGCCTCGAGCGCGTTTATTCTATCTCGTTCCGCTCCGGCGGGCTGCTCCGGCTTGACTTTTGTATTCGCCTTGGGGATTGCCCCTCCTTGCTGCTGCTTGACGTGCTGACTTATACGCGCCCTGATGTCGTCCAGGGTGCCTGTCGCTTCTAGGCCCCGTCTCCGCGCTTCTTTCTCGGCCTCTTCTTTGCTTAGCTGGTATATCCAGCTTAGCCCTGCAGTGGTTGCGTCGTCTTTGGTCATTCTGTAATTCCCTTTCTGTAACTGTTATTGTGACTGAACTTTTGGCCTTGCTGACTTGATCTGACGGGGCGGAACTATGATCGTGTAATTAACGTTGGGCGCCAATCTTGTAACGGGATTTTCAGCTGGGTTGAGACGATCACAGGGTTAGGTATTTGCCCCTCTTTTACCCGTAACAAGTCAATCAAAATATTAAAAGCATTTATTTACAGTTACCAAATTTCAATACAACGACATATATTAATGCTGCGCGATGAGTTCGGATCAATGTGGGCTGTCCTCTTCCCTCGGCGATCTGTCCGATTGGGTGCTGATATCGACGCTAGGGCGCGCGTCTTCGTATTGGTCGCCCGATCGGTCTATCACTGGAACTGAGCTCACCACGTCAGTCGCTCCACTGCCATCGCCCGCTGCGTGTTGTGCTAGCAGCGGCTGCGGCCTCCGGCATACGCGCCGCGGCGACTTCGGAGAGAAATCATCCACGGACGCCTCAAATCTGAAAAATACAAGCCCACTCACGGAGTACCGAGGAGGGTATTAATAAATAGCTCAGGGTCGACAACTCAATGCGTTGCGATCCCGACGCTCGTGACACCTGGCCCTCAATGCAGGCCTGGTGCCGTCTGAAAGGGTCCGCCCGGGACCTCACTACAGCCCCGTTTGTTCCCTTATGTGGTCGGCAGTCGACTGGAGCTCAATTCACTCCTGTCGGGCTCCCGTTTCCGTGTTACAGACAAGCTCAACTCAGTTCATTGGCTTGCCGTCACCGGATGAATGTGGCGGAGTGCACTCAATGCATGCCTCCTGCTGGGGGGTTAGGGGACCTTCTTAGCTCAGTACACTAGAAGGGGTGAGAGAGCTTCTCGAGTCAGTTCCTCGGAATCTTCTGCCTTGCTGGTCCTCTTGGTCTGTTTATATAGCCGGTGCCGGCGAGATAACCCGCTAATCATTGCTGTAAAAACTGTATCTTTCTGATAAACCCCTCGATAAATTAAAATAAATAATAATTAGCTGCGAATGCCTTGGAATTCGTTACAATACTTTGAATAATATCTACTTATTTTATTATACAAATCATCGACATCAGAGCAGAATTACGCATGAGCAGCGGAACCGAACTACTAGTTCCTGCAAAATCCCAGAACTGCTAGAATCGGTTCTGAACCGATAATGAACCGGTTCGATGAGTACCGCGAACGCAGAACTGTTAGTACTGGTTACTAAAAATTCAGAATTTATGCACCGCGAACGCCGCTTTTCTCACTGCGCATACGCAAGAGTTCTAAACCGGTTCAGAACTGTATCCGCGAACGAAGCTTATATAATTTTATTTATCAATCAGTAATAATTATTTTATCTGAAATGAGTAGTTATAGTGGTTGTTATTGTATTCAATTATTTTAAGAAAGAACCTCTATGTAAAAAGGAATAGACAAAGCGAGGCAATAAACTTTGAATGTCGTTTCTTTGTTTGCAGGTGGGTCTTTTAATTATTGTAATATAGTTTAATTTTAGTAGTAGTTTAGTAAGTAGGTAGTTAATAGAATAAATCTTTGTTTGCAGAGCAACAACAGTCTAGTTTATTATTTCAATTTGTCGACCCTAAAAGATATAGAGGATAGCTAAATAACATTATAAAACGACATTTTTAGTTTAAAATTGAAATAATTATGGATAAGCTACGATTTGAATTTACACTATTGCCTGGAAATGATGGAAAGTCAAACGTTTACTCAATTACTTCCATAGCCACAAGCGATAATAAAACGTATGCAATACCAGAAAAGTTTCAAGCAGTTAATTATCATAAGGATATACTTAAAACAACTACATATAATAAAGTGAAAAACAGTTTAGAAAAAAGGTACCAGATTAGAAGAGTCTGGATAACAATGACCGATGAACTTAGAAAAACCTATATAGATGATGATGGTAATTTACAATTTGGGGATCAATTTCTCGAAGAAGTGCATCCAGAACAACTTGCTACTTCACAAAAAAAAGAAGCAGATACATTAGAAAGATTATTTGAAAAACTAGTAGAAAATACACAAGCAAATAAACAGCAGAGCTTAAAACACATTGCAGAGAAGTTTGTGATTGAAAAATTTACAAGCAGAAATTATAACGCAAGCCTATGGATTGATACTTTTGAAAAAGAATGCACCCGCTTTGATGTAACAACAGATGACAAGAAAATTGAAATTCTCAGATTGTTCATGGATGGGTCCTGTGTAGAATGGTACAGTTCAATGATTATGAAACTAGGGATAGGTTCAGAATGGACAACATGGAAAAATAAATTCTGTGAATCATTTGCAAACAAGGGATGGAATCCAGTCACTTATGCATTGTTATTTAAATACAAAGATGGTTCGTTGTTGGATTATGCCATAAGAAAAGAAAAACTTTTACTAAATATGAGAAGATCAATTGACAAGGGTACCTTAGTGGATCTCATTGCAGCCGGTTTACCAGAGTTCATCCTAAATAGAATTGATAGAGAAGCACTAGAAGATACAGTGGATTTGTTTAATGAAGTTAGCAAGTATGAACATTTAGTAAATAAAAGAAGCATTTTTGGTAAGAAAAAAAGTGAAAATGTAAAAACTAGTAGTAAGAGTAGAGACCTAAACCCATGTAAAATTTGTGAAAAATTGAACAAAGGTAATCGTTATCACTCGGAAGCTATATGTTGGTTTAATAAAAAAGAGGAAGATAAGGTAAGGAAAGATTTCATAACACATGTAAACAATTCAGTACTAGAAGCCGAATTAAACGAAACTAATCAAAAAAACGAATAGTGACACCATTAATAAATGTCAAACTACGATTGAATGATAAATTAGAAATACAGGGGGTTTACGATTCAGGTTCAAACGTTTCTCTGATTAATTCGAAGTTATTGAAACTAAAAAGAAGGGGAAATAATTTGAATATAACTGATTTGGTAACTATTAATGGTGTTAAAAAAACTAGTGGTTTGACAACTTTGAAAATAAAAATTTTTGAATTAGAAAAAAATGTAGATGTTTACATTATTGATGAAGAAAATTTTAAATATGATTTTTTGATAGGATTAGATTTAATAAAAAAGTTCAAACTTGTGCAAAATGAGGATTTAAAAATAACTCAAAAACACAGTCTGAATAATAAAAATAAAATAGAAGAAATTTCTGAAAATAAAAATACAAATCCTGCATTAGATAGTATAGAAGATAACACTAACGCTACAAAAAACTACAAAATAAATTTTAATGAGCATATAAAGGCGGAAGATATCGAACTAAAAATAAATCATTTAAATCAGCATGAAAAATCTGAAATAAATAGATTGGTATGCAAATATAAATCAGTTTTTGCCAAAAATAATTATGATGTCGGCACTGTTAATGGATATGAAGCGAGGATAGATCTATTAGTAGACAAATACTGTAGTAAGAGGCCTTACAGATGTACTATAAATGATAAAAAAGAGATAGAAGAACAAATAGCAAAATTGCTAGATAATAAGCTGATAGAAGAATCCTACAGTCCATTTGCAGCGCCTGTCACTTTAGCATTTAAAAAAGAGGAAAACAAAAAATCTAGACTGTGTATAGACTTTAGGGACTTGAATAAAATAGTAGTGCCCCAAGCACAACCATTTCCGCTAATTGAAGACCTTATGATAAAGACGAGGAATTGCATATTTTTTTCCACTCTAGATATAAACTCAGCATTTTGGTCAATTCCTCTACGTATCGAAGATAGGAAAAAGACGGGATTCGTAACACAGGAAGGACATTTCCAATGGACCTGTTTACCTTTCGGACTAAAAACCTCACCGGCAATTTTTCAGAGGATATTAAGTAATATTTTGAGAAAGTATAAACTTACTGATTTTGCGGTTAATTATATAGATGACATTCTAATATTTTCTAAGACTTTTTCTGAACATATTAATCATCTAACACAATTGCTTGAAGCGATCAAAACAGAAGGTTTCAGGTTAAAATTTACAAAATGTTCATTTGCATCAGATTTAGTAAAATATTTGGGTCATATAATACAAAATAATTCTATCAGACCACTAAAGGATAATTTGATTTCAATAAAGAATTTTCCTGTCCCTAAAACTCAAAAAAATGTAAGACAATTTTTAGGAAAAATCAATTTTTATCACGAATACATACCAAAGAGTGCAATAATATTAGATCCTTTGCATAATTTACTCAGGAAAAATCAAAAGTTTGTTTGGTCCGATGAATGCCAAGTAGCATTTGAGAGGATGAAAAACATGCTATGTTCCCAACCAGTTCTGGAAATTTTTGACCAAGATTTACCGATCAATATTTATACAGATGCTTCTTTAGAAGGGGTTGGAGCCATTTTAAAACAGACACAGCCTAATGGAAAAGAAAAACCAGTAGCTTACTTTTCAAAAAAACTAAGTGAACCTCAGAAGAAAAAAAAGGCAATATACTTGGAATGTTTGGCTATCAAAGAGGCTGTGAGATATTGGCAATACTGGTTGATGGGTAAATCATTTACAGTTTATTCAGACCACAAACCACTGGAAAACATGAATCTGAAATCTAGAACCGATGAAGAGTTGGGGGACTTAACATATTATTTATCGCAATATGACTTCAAAATAAAATATGCTCCAGGAGAGAAAAATGTGGAAGCAGACTGTCTAAGCAGAAATCCAGTATTAGAATCGGATGAAAATACAGATGATCAATTAAAGGTTGTGAACTTGATTAAAATGGAAGATATTCAAACAGATCAAAATAAAAATGAAGAAGTACAAAATAATAAAGACAAATTAATTGAAAAACATGGTATATACTTGAAAAAAATTAGAAAAAAAGAAAAAATAATTTTATCAGAAGAATTTAGCGTTAAATTATTAAAAAACATACATGAAAACATGTGCCATATTGGAATTAGTCAAATGCAAAAGACGATTAGTCCACTCTACGTCGCAAAAAATTTGACCAAAAACTTGGAGAGAATTTGTAGAAGCTGTGAAGTTTGTATAAAAAATAAATCGAGAGGGCACGACAAATTTGGCTTGATGTCTCATCTGGGCCCGGCCACAAAGCCTTTCGAAATAATGTCTATAGATACAATTGGGGGTTTTGGAGGTTCAAGATCAACGAAAAAATATCTACATCTTTTAGTCGATCATTTTACAAGATACGCGTTCATCCTTACCTCCAAAACGCAGACTGCAAATGATTTTATAAGACTAATCATGAACATAACGGAATCGGAAGATATTGGTATGCTTCTCACCGACCAGTATCCGGGAATCAATTCGAAAGAATTCAAGAAATTCTTAAAGGACAGACGGATACCAATGGTCTTCACAGCAGTAAATGCACCATTTTCAAATGGCCTAAATGAAAGACTGAATCAAACATTAGTGAACAAAATCAGATGCAAGTTAAATGAGAGAGGAAAAAAGAGAGCCTGGACAACAGTAGCTCATGAATGTGTAAATAAATATAATGATACTAGTCATTCAGTCACTGGCTTTTCGCCACGGTATCTTTTATATGGTACAGATGTCGCAATTTTACCAAATGAACTACAGCGAGAAGTATCAAATAGCGACTGGGACAGAGACAGAAAATTAGCACTTAAAAATACAATACGATCACATAACTACAACAAAACACTATTTGATAAAAATCGCAAAAAACCATGAATTCAACAAAGGGGATATCGTATATGTAGAAAATGGGAACAAGCTGAACAGGAAGAAATTAGATGAATTAAAAATTGGACCGTATAAGATTATTGAAAAAATTTCAAACTCAATATATAGGATAGACACAGGTCACAAAAAAACAGAATCAAATCTTTTCCATATAACAAAACTTATTCCGGTTCCTACATTAGAAGATTAAGAAAAAGCAGAAACTGCAGAGGATATATAGTGGAAAATTTCTTGAAAATTTTCTTATCCGAGGGGGGAGATGTAAAGGAAATAATGCATTTCCCTAATTTTGAATTGTGCCGCGCGCCGCGCAGGTAATGGTGTAGGTAGAGGTGGAATGAACTCACCAGATAATAATATAATTTTATTTATCAATCAGTAATAATTATTTTATCTGAAATGAGTAGTTATAGTGGTTGTTATTGTATTCAATTATTTTAAGAAAGAACCTCCATGTAAAAAGGAATAGACAAAGCGAGGCAATAAACTTTGAATGTCGTTTCTTTGTTTGCAGGTGGGTCTTTTAATTATTGTAATATAGTTTAATTTTAGTAGTAGTTTAGTAAGTAGGTAGTTAATAGAATAAATCTTTGTTTGCAGAGCAACAACAGTCTAGTTTATTATTTCAATTTGTCGACCCTAAAAGATATAGAGGATAGCTAAATAACATTATATCAAATTTAAAAAAATCCACTTCAAAAAAGGTCACAGAAATCTGCCCGTTAACTTAATGAGCCTTTATAATATTGGCTGTAGGTCTACAATACCCAGATATAATATGTTACTTACCATGGAAACATATAGGTAAAATGACAAGTCCAACAAAGCTTGAAACAATAATCGTTGCGCGGATACATATTCGATAATATTATTAAAAATCTCGAATTCTAACAACGATGCCACGTTGAAATTTTTTTATTGAACTCAGAGGATATGTAAACTTTGAATGCCTGTAATTCCGTTCTCGATAATAAAAATAAATAAAAAGCTAACACTATCCTAATAGTTATGCCAAATCATGTGCTTTGCCAGTGGATGTTGTTTAGATTTTACTGCCATTTTCATTTAAATTTTAGAAAAAGGACTTGGTAACGAAGCCGAGGGAACCATTTTTGTTTTAAATTTACAGTCTTTCTGAACATCCTCTACAACGCCCTGTAATCGTGTCCGCCATTTCGGGATCAGCCTGTATATAGGAAGTAGAATTTTCAAGGCTGTGATTAATTTGTTCTTCGTCGATTCTGCTGCATGTTTTTTTATTTAGTTTATCGCTTTTTAATCTATAATCCCCGATCAAAACTGTTGGCAGTAACTGACATTACTAAAAAAGCCAATTCAGATAAGCGGCAAGCAGGAAATATGCCTCGTAACAATTATAGGTACTTGCCGCTTCTCCGAAAAGGCTTTTTTAGTAATGTCAGTTACTGCCAACAATTTTGATCTGGGAGTATAGTAGTTTCGTTCATAAATTTTTCGTCTTATAATCTAGTGCTTAATCGAATCACAGCCAGTATTATAAAGGCTCATTAGGTTAACGGGCAGATTTCTGTGCTCGTTTTTGAAGCTAATATCGACGTCAAATGACTTTTATTAACATTTTTGTAATCCCTTTCATGTCAATAATAGATAAAATTAAAAAATTTCCACTTAGACTCGATACTTTCTTCAAAAACGAGCACAGAAATATTCCCGTTAACTTAATGAGCCTTTATAATACCCGTTGTTAGACTTGTAACTAACTTCTTCATGCTACAATTTTAAGTTAATGTTGGCTTTGTTTTCGCTCATTCACTGATTGATAATAGGGTCTTCGCACCCTATTTCAGTTCCAAATTATGACAGTTTCCTCAATTCTAATAAAGTCATTCATTTTTTTAAATATATTTAATTACTTACCTAAAACATCTTGCTGAGGAACCCATTTTTCAATTCTGACATTATCGGGGATGTTACCTGGTTGCTTTTCCAATTTCCAAATAACCTTTTGCTTTATCTTCGAGAAAGCCCTTAATATAGCATCAATTTTTTCCCACCCCATATCCTCACATTTCAAATTGGTACCCAAACTAAACAGTATAACGCCTTCATCAGATTTGTCCAGAAACTCTTTTAGCTCTTTCGAAGTCTCATTCTTAGGATCGACATGATAACCTCCGATTTGTATCAAGTTTGGTACTCTTGGTATTGCACGAGAGAAACTTTCATGAGAGTTAACAAGTACTATGCTAGCACTATGCATTACATCATATATGTCTGGTGCATCTGGCAGATATTTTTTCAAAATCTGACTCTGGACTGGTAAAGTCAATGTGTGCAGCATTGCCGTTTCAGTTAAATGAAATACTGTGTTCTTAATCCTTTCCCAATAACTCATGCGACTCAAAAAATTTGATATCCAAAATGGAATGTAAGCGGTGTTAGTTGGGTTTTCAACAATATGAAAGTTTCTACTGGATGGTTGCATCGCTTGCAGACATATTAATGGTATTTTAAAATGATCAGCTAGGCCCATAATCGCTTCGTTCAGAAACAATTCCATAATCATTAAGTCGAATGTTTCATTAGATTTAAGAAGATCTTGGACATTTTTGGATTTGAAAACTGTTTCCGTATAAGAACCAAATTCGTATATGAAATAAGTAGATTCGAAAGCACTGGCACGATTTAAGTTTAGCAGTATATTTCCATGGGACTTTCGCACTACAATCAAAGTAAAACTGAATTGTTAATTTTACGTAATTTATAGATAAACTCAAACTTACCGTTCGGATCAGGCACAGTATCAGCGATTGAGATGTCCTTAATATTTTTTAATGGTATTTTTGGGGGATGGGGATTAACGTAAGTAATTTCATGTCCTCTTTTGGCAAGCTCTTTAACTAATACAAGGCCTAGGTTGTGATGACTGTACGCATAGAATGGAAAAACAGCTAAAATTTTAGAACAATTCACTGTACTTAATAATATAAAAAAAATTGGAAATAAAAAGAACAGTAATTTCATTTTCCTTAAAACTGAGATGAAACCAGCAACCACTCACAGTAACGTTGGCTTATTACTATTTTCGAGTATGTAAGTAGTTATTAAATAATTATAAGTACTCGTTTCTCTTATTACATAATAATTATTAACATAACTATATTAAGTATTTGTTATTTTTATCTAATACTTATTTACACATTATTAAGCATTTTCATAAAATAAACTAGATAAGGTGGACTATAAACTATTAGAATTTAAATTTCATTTCGTAGGTGTACAGGGTGGATCAGGATCATTAGATTAGGTGTAGATAATATCATGAGGGTTATTATTGACAACATAAAAAAATTAACCGTATACTACGTGAAGCAGTTTGCAATATTATATAATATTATGATATTGTTAATCAATGTCGATAAAGAATTTATCAATCGTATTAATGTGTGCGTAGAAGAAATTATTGCAATTTTAAAACATTAGTTCATTAATAATTTGTATTACTTTAAAAAAATTTAAAATTTAATATTCGTATAGTCTGAGGATATATGTCTGGGAGACATGCAAAAACATTGTACTGCGTCGAACGGCACCTGTGCAAATCTTTCTCCTGAAGGGAATGCTCGAAACAATATGGCACTTCCTTCCGATGAGAAAATTGGTCCAAAATTTCTATGTCACCCCCTACCCTGAACGAAGTCCTCGACACGGGGGGTTTTCTTCAACTCTTTTTTCTAACAAATTTCCGTCATGTGATAACGAGTTGAGACTGCAACGGAACGAAACAAATTTTCTATTTCGAAAATCCAGATGTGCCGCGACACAGGCTGAATGAATATTGAGAACGACCACTTAAAGTGGGAGTCAAAAAAGTAGTTTTCAATTTATTTCTTAAATACGGAACAAGTAACAGAAATGAATTAGGTAGGCATCGTCTGCTATTGAAAATACACTCAGTGGACTAAGTCTAAGACTAAGAGTACACCTACATAAACTGGGGATATACAGAGAAGACCCAATTTGTAGACTCTGCAATGAAGAAGACGAGACAGCTTCTCATGTGATATTCGAGTGTCCAGCACTCGCACGAACGCGCTATGCGGTCCTGGGACCAATCAGTCCCGGGAGCCATCTGGCGGAAAAAACCTTGGTTAGCGGGCTGCTAAACCTTGTCAAAGGAACGGAGCTCTTCTAATCAAGGAGAATCTAAATGTGAGAAATACAATAAGCCCGCTGGCTTCAGTGTTTGGGACCTAATAAACCATCTCTCACATTTAGTTAAAATACCAAAATACCAACTCAGTGGACAGTGGACAATTCTTTAATTTTCCCTTACTATTTTAAGGGATGGAAAAGACCACCCTTATACCGTATTTCGCAAGTAACTTCTTTTCTTACAGTCTTATCGGCATTCTAAAATGTATTTTGGATATTCTGATCTATCCTGAATAAAAAAGGTGTACCTACAGTTTATTTTTTGTAAAGTTACACTATTACGAGAAAAAAATTATTTCATTACTTATAGGTACATATTATGATTTGAGTACGATAGAAATTTTGACCAAATAATTGAATTTAAGTAAGTTTTTCCTTGAAGATCATTAAATTCACGAAAAAACCACAAGATACCTTTTTATTAAGAATAAATCCGACTATCCAAAATATATTTTAGAATGCCGGTACGGCTACAACAAAATAAGTTTAAACCAACTTTTTTACTTTCAACAGGAGAGAGGCGTATTTTTTTTTAACCGGTATGTAAATGGGGATAGGTAGACAGGTAAAACAGCTCGAACCCGCCCCTTGATGTTACCCGAGAGGGACCGATTTTGTGGGGGCAGATGATAATGCTGCTATGCTGTGAAGGAAATTACCACTTTTCATTACCCAGAAAACGTTCACACAAATACTCCGTTATTTGAACGACTTTTTGGTTTTCAGGGTTTTCAGTCTCATTCAATGTCATCCAGCTCGAAGGACCATTTTAATTTATATCACCAGCACTAAAACGATAAAAATACAGAATACGCCCTGACTGACTTCCAATACATCCGCAGTCGCGATCAATCCGGAACTGACTGATTGCATTTGTATTTGTATATTGAGGGTGATCTAGTTGCTGCGACCTAAAAGATCTATTGTATCCCCTCTATTGTGCTTCGCCTGGTGTGGAATCCCTTTAGTGAAGCACTCTCTCCAGGTCCGTTTCCTTGAGAAACTTCAGGATTTTGAGAGGATCAAGGTCGGGTAAGTTCCCGGCCTCTAGCTGGTGGTAGCCCAGAACATTACTTCTTTTGAGTTCTAACGCATTGCAGTTGAGCAGTAGGTGACGTGGTGTCTCGTCTCCCTTCCCGCAGAATCTGCAGACGCCATTCTCTTCTATGCCTAACTTCCTCAGGTGTTCCTTGAGCTTACAATGTCCCGTTAGGAATCCCGTCAGTGTTCTGAGACGTTCCTTGTTGAGGTTGAAGAGTATCTTCGACCTCTCTCGGTTAAAATTCCCGAGAAGTTCTTTGGCTTGTCTCAACCCTGAGAGGTTCCTCCAATGGGTTTCTCTCAGTTTTTATTCTTCCTTTTGGAGTTCTGGCTTGAAGAAAGTATCTTCGAAGCCACAGAATGGTTCTGGTCCTATGAAGGGTGTCGATGCTCCTTTTCTTGCCAATGAGTGGGCACGTTCGTTTCCCTCGATTCGGGAATGGCCCGGTATCCACTTGAGGTGAATTTTATTTTTCTTGCCTAATTCGTTGAGTTTTCCTAGGCACTCCCAAGCCATATTGAAGCTGATGATCGCCGAGCTCAGCGTCTTAGCTGCTTGACTATCCGTCAATATTTCTATTTCTTTGTTTTTGTAGTTTCTGTCGAGGTTTATTCGGGCGCATACTTCTATTGCATGTAATTCCGCTTAAAGTATGGTTGGGGATTTTCCCATTGGTTTGGAGTACGTGGTGCGTGGCCCATAGATTCCTGCCCCGGTTCCCTCGACGGTTTTAGAGCCGTCTGTGTACCATTTGATCGTACCTTCTTTGAGAGTACAGCTGGAGTTGTTGTTCCATTCCTCTTTCGTAGACAGTTTCGTCATGAAGTTTCTCTCGAAACTGAATTTCTTAACAGTTCTGTCTTTTGGTAGTGTCAGGAGCCCCTCACAGCCACCCAAGGATCGATTCTCAGTGGCTCGCCGTACACTCCTGATTCCTACTCTTGACATCCTAAGTAGAGCTTCTCCAGCTCTTCTTTCGATCACCAAATGTAGTGGTGTCAGATCCAGGATTACTTCCAACGCAGCGGTTGGGCAGGTTCTCATTGCTCCTGTGATGCAGAGACACGCAAGTCTCTGGATCTTCTCAAGCCTTTTCTTTGCTGTTACTAGCTTAGTTCTTTCGTACCAAGCAACCGCTCCGTATGTGATGATAGGTCTCACGAGCATGGTGTACATCCAGCGCAGAATGTGTGGGTTACAGCCCCATGTTCTGTTAGCTGCATGTTCTCCTGCACACCATGAGAACGGTAGTGGCCTTACTTACTGTTTTGTCCAGGTGCTGGTTCCACAGTAGCTTTTTGTCTAGTGTTACTCCTAGAAATTTAACTTCTTCCTTCCATTCTAAATCCACTTCGCTCAAGCATATGGCTTTGAGTTTTGGAAGCTTCAGTCTTCTTGTGAATGGTACAAATGTTGTTTTTGTAGGGTTGATGTTTAGTCCTACTTCCTGGCACCATTTCAGGGTTCTATTTAACCCTCTCTGTGTAATTTCGCAGAGAGTACTTTCAAATTTACCTCTGGCTATTATCACGATGTCATCGGCATACCCAATGCAGGTAATGCTGTTCTCGGTGAGAAGCCCGAGGAGTTCGTCAACGACCAGACTCCACAGAAGGGGAGATAGCACTCCTCCTTGTGGGCATCCTTTAGTTGTGTTTATCTGGATGGTGTCCTGGCCCACATTGGTTTCAACTATTTTTGTAGACAACATGTTATGAATCCATTTGGATGTTGTGTTGTCTACTCCTCTTTTTGCTAAGGCTTTCTGCTCTTCATCTTCTGTATAGTTACCATCCAGTTTTCTGAGTGACATTTTTCCCTGAGCAGTGCCCTTCGCTAATGTCTTATGTAGTCTAGATACTTCAGGTGTTGTTGTGATGTTCTCACAAAATTCCCTGAAGCTCTTCCTTTTTGCTTTCCTTATTTCTTTGTTGTAGGTTGTCAAGGCCATGGTGTAGTCCTGCCAGTTTCCGTCGCGCTTGACTTTATTAAAAAGCCTTCGAACTTCTGCCCGGAGTTTGGAGAGGTGTTCGTTCCACCATGGGGTTTTCCTACAACTTCTTTTTTCCCTAATGGGACAGCTGGATTCATATGAGTCCTTCAGAGCTCCGTTTAGAGATCTTACTATTTCGTCTAATTCTTGATTCTCGTTTCTAATTATTCTCGAATTGAATTGTTCTAAGTTACACTTTAGATTGGTGCGAAACTCGTCCCAATCTGCATTTCTTGGATTTTTAATCAGGGTACTTTCTTGCGAGAGTCCCCCCAATTTGAACTTTACTATTCTGTGGTCAGAGAGTGAAGGTTGGAACTGACTGATAAAAGTGATAAGGTGAAAAACACGGGCCACGTCGTGCCCATTCTTATATGAGTTGACAATACTCGTTCGATTGAAAAGATGTCGTTCAATACATCTTATCTATGTAATGACTGATGTAATATTTTAATAGATAGATAACTAATAGCCCAACTAATTATCTAACCCCATATACTTGCCGAAGGATTTCGTTTACTAATAAGTACTTACGTCAACTTCCCTCATATCATCTTATTCATCTAATCATTGTGATTTTTTTTTAAGACCATCTTGAACTTGGCTTTGCTTTCTGTGGGCATGGTAACCAAATTTTCTGCTACGTCAGCTGATAATTGACATCGTTGTACTTGCATTTTTTAATTAGACTAAAATGCAACATATTTCCAACATTATTTAGTAATATGTACATCCCTATATCGTTAAAAGAGAGCACATTTTCTCCCTTAACATTACATATAAAACATGTATTGAATTGAATGACATTTTTTTTAATTGAACGAGTATTTTCCAGTCATAAGAATGGGCACGACATAGCCCGTGTTTTTCACCTTATCACTTTTATCAGTGATCAGTTCTTAGCCACTGAGTTTTTTCGATCTTCAAAGTTAGTTGAATCATGATTTAACGTAACTGTATACAGGGTGGGCCATCGAAAAGGTAACAAGCCTAGTAATTTGAAAAGTGAAGATGTATGCGGAAAACGCCGAAACAGGTCGATTTTGTTATCGAGGGGGACATTATTTGCGTGACAAATCTAACTACCCAAGTTCACCCCCTTGGCAGGGGTAGCTGCCCCTTTGCTTATGCATAGGGAACAGCTATCGAGTGATACATCATTTGAAAGCTACTTGAATTTTCTTTACAACGATATCCAACATTTGGAGTTTCGCTTACATACAGGGTGGCCCAACGAAAACGTAACTCGCCTTAATAACTTGGAAACTGAAGATGTACGTGAAAAACGCCGAAGCAGGTCAACTTTTTTTGTGATGGGGACATCTTTTGACGCGGAAAACATAGTCCAAACTTTACCCTCCTAAGCGGGGGTAGCAACCCCAAATTGATTCGCCCCTATCCGATTGAAAGTAAAAAAGTGGGTTTTAACTTTTTTGTTGCAGCTGTCCTGGCATTCAAAAATATATTTTGGATATTCGAATTTATTCTTAATAAAATAGGTGTCTTGTGGTTTTTTCGTAAATTAAACAATCTTCAAGAAAAAAATTATCAAAATTAAATCATTTGGTCAAAATTTCTACCGTATTCAAAAGGCGAGCAGGTTATGGTCAAACTAAAGCTCTCTAGCCTACAGAGACAAGCTTTTCTGGCGATCTGTGATGCCAGTAACACCACACCGTCGGCGGCTATGGAGATCCCACTGGACTTACCATCTCTCCATATTTTTTGGAGAGAGGGGCCAGATGGACTACATTTAGAATGCTACAGATGGCAGGTTACTGGATGACATAGAAAGTCACAGTCTACTGGGTATGCCCTCGGATATAATTCTTAAGACACGCTTATAAGGTCCTTCTCCTGAAAAGAGACGTGTGAGCGGACAACAGAAATGATCTCCAGAAAGCAGATTTCAGTTGGTTCACCGATGAATCTAAGATATCCACAGGAACTGGGGCTGGGATGTGTAGCGCTGGCTAGAAGAATAGAGTCTTCTCGAGCATAGGCCGTTACGCAACCACTTTCCGGGCCGAAATATATGCCTTAGAAATCTGTACGCAGTTGCAGGAAAAGATGCACTTTAAAAGTAGATCAATAAAGATATTTTCAGACAGCCAAGCGGCTCTAAAAGCGCTTAGCTCCAGCTACTGCAAGTCCAAGTTGGTCTGGAACTGTTAACTGACCTTCAATGCACTAGCAAAGAGCAACGACGTAATTCTGGTCTGGACTTCGGACCATGCTGGACATGGAGAGAACGAACTTGTCGAGTCCCTGGCCAGAAAAGGTGCCGAATATTGGGTGCAGATATTTCCAAAACAACAAATACGAATAGGGCTGATAGGGAAGTCGTCCAGCACTGGCAAAACTTACCAAAATTGGACCATTCGAAGGCCTTTAGATAAAGGGTACTTCGAAGAAAAGAACCAAAGAACTATTGGAGCTTACCAGTAAAGAACTGAAAGCCCTTATAGGCCTATATTCTTGGTACTACAAGCTAAACCATCATCTGCACAGGATGGGCTTAGCGATCAACGCTAAATGCCGCCAGTGCTTCGAGGATGACGAAACAGTAAAACGCAGGCGGTATCCTATTGTGTGGATGAATATTTTATACAGGGTGACGAAAAATCTATTAATTTCCATCACCCTGTATAAAAATTTCATCTACACAATATTTTTTAGGCTTGACTAACTTACGGCCAATATTATAAACGCTGGTTAAGTTAACTGGCCGATTTCTGTGGTCGTTTCTGGAGAAGATATAGACTATAGGTCGAAATTATTGAAATTCAATTACTCTTGCCATAAAAGGTACTACAAAAATTTTAATAAAAGTTATTCGAGATCAATATTAGCTTCAAAATCGGGCACAGAAATCTGCCAGTTAACTTAACTAGCGTTTATAATATTGGCTGTTAGTAGATTAAGTGAGAAAAGCGTTACTCATTGGTCACTGACCAGATTGTAGCATTATTAAATAATAAAAAAAAATCTACACAATATGATAACGCTTTAAAAGTCGAGATAGGGACATGCTAGCCGTTTTCAGATATCTTGAGCCGTTTTCAAAATAAGCTGCTTTGAAAATGAAAAACTGCGATTTTCACTTGTTTATAACTCATAAGCTACTCAGTTTAAATTCTAACTGTGAACACCATTCTTACCGGATTTTCCCAGACAATCTGAAAATATATAATATACAGAGTGTCCCATTTAAAAAAACAGACAATGTCATTACTGAGCCAATAAGGAGGACCCTGTATACAAAACTATACGTCAACAGAACATAAATTAAATTACGAAATTGACCTGTTTCGCGATTTTTACGAGGAACATTTTTTAAGGGAGAATTCGGGGGTGGCAAGTTTTCAAATTGGCACCATGTAGGTTAGTCCTTGGTTTTAAAAGTAGTTTAGGTAACCATTTCTGAAAAGGAATATACAGGTGTCTCTAAAAGGTCTTTACAACGTTCTACCACGTGTTACTCGGATGAAAGTAAGTCGATTTAAGCCAACTTATCTTTGTACAAAGTAGCCTGGCTTAAGCCACTGCGAGATGTCAAAGTGTCAATTTAAAAATCGTTATTTGATTATAAATTTAACGGCACGAGCGATTTTGATGAAATTTGGTAAGATGTCATGGTTTCGTGGGACAAAAATTGGAATACTAAAATTATCCTTGACGTTGATTCATTGACCTAGATCATGGGTTTTTAGGTTTCACACACTTTGAACTTCTACGCCAATGGAATTAAATTTTTTTTTTAAATATCGAGTCGATTAATCAACCCATTTTCTAAAAAAATGGTACTCTTGATAAAAGTCGCCTAACCTTATCGTTTAGAAGAAAATCGCATTTGAATGTTGATTTATATTTTATATAGGAAATTTAGTATGTTTTCTCATGTGATTTTCTTGATTTACGTAAAACCATAAAATTAATTTACATTTTCAACATCTGAACATTCAAAATCGCATGTGAATATTGAAATGTAAATTAATTTTATGGTTTTACGTAAATCAAGAAAATCACATGACAAAACATACGAAATTTCCCATAAAAATCAAAATTCAAATGCGATTTTCTTCTATACGATAAGGTTTGGCGACTTTTATCAAGAGTACCATTTTTTTAGAAAATGGGTTCATTAATCGACTCGATATTTAAAAAAAATTTAATTCCATTGGCATAGAAGTTCAAAGTGTGTGAAATCTAAAAAACCCATGATCTACGCCAATGAATCAACGTGATGGGTAATTTTAGTATTCCAATTTTTGTCCCATGAAACCTTGACATCATACCAAATTTCATCAAAATCGCTCGTGCGGTTAAGTTTTTAAAATCAAACAACGATTTTTAGATTGACACTTTGACATCTCGTAGTGGCTAAAATAGGCAACTTTGCACGAAGATAAGTTGGCTTAAATCGACTTACTTCCATCCGAGGAACACGTGGTAAAACGTTGTAAAGACCTTTTAGAGACAGCCTGTATAAGCTCATCTTTTGTGTGTCTTAAACCATCTCAAGTACCTAAAGAAAACTCGCTAGAGACTAGGGGTAAGTTGTTGAGCAAAACTTACTCTACTTACTTTCTATTATAGACCACTCTCTAATGTTATCAAATTGTTCTTGTAGAGTTTTCTTTTTCCTGCGTACCGTTAAATTTTGGGGTCCTGTCGTCACCTCGTTTCGAGCACTCCGGTGAGTCCACTCGTTGACCGAACCACTCGTCCTGTCCAACCACACGGTGACAACATCGTCTCCACCAGAAGGGGGCTACTCCTGATGGGCCGATCCCTTAGCCCGGGCCATTCGAACTACACCCCAGGCCACGGCCACCCCCGTCCCTCGGGATTTGTTCACATGACAAGCGGTCGATTAAGGTAGGAACATTCCTTATTTAACCACCACCGAATCTGCAATTCACGACATTAAAGACTATCCATCCACACATGGGCCCCAGTAATTGGGACCATACCGCCCTAGACCATCGGGGTAGTGGAAGAATGCAGACTTCACTATTAAGTTTGGTTTTTGGTGTTTGATTGCTATTTATACTTACGCAGTTGTTATAATAGTTATTTGTTTAATTTAAATTTGTTATAAGCACCTGATGAAAGGCAGCAGTTTCATCAGTACCAAAACATGGCGTAGGAAGATAAACTTCTCAAAACGGTGTGTAACTTGGACGCGAAAAGCGCAGCTGAAACAGCCTCACCGGTTTTCGCACTGCGGTACAGAAAGGAAACGGAACTCCTACTGCACTATATTACTTCCAAACCATCCAAATGACTAGTACGAACAGAACCACGGCCCTCAGTCCGGGGCACCCCTTAGGTGGGGAGAGGGTGCTAAGAATCCCCCCGTCAAACATAATCAAACACCAAATATATAACAAAACAACACGAATTGCCACGTGGAATGTGCGCAGTTTATACATGGCCGGAAAACTCACCAACGTCGATGCAGAGATGAATAGACTACAAATCAAAATATTAGGCCTTAGCGAAGTACGATGGCCCGACTCAGGAAAACAAAAAACCAAACATGGTGTCATGTATTATTCTGGAGGTGATAATCCTGAACATCGTTATGGAATGGCCATCATGATCACGTCCGAATTAGAAAAGTCTGTCGTGGATTTCATTCCGTTGGGAGAACGAGTCATGATACTAAAGCTAAAAACCTCTCACCGAGGCGATCGACTTGCGCAGTTTTGCTCAGAACAACGACTAAGTATTGCCAACACTTTTTTCAAGCTCCACAAAAGACGTTTATACACTTGGCGTTCACCTGCTGATCGAGACGGACATATTGTAAGAAATCAAATAGATTACATTCTCATAAGACACGAATATAAAAAGTTTATTAAATCAGTCAAAACATACCCTGGAGCAGACATCAACAGCGACCACAACCCAGTTTGTTGTGATGGACATTAAAATACGCCGCTTTGTTAAATCTAAACTGGCCCCACGACGGAGACGTATTGATGTAAGGAAACTCGAGAATCTTGCAGAAAAAGCACAAATCAGTCAAAAACTTGAGAACAGATTGAAAGAAGTTGAAAGGTCTATGGGCAGCGAAGCAGATGAAGACATTGAGTCTTCATGGGAAGCTCTGAAGAAAGCGTTAACTACGACCCAGGAGACCGATATTGGATATGCAAATAACATCAAAAGACAGGAGTGGTTGACCGATGAAATCCTCACACTTATGAATGAACGAAGAAAACATAAACACAAGAATACAGATAAATATGACGAAGTTAACTCATACTCAGGCTCATTCGTGCGAAATGCAGACAAGCCAAAGAATCATGGCTGGCGAACAAATGCACGGAAATAGAAATACTTCAGAAGAAGCACGATCTCTTTAACTTACACAAAAATATCAAAGAGCTTACAAGCAGGCAGCAGAGAGGTCATATTGGAATATTAAGGGGCTCCAACAATGAAATTCTTATAAGAGTAAATGAGAAACTAGAAAGGTGGAAGGAATATACCGAAAATCTTTTTAATGACATGAGACCAGACTCACCCCCGGATATATACGAAATCAACGAAATGGCTCCTGAAATTACAAAAGAAGAGGTCAAACATGCAGTTAAATTACAAAAGAACAGAAGAGCAGTTGGTCCTGACAACGTGCATGCGGAAACCTTTAAACTTGCAGCTGCCGAGGACGGGGTTGGTCTGGATCTCATTACTACTGTATTTAACCGAATGTACAGAGTCGGAAAAATACCCACAGACTGGCTGAGATCCACCTTTGTTACTTTGCCAAAGAAGAACAAGGCATCACAATGTGACGAATACCGCATGATCAGTTTGATGTCCCACGCCTTGAAGATATTCTTGCGGATCATTCATACCCGAATATACAAAAAGTGTGAGTCCGTAATTGATCGCTCGCAATTTGGCTTTAGGAATGGAACGGGTACCCGAGAAGCTCTTTTCTCTTTGAATGTGCTGACTCAGAGATGTAGGGACATTCGCGTGCTTTATTGATTATAAAAAAGCTTTTGACTGTGTATCACATCAAAAAATAATCAACATCCTAAAATCAACCGGGATCGATGCTCAAGATCTAAAGATCATTACTGAACTTTATTGGCACCAAACAGCAACAGTCAAAATCGAAGGATCCACATCGGAAGAGATAGCAATAAAAAGAGGCGTGCGACAAGGATGTGTACTATCCCCGCTACTTTTTAATCTCTACTCTGAGGCGATATTCATTGAAGCTCTTGAAAATTCAAATGCAGGCATAAAGATCAATGGAATCAATATAAATAACCTTCGATACGCAGATGATACCGTCGTGATAGCCAGCAGTATAACAGAACTTCAATCCCTTGTGAACCTTATTGTGGGTATAGTGAGAACTCTGGGCTTTATATGAATACATCCAAGACCAAACTGATGATATTCTCAAAATCACCAAGACCCGTTACTCTAGTGATCAATGGAGAGAACATTACACAGGTGCCATCTATAAAATACCTGGGTGTACTCGTCAATCAGCAATGCGACTCAAAGACCGAAATTAGATCAAGAATTGCGCAAGCACGGAAAATCCTGAATAACATGAGGACACTTCTGGCAAACCGGGACCTCAGCCTAGACCTCCGGATCAGATTACTTCGCTGCTACATCTTCCCTATCCTTCTATACGGATGTGAAAGCTGGACCATTGATACAACCACAGAAAAGAAAATCGATGCGTTCGAAATGTACGCCTACAGGCGAATGTTGCGAGTTTCTTGGACGGCACATAAGACAAACATAGAGGTTATGCAGCAAATGGGTAAACACAAAGAACTCCTCACGACAGTCAAGGGAGAAAGCTGCAGTACCTAGGACATATCATGAGAGGCAGACGATATGAGATTCTCCGCCTGATAATAGAAGGAAAGATCGAAGGAAAACGATCAGTCGGTCGTAGACAAAACTCATGGCTGAGGGACTTACGTAGATGGTTCGGACAGACATCCATAGAAATTTTCAGAGCTGCGGTTTCCCGCACAACAATAGCCATTTGGATCGCCAACCTTCGTAGGGAGACGGCGTCCTAAGAAGAAGAAGAAGTTGTTATAATATTATACTTCTTATAGCCGGTTATTATTATTCCCCGGAAAAAATCATTTCCCATTTCCCTGGATCTTAATCATTTAAATGCTTTCTAAATGCGAATTTCATCATCTAGCAATATTATTTTCGTCATTTTGTTCTTTTGAAATTTAAAATGTCAAAAAATTAATATTTATATTTTTTGTCAGTTTGAGAAAAATTGATCAGAGTTAAAAATTATCCTAGATTCTAGATTCCCTACTAAAACTTCAATTAGACAGCAAGGCTGTTAATCAGTTGAGATAATTTGAGTGATTTGACAAATGTCAGTGTTTACTTTTAATAAATCTAGGGAGTTTTCATTTTTGTAAACCTAAAAACAAATCTTCACGGCCTACTATTATAGTGCGTAAGTAATATGTGAACGGTGTATTGTATAGTTATTGATAAAAAGTATCTTGGTAGACACACGGACGGCAGAGACATGACAAACTTTCAGGTATACGCATGATACAAATAAACAAGGTATGTCAGCGCGCAGCCTGTGACGTCAGTCTGGTGATAGCTACATGCAACTCGACAGTAATAATAATATTAAAAAGCCGAAGTATACTCAAAAGTCACAACAAACCGTAGGTAGGTAGGTCTTAATGAGTATAAAGCAAATCAATAGCCTGTCGTATTGGAGTCGGGTTTTAACCCATCGTCCTGACAGTTGTCAAGTCTGGAGCGCCCGAAAACCCAAATAAAGAGCCTATCGACTCAGGCAGCAACACACATCCAACCAGACTACCAAAAGCACGGACGGCCGTTTCGGTCTCATTAGACCTCGTCAGCGTACTATATTGGAGAGTCCGGAAGGATATGAATCGCTGCATGAATCGAAAACCCTATATGGAATCTCATTCAGCCGGTTACCAGTGGCCTCGAGACAGAGCGACATCTATCAAGAGAAACAACAGGCTCCCAGCCAGACAAAACTCCAAGTGTGTATTATGGGTTGCAGACACTCCAGGGGCTACGAGACTGACATCAGAAATGCATATTAAAAAGCCGAAGTATACTCAAAAGTCACAACAAACCGTAGGTAGGTAGGTCTTAATGAGTATAAAGCAAATCAATAGCCTGTCGTATTGGAGTCGGGTTTTAACCCATCGTCCTGACAGTTGTCAAGCCTGAGTCGATAGGCTCTTTATTTGGGTTTTCGGGCGCTCCAGACTTGACAACTGTCAGGACGATGGGTTAAAACCCGACTCCAATACGACAGGCTATTAATTGTCTTTATACTCATTAAGACCTACCTACCTACGGTTTGTTGTGACTTTTGAGTATACTTCGGCTTTTTAATATGCATTTCTGATGTCAGTCTCGTAGCCCCTGGAGTGTCTGCAACCCATAATACACACTTGGAGTTTTGTCTGGCTGGGAGCCTGTTGTTTCTCTTGATAGATGTCGCTCTGTCTCGAGGCCACTGGTAACCGGCTGAATGAGATTCCATATAGGGTTTTCGATTCATGCAGCGATTCATATCCTTCCGGACTCTCCAATATAGTACGCTGACGAGGTCTAATGAGACCGAAACGGCCGTCCGTGCTTTTGGTAGAGTCGATAGGCTCTTTATTTGGGTTTTCGGGCGCTCCAGACTTGACAACTGTCAGGACGATGGGTTAAAACCCGACTCCAATACGACAGGCTATTGATTTGCTTTATACTCATTAAGACCTACCTACCTACGGTTTGTTGTGACTTTTGAGTATACTTCGGCTTTTTAATATGCATTTCTGATGTCAGTCTCGTAGCCCCTGGAGTGTCTGCAACCCATAATACACACTGGAGTTTTGTCTGGCTGGGAGCCTGTTGTTTCTCTTGATAGATGTCGCTCTGTCTCGAGGCCACTGGTAACCGGCTGAATGAGATTCCATATAGGGTTTTCGATTCATGCAGCGATTCATATCCTTCCGGACTCTCCAATATAGTACGCTGACGAGGTCTAATGAGACCGAAACGGCCGTCCGTGCTTTTGGTAGTCTGGTTGGATGTGTGTTGCTGCCTGAGTCGATAGGCTCTTTATTTAGGTTTTCGGGCGCTCCAGACTTGACAACTGTCAGGACGATGGGTTAAAACCCGACTCCAATACGACAGGCTATTGATTTGCTTTATACTCATTAAGACCTACCTACCTACGGTTTGTAGTAATAATAATGACGTAATGTCGCGATTTTGTGGCTTATTTCGACGTTTGAAGATGTTTCAGTAATTGTAATAAGTTTGACTTCAGTACCTGACTGTCTGATAGCAAAAATGGTTTATTGTGCGGCAAGTGCGAGAATCACGCAAGAAAAACGAAAGGCAAAGAGATATATTTTCTCTTAGTTTTATAGCGTAGGCAAAAGGCAATTATGTATACCTAAATGATTTAATTGTATCGTATCACAGTAAGAACCAGCACTTTTCATTACATTCCATAAATGTTGACTTTCACATTAAAATATTTTCATTTATTCCGTTAAAGCTTGGATTACAATCACCACAGTGGCGTCATGCGCAGCGTGGACGAGTTTTCAGTCTCGAGCTGACATACCTTGTGTAGTTGTATCACGGGTATACGGAAATATACGGAAATTCTGAGCCCCGTATATTTTCTGCAATCATAACTGCCTTCTGTAGAATGGTGGGTGCATTTTTGTCCGCAGACGATCCCAGTAATAGATAAATATTGATAGAGTATAAGTTTAAAATAGTAAAAAGTTACCTTAGGCAACGCGAACAAGTAAAAACTCTTTTTATTGTTGAAAGATCCTCTATACGGCAGCAAAAAGTTCACCATTTTAAGAAAATACGCTGACTACTTAATAACAAGTCATGTGAATTTGACATTCCAAACTTTTTTTCCAATTTTTGGTAAGAATGAGAATTAATAAGCGTGAGAATAGTAAGCGGCGGTGTCGGTAATACAGGTTCCTTATGACCCCCTTTTTATTACATGTAAATAGCGGAAAACTGCACGCTGCACGTATTATTATTATCAAGAGTATTTGATTGAGGTCATTGTTCAACAGACCTCTACTCTTAACAGTGTATTTATTTATGTGTGTGTCTGTCTGTGTATTATTCTATAGGGCGATAGCAATAAGCATCGAATTAGCAGAACATAGGGCAGTTAATATAATAAAGGTACTACGGATTTAACAAAGTTTTTTCGTATGCAGAATAATTATAATCTTGAAGACCGACATTGACGTAGAATTATCTCGAACTCATTAAAAACCTCAGTAAGTAGGTATGTATATGTAGTTAAGAATAAGAATTAATAAAATACTCGTATACCGGCTGGTGATTTGCACGTCTCACCTACCTATTCTCGCAAAAACTTAGGATTGTATTATTGACTTCCCTAAATGCTTGAAAGTTTTTAATTCCAAGATCAAGGAAATAATGTACATGACGTCACAAACTTTTTGTTTTTCCCCGATATTCTCGAAAATGGATTGACGTGTATGGCTTAAAGTGTACCTATCTAAAGCAATAGAAACAGAGGCAGCGGTTAATATAGGTACATTGCATAACAAAATAACATAAGTTTAAATGGTATCCGAGATTAAGACAATAAAATATGTAGTCAGGCCTCTGTTCTGTAAACAGCTGATAGTCATGCAGTGTTGGTTGCCAGATTCAGTGCGGTATTTACCAACAGACGGGTAGGTATAATGATGAATAGGTATTAAAAGAATTACTATAACAAGTTTATTAATCAGCTAATAAGTGAGGGGAACAATGAGTTCTGGTGGATTTTGAGTCACTGCGAATGTTAGGAAAATTTTTATATATGAAGGAAACTTACCTACCTTAAAACTAGATGTTTTAAGCAAAAAAATGCGAATCCTTTTAGTAAGAGAGATGGTGACAAAAATGCCTTGTATCTCCCAAATGGAAGAAAAGCAGGTTTTTATACAGGGTATACCTTTGGGAGATGATACCATTTGTATAGGCTAAACTGTCAGTCTGACAGTTCTAATTTTTTGCATATCTGTATTATAGAAAAAACACAACATTTTAAAAATATTTTCGGCACAACACCACTTCCGGTTATACCGGAAGTAAACACCAACTTCGGGTTTTTAAATAGAACACCCTGTAAAACTTTATATTTTTTAAATGTCTGAAGAAATCTAATACAGGTGGTTTTCACCATTGGAATTTAGATTGAGCGGTTTATGAGTTATAAACAAGTGAAAATCGAAAATTTTCAACTTCAAAGCAGCGTAGAACTAGAACGGCTCAAGATATCTAAAAACGGTTTACATGTCCCTATCTTAACTTTTCACATAGTATCCTACTATGTGGTTTAAATTTTAATACAGGGTGATGAAAAATCTGATAATTTTCATCACCCTGTATTAAAATTTTAACCACATAGTAAGATACTATGTGAAAAGTTAAGATAGGGACATGTAAACCGTTTTTAGATATCTTGAGCCGTTCTAGTTCTACGCTGCTTTGAAGTTGAAAATTTTCGATTTTCACTTGTTTATAACTCATAAACCGCTCAATCTAAATTCCAATGGTGAAAACCACCTGTATTAGATTTCTTCAGACATTTAAAAAATATAAAGTTTTACAGGGTGTTCTATTTAAAAACCCGAAGTTGGTGTTTACTTCCGGTATAACCGGAAGTGGTGTTGTGCCGAAAATATTTTTAAAATGTTGTGTTTTTTCTATAATACAGATATGCAAAAAATTAGAACTGTCAGACTGACAGTTTAGCCTATACAAATGGTATCATCTCCCAAAGGTATACCCTGTATAGTTAGAGTCCCCTTCTCAAAATCCGTCTTGTCAAAGTAGGGATCTAGCGTTGCGATCCGCGACTACGGCCTTTTGCCCAGATTTACCCGTGCGATTTCAAAAAGTATCTACCATATGGAAGAAAATTACTGGGAGGCATCTGGACAATTCCTCCAATTGAGGGAAAAACGATTTCTTCCAATTACTTCCCGTAGCATAAAGGCCTCTTAAACGCTGAGAAGCAACTCTAAGCTCCACTGTGAACCAGTCTGATCTTTTTTTTTTTTGGTACCCGTGTACCTATACAGGGTGTCCCAATATTCCATGGACATGGAGCAACCACAGATTACTGAGGTAAAAAAAAGTCGCTCGGATCAAACTTATCTCTATACCAAAGTACTTCGTTTGTCCGTTAGAGGGCTTCAAAGTCTTTTGAAAATTTTAGTTTTTTTGAAATAGCTCAAAGTCGGCTGATTCCAATTCGATGAAATTTGGTAGGTCAATTTCTTATTAAAAGTACTAACTTCTGATGTACATGATAATTTGACGGAAACCCGGGAAGGGGTGACACTACCCCTACCCTCCATTAAAATCGATCGTAATTGTTGATAGGGTAGCAGGAACGCTGTTCATGTTTTTTTGTTTGAAAGATACATCGTTTTAGCCCATTTTTGGTCTCCAACAAAAATCTGTATCTTTCCGAGGTGCTATGTGATAAAATAAATTAGTCGATGATAACTAAATTTTTATTCCATTCTTTTAATTTGAAATCAAATTTTCAATTGTCAGGTGATTATTTGATCTAATCTCATAAAAGATGCTCGATGTGGGCGCCGTTTTGGACCCTAGATGAAAGTTCCATCCTGCGCAAAAAAAATTATTGCAACTCTTCTTGGAACCTCGTCGTTTTGCAAACTGTTTACTGCGTTTGAAATAAACCGTTTGCAAACACCTGAAAAAAAAACCGAACCATACTTAACATCTTTTATGAGATTAGATCAAATAATCACCTGACAATTGAAAATTTGATTTCAAATTGAAAGAATGAAATAAAATTTTGGTTAGGTGTCATCGACTAATTTATTTTATCACATGGCACCTCGGAGAGATACAGATTTTTATAGGAGACCAAAAATGGGCTAAAACGATGTATCTTTCAAACAAAAAAACATGAACAGCGTCCCTGCTATCCTATCAACAATTACGATCGATTTTCATGGAGGGTAGGGGTAGTTTCACCCCTTCCCGGGTTTCCGTCAAATTATCATGTACATCAGAAGTTAGTACTTTTAATAAGAAATTGACCTACCAAATTTCATCGAATTGGATTCAGCCGACTTTGAGCTATTTCAAAAAAACTAAAATTTTCAAAAGACTTTGAAGCCCTCTAACGGACAAACGAAGCACTTTGGTATAGATATAAGTTTGGTCCGAGCGACTTTTTTTTTACCTCAGTAATCTGTGGTTGCTCCATGTCCATGGAATATTGGGACATGGACATGTCCATGGTCTTTGGAAATGAAATCTCTAAATTATGAGACACATTGTCAGTAATTGATAACAACCTTTCATCTATATTTTTAGATAATAACGTGTCAACCCAAACTATCAGCCAGTAATAAAAAGGCCCTTTTTAAAGCTATAATCGACGTCAAATTATTTTTTTTTACATTTTTGTATTCTCGTCCATGCCAATGATCCTCAATTGCTATATTTCCCCCCTAAAGTCGATACCTTTTCTAGAAACGGTCCCAGTATTCTGCCAGTTAATTTAATGAGCCTTTTTAATACCCACTGTAATTCATTCATAAGATTTCTGAAATTATTGATGATGTTTTGTTCATTGTTTAATTGCTTATACGGAACACTATTATCAGAATAATCGGGCTTTTTAAACGTCAGTATTATCTGCTGGCAGTATGATCTGAAAAACTATTTATATAGACCGCACTTTTTAAATTTGTAATATCACCTGAAATACAAAAACCTTCTTGCGCATCAATCGCAGAAATAGTGTATTTTTATGCGATTCAATTCTGAATATTTTCACCGCTTTTTAAATTGGCTTTCTGAAATTTTACATAGTCAGGTGATATTCGCGTAGTGGCTTACTGACAATTGCATTTCATTTCGTTTTAAACCGTGCATGCCTTAGAATGAATTTTTAAATTTAACAAAACAAAAAAAATCATTGGCAAAATTGAACAATTTTGGCCCATTTCCTATGCCCGCCACTGGCTAACTTTACTTAAAAAATACTATTTTTTAGACTACCTTTTATAGAACGGAAAAAGTGAAAGGGGAGCTTTGAAACCCGAAAATTTTAAATTCATAATATGTAAAAATATTCTAATATCTCCGCCATTTTTATTATTTCCTTCTTGAAATCTTTGAATTTTGAAGTTTATTAGTATACTCGTAGTTGTCTACTGGAAAAATTTTCGTTCAATTCCTTCAAAAATATGTTCATAAACAGTTATAGAAATTTAGCCCTTTTTCCCTTTTCCTACCCACGCCACTGGCTTAATAATAAAAATATTGCAAATTTTATTGCAATATTTTAACTCAATATTTTATAACTCAAATTTCAAATAATTTTCCTCCAGTAATGTTAATTTCGTTTAAAAGTTTTTGTTTCTAACTGGCTTATTTAGGGGTTCAAAATCTATCAATTTTTCCTAAAATTGAAAAGGCCGCCATTTTGGAACGGCTCTTCTGATTTAACTCAAATTCAGTACCATACGACTACTTGCATCTTACTACCAAAAAAATTTCAGCCCCCTAGATTGAAAACAGCGACCAGAAACCGTGCCTCATACCCGTTTTTTTTTTTTTGAAATTTGGAGAGACGTTGTAAAAGTAGCGCAATTTTAGGTAAATGTTTTTTTGTGAAAATCAAACGTCATCCCTAAGTTTCACAAAAGTAAAAAATTTCGTTCATTAATCTTGAAAAATTAAGCTACTGGAGCGTTCTTAAAATTTTAGAGAAATAAACATCATGTAAAAAAAATTCGAATATCTCGGCAATTTTTCTTACTCACTTCTTGAAATTTTTAAGTGTTAAAGGCTATTAGTATAGTTATCTACTATAAAAATTTCAGTTCAATTGCTTCAAAAATATGCTCATAAATTGTTACGGAAATTTAGCCATTTTTACCACTTTCCTATCCACGCCACTGGCTTAATAATAAAAGTAATGTAAATTTTGTTACATTAAATTAAATTTGAAATAATTTTCTTCAAACCCTGTTGATTTGGTTTCAAAGTTTTTTTTCCATCTTGCTCATACAGGGGTTCAAATATTAGCAAATTTTTCAAAAATTAAAATGACCGCCATTTTGAAACCGCTTGACCGATTTTGCTCAAGTACAATACCAGACCAGTTTTTATAGATATCTTACTCCCACAAAAATTTCAGCCCCCTAGATTCAAAACTGCGACCTGAAATGAGATGACAAAAACCGGGTTCATGGAATTTTGAAGGGACACCCTGTAGAAGTGATGGGACTTTTGGAAAGTTTTTCAACGAAAATCCAACGTCATTCCAAAGTGTTACAAGGACCCAAAATTTCGTTCACTAATCTTGAAAGATAAAGCCACAGGAGCGTTTTTAAAATCGAAATTTCGCGATTTTGGAGAAATATATATAAATATATATATATATACACATTAAGCTTATTTCACGAAGCCCGGTACGTTGCACAGGTAACCGGAGTCCCGCCCTTAATAATAGACTTGATGGTGTGTATTATAACTGAAAGTGAAGAGAAACATCATATTAATCGAAGCAACCTGCGAGGGGTAAACATTTCACAACATACAAATCTGGTTATATCCTTAAGAATTTTAGAATCCCTGAACGTTCTTATGTCAATACATAGCCCACTGCACTAAAAGTATATACCCATCCGATTACCGGAAACCCTGCTTTGTTGCCACTTCTCAGGGCCTCGGATAAGCAGTATTAGCACAGAATATGTCTATTCTGTGGATATACAGTACAGAACATCTAAGTGTTCCCGGATCCGGATAGACGAATTGTCTCTTTGTACAGGCTGGTTCGTCCTAGCGCAATTATTTTCATCCTTACGCTAATGGATACTTACTTACTACTAAAAAAAAACCATTGTAGAAACTATTAATGTTTGAATAGTATTAAAGGTATATTACATTCATTAATTTCATTTTATTTCCGTTCATTAAGCTTTTACTTAAAAAAAGTTGCACCCAGAGTCCGGGTCACATGACATCTTTTGTCTCGTACAACAAGGTAAACTATTTTTATTACATTTTCGGTATGCCATTGTAAATTGTACTGCAAAAAAGACATATATAGGTACCTACTTATACAATTTCGATAGGATTTTTCGATAAAAATTCAAATGTAGCGTTTTTAACTTTTTTAATAGTTAAATATTAAATTTTTATTTAATAGGCTAATAAGATAACTACCATAAATTGTATAAGCCATAAATACAATACGACCTTTCAGAAAAGTCGGTCGTTGTTTAATTTTATGATACAGGCTGAGGTAAAAAACTGAATGAAACGGTAAGAGTCATATCTCTTACCTTTTGATGCAGTTTTTTTTCGGTTTTTTCAGTTTTTTTCATGCAGTCGGTTAAATAATTATAAAAAAGTTTTGAAACGAGTATTTGGCAATTTTTGTTTCCCAATAATCCCAGAATTTCCTGAAATATCCTGATCAAACTTGAAGCATGCAGACTTATTATTTTAGCCATATCTTCTTTATTATTGAAAAAAGATTTATTATTTTTTGTATGATGAGCTACTCAAATAATGAGCTACTCATTTGACGTTTCAAAAATTTCCAAAGCCGACTAGATCTTGGGATTTTCGAAGTCAACTTTTGTTTTTCTTATGGCCACAAAAGTTAATTGCACCTTTAAATAAATAATTGTTTTTGCTCTGATTTTTTCATATTATAATTAGCAAAAAAATTTGTATCCGATAACCCTCGAACTTTGATAAATGCTCAAAAATTTTATAACAACTTTCTCAAGCTTGTTGCTTGGCAACAGACCGACGCCTAAATTATCAATGTCCTTGGGTTATTACTACTGTTAAACGTAAGTGTAAGTTCTATTTACTTTCATAAGTCTAATAATCTTAGGTCCGGTTGCACAAACGTTAGATCTGCCAGATAATTACTGATTTTAAAATGCATATTTTAAATAAAAAAAACCTGTATTATCAAAATGTTGGTCAGGTCAGGAAATAAATTCTACTCCCCTTTAGAAGAGTTAAATCACGGGTAAATAACAATAAAAGATCATTCAAAATATTCACCCATACTTTCAAAATTGGCAATTTAAAATCAGTAATTATCTGACAAATCTTTAATTAACTTTCGTGCAACTAGCCCTTAAACTATATAAAGATAAAGATTTTTTTATTTCTCGTTACTTATTTTCGGGCTGCATGTGTGTTTTAGTTTTATGAAATATTACTAACCGGTTAACCGACGATTAACTGGTTATCCTCTTCATCAGTAAAAAATAAAAAGCTATCGGTAATAAAAATTTAATAGATAAAATTATTTTATTCAATTAAAATTAGCACAAAATTATGTACCTACTTCTAATGCCAAATTAACAAACATATTTGAAGTAATTATGTTCAAGTTCAACTGTTTGCTAATTTTAACTAAATAACAAATACTTTGTATTATAAAAATCAAACAAAAGCAATTCATTAAAATGAAAGGAACCAGAATAAGTGCCCTATCATAATCTGCCTTATAAATCAAGATTTATTGATATGCAACATGCAGGAGCAGGATGATGTCACATTACTCACATTACGCTACAAAAAGTCATAAACAGCTTCCAGAAACCTGTTTTCTAAATAATAAAAACAAAAACTAAGGAAGTAGGTACTTCATTCAAACTCAAACAAACCGGAAAAAATAATCCGACGACCGCATCTGATCTGATGGCCACCGTCAAAAAGTGAAGAAATTATTGAGAAAATGTTTCAAATTCCTCTCTGAAGTGTAAATAAATATACCAGACAGTGAGTCTTGTAATATTAAGATACCTACTTAGGTAGGTATATACTGTACACATATTTGAATTTTAAGCAATCCCTTATTATCCCTTACAATCCCAATTATTATTTTTTGCAGTCAATAAAAAGCTGCATTATCTGATTTATGATCCATTACTCTGTGAAGGTTCCTCACAACATCCCGGGCCAGCGATTAGTGTCTCTTGTATTTCTCTCTTTTTTCCTCTTTTTCTGAAAGTAGAATCATCTATCTTCTACCCTTTTCTACTTCCACTTCTCAAAATTTCAGTTCAGGGGTCTAAAGATTGCATCCAGTGTTCAGACTATCCGACTGCGGGAACCTTTCATTGGATTTTATACGCGTTTAAGATTATTATACCAGCAGTCTGCCGATTTTTTTTTAAGTTAGAAAATAGATAGAGGAGAGGACTATACCTAAAACGGTTAACCGGTAGTAAGATATCTATTCTATATTAATTACATATACCTACAGGGTATTCTATAGTTAGAGTGCCAATCTAGCAATAAGTTGTCGCCCTGTGGGCCTTTAGAGTAGGTACATGGCTGAAATTTTCAGGAATGGGCTAAATACCTAATTCTCGTCAAAAAATCGTCCTGTGCAAAAAGGCACTATTCAAAATTGTCAATTTTTTTGCAAAATGTGATAGTTTATAAATGAAACTTTGTTGTTCCAATTTTTCAAAATGGTATCTGTGATAGTTAAGTTAGAAAAACATCAAAACTGTTTCCGAAAAGCATTGCTAATACCATCCATCATCGGAACTTTAAACAGCAATTATTATGTCGCTTCGGTGTACGGCAAAAATAGACTACCAGCTACTTACTGCTTAATCGAGAATTTCTACAGAATGGCGACATTAACAGTGGATATTTCATACATATTTTGATAATGAAAATCTACAATTTGTGTATAAATGTAAGACACAAATAATGTGCTAATTACTAAAGTGAAGTCATCCCTCATTTTAAAATTACTTAAATTAATGATTTTTTTTATTATTAAAAAAAAATAACAACTGATTGGCACTTGCCTAGAGACACCGCGTACCTAAGTACCTACCTATATCATTTATCATTTTATAAATACATAATAGTAAAATAATATTTAAAAAATAACAAAATAATAAAATAAATAATGACCTTTAATAAATTAATTATGAAAAAATCGGTCAATATTTACATCTGGGTATCTTACAGTTTCACTATGGCACCTATAATACAGGGTGCACCATATATCCTATTCTCTATATTGCTATCTTCTGAACGCTAAGAGATATAGCATATAGCGTCGGTTAAATTAGAGAAAAGATGCGCAATTTTGTGGCCATCTCGAATCCGTCAAGACATACAAAATATCTGTGACTGCTCCTGAAATATCCTGAAAAAAACTGAAAAATCGAGATTTCTTATATTATTTGCCATATCTTTCTGATAATTGGAAATTACTAAATAATTTTTTGTAGGCTTACAGAAGTCGTCAAGAGCTATACCCATCTGTCAGTATAAAAATGTGCAAGGCCGACTAGATCCGAGAGTTTTCACAGTCAACTTTCGTTTTTCTTATGGCCGCCATATTATTTTTTTATGTCATTCGATATAAAAAAATAATGGAAACAACAAATTAATAAACATAGAAAAAAAAATTATATGAAGACTATGAAAATTCTGAGATCTAGTCGACTTTGAAAATTTTTTAAATGTCAGATGGGTAGCTCTTGCCGACTTATGTAAGCCCACAAAAAATTATTCATTAATCTCCAATAATAAAAAAGATATGGAAAAAATAAGAAACCTCGATTTTTCAGTTTTTTCATGATATTTCAGGAACGGTTACAGATATCTTGTATGTCTCGACGGAATCGAGATGGCCACAAAATTGCGCTCCTTTGGACTTGTTTAACCGACCCTGTAGGTATCTGTTAGCGTTAGGAGATAGCAATATAGAGAAGGATACATGGTGCACCCTGTAGAGAAGGATTTATGGTGCACCCTATATAGGGGTAGAGGACGTATCTATATCTATAGTAACACTAGGAAGGTATTCATTTGCTTTGCAGATTCATGATTAGCAAAAAAATGGCACTAAAAATCGCAGTAGGGAGTCCGGTCCTGGTTAGCCGGCGTATAAACACATATAAACATGCACCAGACCAGAGAGGTGATGAATACGTCAAGCCGGATATAAGCTTTCTCATATCGTATCCAGATTATAGGGACTGATGTTACGCTTTTTGGAATGAAAATGCAAAATAAATTTAATTCAAAATAATAATCGTACTACTATTGAAGAAAAATGAAATGAAGAAAAAAATAGCAATGCGACCGTAGTGTCAAAGAGGCCATAGTTGTGACCTTAATATTAGTTTGCAATGGCTGTTTTTAGCTCTTACCCACCCAGCACCCCTATTTCGCTCCTCGGTCCCGAAAAAATTGATAGAACTTAGGATACGTAGATGTAAATATTTACCCAATTTAATTCACTAACAACACTTGGGCTTTACCACAGCCATACGATATTTATTTATATATTTATTTTATTGGAGAAAAATCTCATATAATAAGATTTTTTAATTTTTCATGAAATTTTGGTTCATTTTTTACTTTACTGACTGGACTACATATTGTGTATTTCACGAAAAGATTTTAATATATTATAAAAGAAGATGATTCAGTGGTTAAGTACCATAAAATGAGACGGGTGTGAAGACATAAGATTTTATTCAGCAACGGTTTTACTTGCGTTTATTTTACTGCCGACCAGATAGGGATTTATGTTCAGAAATCATAATTTAGGAACAAACGAGTAAGTAGCAAACAAAAGAATCAGTCAGTTCCAGTCTTCCAGTTCACTCTTCAATTTCTAGGTGGTAGGTAAAGTATATGTGTATTCTTTTACTAGTATCACAAAACTGTTGGTCTGCTGGAGAACTAACCAGCTGGCATGCTGGTCTAAGAGGGCAAAAAATGTCAATATAGCAAGCAGCCCGCGGTAGGTACTTATTCCGTGTTATGAAATTATTGTAAAAACAAAAAATTTAAACAATCAACGTACGTTATTATGCTCTAATCAAAATAAAATTCAAGCCATTAAAAGTACTTACCTATATTTTGATCATTGCATGTTAGCATGTTACCTATTATAGGACCTACCTAAACCTATACAATAATGTGTCCAGTTGTAAGTGGCAGTACTACATGGGGATCTTGGAAACGGCAAGAGATACAGACTCGGTTAAATTAGAGAAAAGCTGCACAATTTAATGCTTAATGAGAATCTGAATTTTTTCTTTGAATATTTCCAGTCGTTGCTGAAATATCCTGAAAAACCTGAACAATCAAAATTTCTTTTTTTAGCCATATCTTTTTTATTATTGGAAATTAATTAATTATTTTTTGTAGACTTACATTAGTCGTCAAAAGCTATCCCTTTCACATTATAAAAATTTTCAAAGCCGACTAAATTCCAGAGTTTTCATAGCCTACTTTTGTTTTTCTTATGGCCGCCATATTGATTTTTTCATGTCGTTCGGTATAAGATAAAAATCAAGGAAACAAAAATTAATAACATTCAAAAAAATTTTTATATTTATAATTATTATTATTTTTGGTAATTGTATACATCCGCGGCTCCTAAGTTTCATCAATTTTTTCGGGACCGAGGAGCTAAATAGGGGTGCTGGGTGGGTAAGAAAGTAAAAACAGTCATTGCAAACTAATATTAAGGTCACAACTAAGGCCTCTTTGGCACTACGGTCGAATTTCTATTTTTTTTCACTTTCAGGGCAAGGAAAATCTTCTAAAATAACAGTACCACGATTTTTATTTTGAATTTTGCATTTATTTTGAATTTATAATCCGAAAATCATTGCATCAATCCCTGTGCGGACTGGACACGTAATGAAAGCGGATATATCGCCCAGTCCGCCTCTGTGAGCCTCTAACACAGAATAGAATACTTGGCAATTATGATGAAGTGGTTTTATCCGGGATCGCGGCATCTAATCGGTGCCTCTTGTCAGGTCCGCACTCCCTCCGCACTCTCAAAACTGTTTTTTTACACCGTTTTGTGGCTTTCCCTTTCATTTGCAAAGCAAATGAATACCTTCCTGGTGTTACTATAGGTATGTTCTCCACCCCTATATAAGTTCCATAGTGAAACTGTATGAGCCGCGGATGTATACCTATAATGACCTTATTTTTAATTATATTCTTTTTTCGAAAAAAAACTTTTGTAAATATTTACATCCACGTATCCTAAGTTCCATCAATTTTTTCTGGATCAAGGAGCGAAAAAACAACTTAATCTTCGCAAGTTTAAAGAAACAGTCCGTGAATACCTATACTGTAAGCAATAGGAAACTCGTAGGGTCATGGGAATCAGGGTCGGGGATAGGAGGACGGATGCTTGTGGCGGGGGGAGAGGAGTCAGAGCGGAAATGAAATTGTACTCACTTTATATTTTGTCTTTATCTTATTGTTATCTTACTGATTTTACTGATTGCAGATTAGGCTAGGTAGGTTAGGTTAGTATTAGGTGAAAACTTTATATCTATTGAGTTGTTAGGATCACAAGGTTTAGGTGGCAGAGCAGTAAAGGATATATATCCCAAGCTGAACCTCACCTTGAGATTGATCATGCAGGATTATAATGATTTTGTTGTAAAATTATACTTACGTATGGTCAATAAAGCACATTTATTATTATTATTATTATTATTATTAAATAGGGGTGCTGGGTGGGTAAGAAGCTAAAAACAGTTATTGCAATCTAATATTAAGGTCACTAACTAAGGCATCTGTGGCACGACGGTCGCATTGCTATTTTTTTCTTCACTTTCAGGGCAAGGAATATCTTCGAAATTAACAGTAGCACGATTATTATTTAGTGCTATTGAAATGCCATCATTAAATCATTTATACATTTTCTTATAAAAGAAAAGTTTATTAAATTTTTTACAAATGTTTTTTCTTCATCTTAAATCAATTAAAATCAATGAATATCTGTAATCAGAAGTAATAATACTTAATACGAGTATGTAATCAAAAGTATAAATTATCTGAAATATCAGACCAAAAAAATCTAATTTCATTTTGGAGCTAAATTTGTTCGTCTCGGTTTATAGCGCGCTTAGAAAAGTAACTTATAAAAACAATAGGTACATAAATAGTTTAGAAAGGGTTTGTGCATAATATTATAGAATTTTATCATGTATTTTTAAAAATTTTGAAAGTTTCATAGGTTTTTTTTATATTCACCTACCCACCCACCAAACTTATAAATCACAGTACCTAACTACAATATTATAAGTTTTAAAATCATGATCAATGAAAATATAGGTACATAAGTACCTAACTGGTTATCACCAAATTATAATTACATATTAATTTGTGATCGTTTAAAGACGACTGCAGTCAGTAAGGTAGGTATGGTATAGTCGACCAAGAGATATAACGAAATGATCTAATTGTTAAACTGTCATATTTTATGACTTCAACAATATTTCAATAATCCAAAAATTTATAAAATGACAGAAGTCGTTTCGTTATATCTCTGGTCCAACTATACTGCATGCACCTATTTAATAGTAACTGCATTTTGTAACTTTGTTTTTTGATTTAACTTACGAGTACGTACCTAAACATTACTTGAGTTATTTTCGTTTATTTCCTGTTATTTTGATTTTGTTTCCTAGGTAACCTTTTGTATTGGAACTGTTTTTCTCTGATTGTTGATTGAAATCAGTTTAGTTGGATTGATTTTTCACAGGGCTGAACTTTTATTTTTTTTAACTTACTCAAAAAATATCGATACAATTTTGTGGAAATTTTCAATTACCTTTCGATTTCACAATCAAATATAAAAATCCTAAACAAGTTTACCGCCAACAGAAGCGCTTTAATTTAAATGAAAAATTTTGTCGATTTCGTCGAACTAGTTGAGTAGTTTCAAATATTTAAAACTTTTAAATCCTTGGTGTGGGTCAAAGCGCACTGTGGAGTAAAAAACAACGAAATAGTAGACAAAATGGCAAAAGAATCCATACGAAAAGGAACGCTAGCAGAGTATAAATACCCTTGGCAAGACATAATGGTTCGCATGAAAGATAGGGTAAGTACGACAGAATACACCAACAGCACAAAAGGATTATTCTATATTAAAAATATACCTACAACAAACTCCTCTCAGAAATCCCTGGTTCAAAAATATGAATTTGAACAGAACAGAAATAACTACGGTAACTAGACTGAGATGTAACCATGGACGAGTACCCCAACACTTAAACAAAATAGGATTGTCAGACTCCCCAAATTGCCGTTGTGGAGAAATTGGGGACGCGGAACATATGATTCTTAACTGCAGTCTGAACTCTAACGAAACAGATGGATACACGAAAGACATATATTACAATGACAATAACACTATTACCCTACCTTTCAACCTCACACAAATTCTAAGAACCCCCAACGCAGATGAATTAAAAAGACTGGTCAGACATATAAAAAACAGCAATCTGGACATTTAAGCATATAAGTAGAAAGTAAACCATAGAAAGAAATTGGTATACAATTAAAGTGGTGTAGAATACTGTCTCAAATTAAAAGTATCATAAATTATTGGGAAATAGGCGGATGGACGTAGTTTCCGTAGCCAAAACATTCGACATACACACACACAAAACTTTTAAAATGCAATTTTTCTGAATCATCAATTTTTGATTTTTTTGTAATTCTAAAAGTCCTGTCCTGCAAAAAAAGTCGTAAATGTACATTTCATGTTAGGAGTAGTCTAAACATGATACATATAAGTGGTAGCTGGTTTTACGCAAAAATAAAACAACACATTTTCTTTCCCATTTCGCTCCACTAGTTGGAAAAACCGGACTTTATTCAATTTAATTATACGAGGTTCATTAACTGGGTATTCGTGACTCGCTACGTGGACATCGGAAATAGTAAAAAAAACAGGGTCTGTTAAATTTCAAAAAATGTGGACAATTTTAAATATTGAGAAGTATTGAGAATCTGAAAAAAAAAATAGGATAATAATAGGATGCTGCTGAAATATCGTGATAAAAAAACAAAAATCGAGATCTTATTTAAGCTAAATCTTTTTAATAAGGTACCATGCACAAAGTAAGAAACCACAAATTAATAAACAAAAAAATTTAAAAATTTTAACACACTTTGTTTATTCTGACTCCTTTATTAAAGTTTATTAATTCAAATGAGAACGAAATATTAAAATTTAAAGACGACCGTTTTTTTGACATGTTGTATCGTAAAGTACATGACATGCATGTAGGTATTGAAAATTTAAAACGACTTCTAAGTTACAATGGGTAGGTACAACATAAGTTAATATAGGGTGTAATGTTTTACATATTATTACCTATGGAAATACTTAAAAAATGCACTTTTTGACATTCGGTAAAATTTTATTACGTTATTTTTAATAAAGAAGATTACATTTTTTCGAATTTATTTGCAATGTGATCAATTTTTGGGTTCCGGGATTTTTTCTATAGCGAATGGCATGAAAAACAATATGGCGGCCATAAGAAAAACAAAAGTTGACTTTGAAAATCCCAAGATCTAGTCGGCTTTGTAAATTTTTGAAACGTCAAATGTGTGGCTCATTAAGGCTTATGTAAACCTACATAAATTTTTTTTTTTCAATAATAAAGAAGATATGACTAAAATAATAAATCTGCATGTTTCAAGTTTTTTTCAGGATATTTCAGGAAATTCTGGGAATATTGAGAAATAAAAAATTGCCAAATACTGCGCAACTTTTTTGTAATGTAACCGACTTCGTATCTCTTACAGTTTCATGCAGTTTGTTTTTCCTCAATGGGACAAGTATAATTAAATTAAACGACGACCGGCTTTTCTGAAAGGTCGTATTGTAAAGTAGATGACATGTACTATTATTGAAAATTAAAAACGACTTCCAAAGTAGGTACAAGACATTAAGTTAACATAGGGTGCATATTTTTACATGCTATTCCCTATGGCAACACTTAAAAAAATACACTGTATAGTTTGTATGTTGTTTTTTGTTAGTCACGCAACTGCATGTTTTTGTTTATTTGAATGTCATTTGCAGTGCTGATCAACATTTTTAAGTAACAATTTTTGATATTGTCGAAAATAAAACATTTTACTTATAACAATAAATATAAATAAATAATAAAATAACTATTTTACTCTTTGGTACTATTCGTGTTTTAGGACAAAGCTCGTATACGATTGCAAAAATTTTATGTCAGACTATTCCATTTTAGGTTTCAGACCAAGCACAACTTTTTATGGAGAATAACTTTTTTTCCAAAAATGGATAATAAAAAAGTGACCACGAATTGAAATTTTTCGTTTGGCGCGTTATTTCCCAATAAACTTTAATATCAGCTAGGAAATTTATTAAAATAGCTATTTATGATATTGGTGTTAAAAGTGAAGTTTTATTTTGTGAGTGAAAGGTTTGTGAAATGAGCGAAGCGTAGCGGAGCGAATTTTACAAATTCACGAACATATAATAAAATCACTTTTAAGACGAATATCATACAATGGTTTTTGTAAAACTGCTCTATTTTGATAATAAAATTGATGAATTTAGAATGACACAACTTCAAATTGCATTTTAAAATATTACAGATCAGTACAAGTAGTGTACTATGCATAGAAACCGTTGCCGACGCTATGGTTACTAACAAATAAATGCGTGCATACAAATAAAAGAGATGCCATAATAATAATTATTATTGATTGCAATTTCTGAACAATTATTATTGTCTTGAATTCTTGACTAGGTACTTATTTTTTTATTAATATGTTTGCCAGTAATAAAAAGAATATGAAAAAATCTTACTACCTATAATTTTGTCTGATTTCATCATGAGAAAATGTAGTTTAAAAAGAGAATGTAAGTACAGAAAAAGTAGATAGAATTACTTTTAACACGAGTGTTGTAATGTACTTTTAACACTAGTGTTAAAAGTACTTTTAACACGCTTCCATTTAAACAATCACTTTTAACACTGTCAGCTGTCGTTAAAAGTGATGTATGTGTCTTTTAATGGCAGTTGCACAAAAACATTTTTTTGTGCCATTGAAGCCCATGGAAGCGGGTTAAAAAAATTTGTAACAGTGTTAAAAATACATTGCAACACTCGTGTTAAAAGTAATTCTATCTACTTTATCTGTACTTACTTACATTCTCTTTTTAAACTACATTTTCTCATGACGAAATCAGACAAAATTATAGGTAAGTAATAAGATTTTTTCATATTCTTTTTATTACTGGCAAACATATTAATAAAAAATAAGTACCTAGTCAAGAATTCAAGACAATAATAATTGTTCAGAAATTGCAAATAATTATTATTATTATCACATCTCTTTTATTTGTATGCACGCATTTGTTAGTAACCATAGCGTCAGCAACGGTTGCTATTGCATAGTACACTACTTGTACTTACTTGTCTGTAATATTTTAAAATGCAATTTGAAGTTGAGTGTCATTGTAAATTCATCAATTTTATTATCAAAATAGAGCAGTTTTACAAAAACCATTGTATGATATTCGTCTTAAAAGTGATTTTATTTTGTTCGTGAATTTGTAAAATTCGCTCCGCTACGCTTCGCTCATTTCACAAACCTTTTCACTAACAAAATAAAACTTCACTTCTAACATTAACTCTCCAGTACTCGCACCCTGTTTTATAGCATCAGTTCTCGCATGGATTACAATAGTAGTTAAACCTAAAATATCTTCTGTATTATTTCTTAAAGTATTTATTGAAATAGGTATGGCTAATTATGATTAACTGTACTTTAGTTCATAAAATAAAACAAATCTAAGAACAAAAAAAACACTTTTTTCTATAATATAAAAAGATGTGCATGAGGTATACATTTTTAATTTGATTCGTCCGGAATCTCCTCACTTGGACCCTCACTGCAGCTCAGGCATATTTCTTGAAGATGAGCAGGACACATTTAATTTGTACAAGTATGACACCATTTTCGAGTACCCTTATTTCGGCTTCTTCCGCAAAGGTAACATCTTCCTACTGATCTTTTTCTTACGAACGTGAGTTCTCGCGTGGATTACAATAGTAGCAATACACAATTTTTTTCTAGCTGCGCACTAACCGGAGACCTCTGAACTACTGAAACAGCTGATTGGAAAGTTTTAGGAAGGTACTGAAGGATAGGGAACCCAAAAAAATTTCTTGCGTGAATGATAGTCTAATTTGTAACCCTGGACTACGTATGTAATCCGCGCGAGCACTGAAGGGTTAATATCATAAATAGCTATTAAATTTGTTTTACCGCCGCATATGTTTCATCAATGAACTATGAATTATCAGCCGCGCTTCTTAGTTTTTTGTCGTTTCAATTGACTTTGTATAAACTCTACTTTAAAAGTTACCAAGTTTTTTTTGTGAACATAAAATCGCAACTTTCAAACATTAAGATGATCTTTGATTGACTACCACCATCGCAAGTTTCATCTTTTAGTTTTAAAAAGCAAGGTCGCAAGGTATATTTCTTTTAAATAAATTGCTATAATGCAAAAATACAGTCAGAAAATCTGAACACGATAATGTAAAAAAATACGTTGTTCTATTTCAAAAAATTAACCGGGTAAAAATGGGACACCTGTACCTATACCTATAGTTGAAAATAATGTTGGCTTATGCATACGTAGGAATTTTAGTTTAAAAGTTCTGTGCTAAAATTGTTAAAATACCAAGAATTTATGAGGTGATCCAAGAATGGTTGATTGGCTATTATGCGGTTATTATACGAAACGCAGCTCGTAATGCTTGAGCTGGCGACTGTAAACACAGTTGCTCTCGGGTTAAATTATTTTACTGGAGAGGAGATTGAAGAGCTCGTGATGCTTATGAATTGATGTAAACATATCATCACTCAATGCACCGTTGCCAATTTTACCGGGACTCGAATAATCGGCTGTGCGTCTACAGGCTTCGAAAAATGCTCGACATATACACAATTATATACTAACGTGCGCCGCTCCCTCTGTAGAACGTTTCGTTGAACTATGTCGCGTATGTTTTAGGGTACCCAGGTGTCAAAGTGATGCCCTGGGCAAAATTTGTCCAATGGTTCCACCGATAGATGGCCATGCTGTACGACGTTTATACACGTTAAAATTTTCGAAGCCCGAAGTCGGGCTTCACATGGGAGGTCCAGGCTTCGAATACTCAACTGAACATAGCATTTTAGGCTTCGTATGGGCTCTTAATATGTCTATATATATAAATATATATATATATAAATATATATATATATAAATAATAATAATAAATATATATATATATATATATAAATATATATATATATATATATCGTGGGCAGGTGAATTTTGGAAAACCACTTTTTCGTAATCTGGGGGTCATGATCGGTGGACATTTGATGAGTTTGGGTGATTTTCGAAAAGTGATGTCGTCCTCAATAGTGTATTTTTTTGTTAAAAAATACACTAATATTACCGCGCGTAGGTGTTCTTATTGTTGCAGAATATCGAAATGAGCATAGCAGAGATTCATAAGATATTTCTGAGCTCTAGAAGTATCCTGACAAATTAAATTTATATTAAAATCCCCGCATATATGGTAGATATAACTATCTGACATTCTTGCATTTCACTTACAAGTTCCAGCAGATTCTAATTTTTGTAAGAATATCATAAAATTTTAATGGATAATCACCTTTTTGTGAAATTACCTACTTACTTGTTTTGATTTTAATATGTATTTCGTTCTAGAAATACCATATATTTGTGTAGTTTTAAGAACAGTTAATAAATATAGCCTAAAAAAAAGAATTTTATACTTGGGTATACTATTTGTCAAAGACATGTACTTTTCTAATGCGCGCAGGCGTGAGGCGAGAGACAGGATTTGGATAGAACCAATATATTATTTTGCAAATGAGCCGCTTTCGAACCCTATGATCAACCCAACATTAACAAATTCAAGTCAGGCGCTGGTCAAGTCGAATAATTTTTTACCGTGGTTCCTGTGGGTAAGGTTGGGTTATGGATGTCAGGTTTTGCCGTGGTTCATGGAGATTTTCTCCTGATGAACCACGGCAAAAGCGACCAGGAATCAAGAATTATTTCAGTCTGAGGTCTGGTCAGGTCAGGTACCAATCGGACCAATCGGCTCATAATGTATTTGAGGACCTCTCGAAATTTCTCCTTGCGCTTTTCGCATGACTCAATTTGTAAGTTGACATTACATTTTGGAGTAGGTATATATTTTTAGAGCAAATTTCACAAAATAATGTTTCTCACCAAATAAGTTTACGATATATACGTACCGATTTTATTGAATAATGGGGATGACCAGAAAGTGACCTAAGTTAGGCTGTTGGTCATTGTTAGGTTTTTTACCCTGAAATTTCAAAAAAATGGAAAAATCAAATAGGTACTAAGAAAAAAAGTATGTAAAATAGAAGAAAAATAGGTATAAAGGAAATATCCGTATAGGTAGTTAAGTATAAGGGGAGAAAGTAGTTGCGATAACTTTAATCACCTGTCAGTCTCATTCGCTATTTGACGACCTCTTTATTAAAGTTAACCTTGCCTTGCACTTTTTGCATGAGTCATTTGTAACTACTAATTCTTTGCTAACACATTGCTGATTCCACCAAATAAAATTATTATACTCAAGATATAAGAAATACAAATAAATCTGGCAACGTTTCACAGCATTATATTTATTATTTCTAGGAATCTGTCAATTTAGCGAATTTAGTGGAAAATGAACTTCATTTTTGGTAAATTTTATGATACTTTAAACTAATTTTTTTGAATATTTTTTGTATAATCCGCTAGTTTTGTTCAAGATATCCTCTACAGGGTGTATCAGAGATGTTGGGCCAAACTTGAAGGGGTGGTTCCTCTCATAAATGTAAGTTAAAAAAATAAGTTTCAGCTCAAAATGACGTTTCGTTTAAAAAATACAGGGTCGAACTTTAAAAAAATATAAGAGTTTTTGGTTATAACTTGTGTAAATTTAAACCGATTTTGATGATATGAACAACCGACAAACAAAGGCCTTTAATTCGGATATTTTATATTTTATGGATGTCTTCCAGTGGCGTAGATATTTTTGCAAATGAAAGGAAAGGTCATAAAACGGCTTTAAAAACCGATTTTGAGAGTGCGAAGAGAATACGGTCCTGACAAGAGGCGCGGATTAAACACCTCGACTTTAGGAAATAACCACTTCACAACAATAGCCAAGCGCTTCGAAGCGTGCAGAGACGTATTTAGCGCTATATCCGCTTTCACATATCGTGTCCAGTCCACAGGGATTGATGCAATGATTTTTGGAATATAAATGCAAAATAAATGCAAAATTCAAAATAAAAACCGTGCTACTGTAAATCTCGAAGATATTCCTTGCCCTGAAAGTGAAGAAAAAAATAGAAATTCGACCGTAGTGTCAAAGAGGCCTTAGTTGTGACCTTAATATTAGTTTGCAATGGCTGTTGTTAGTTTCTTACCCACCCAGCACCCCTATTTCGCTCCTCGGTCCCGAAAAAATTGATGAAACGTAGGAGCCGCGGATGTATACAATTACCAAAAATTAAAATAAGATACTAAATATAGATAATTATTGAAGGCAAAGAAAAAGCCGTAAAAGATATTTGGTAAATTTCAGGGGAGAGAGAACCTAACCTGACCAATGAACTGACTTTGATCAGATTTCTGGTCAGTTTCAGTCACGGTGTAAGGTACATCAGGGTTTCAGTTCATCTCTACTGAAAAGTATAATAATGTAAAAATACAGCTACTAAATCAAGCAACACAGGTCAACTAACATGACTATCGCCAATATCTAATCTTAGTTCAGTGCATGCACATTATTGTCCTTATCTCGGATACCATTTGTTTTGTTATGTATATTATAACCCGAAGTAGCTATTCAATCAAAACATACTTACCTATATATGTAATAGAGAAGCCAATAATCCAATCTCAGGTTTTCAGCTACCTACCATTGGAAGTCCATAGATTGCGTTGTACAGGGTGAGCGAAACTGGATGTCTCAACCCTATTGAAAAAAAAAAGAAATAACGATAGAAAAAATTTGGGTCATTATTTACATCCGTGGCTAGTGGCACTCCGGTACTTGATTGTATGCCTCTCTAGGATTACGTATATCATATACCAATGAGGCTGTACAAATTGGCGACAAGGAAGTTATTCGCTTCTCCATAACTTTAATTACCATTAAGATATCCCATTAATTCTTTTCGTGGATCCCCATTCGTTAGAGACCGGCCTCAATAAAGACCAGTGATGCAAAGAAAAATGTTCGCCGTTGCATGTTTTAGCCTCCTAGCACCCCTATTCACTCCACTGTACCCTTAGATTCTAAACATTAAATATCATTTGCACAAAAAAAGAAATAAAAATTATGAAACTACAAGGAACATTGAATGTAACAGAGTAAAAATTGTAGTGAAGTGCGACTGGCCGCTCATCTACATAATCACCAAAATCTGAAAATAGGTTCAATGGGATTGATTAAAGTTCATTTTAATCCTAATTTGCATATTTTTGCATATTTAAAAAGAGCTGATTTTTCTGAACACATTTTGTAAAGGAAATAAATTGCTATCTATTTCCGTTAAAACATTTTAAGCAAATTTGTATAATAAAAAATTATCAAAAATTTACTTTTAATTAATTACTAAAAATTAAAAATGTGCGCCGTTTCCCTTTCCAGAATAGTAGACTTGGTAACCTTCGATCGTGCACTGGGTTGCAGGCCATCGCATTAGAAAATTTGTAGTTAATTAAGTATAATTGTTTGCATAGAGGATTACAAAATATTCTGCAAAATTATCTATGTATAATTTCAAATTCAACTGAGGTCTATCAGTTATGCTTACATGGCCGCCTAGTTAAGTTGAGGAAATAAAATTAAAACCCGTCCTAACTTTTTTATTTCCCGAAAAAACGATATCGAGTTTTATATCGTTGTATTTAGAAAAAAAGACAAATCGAATGATGTCATAGCCAACTATGACTTACATTTAAAAAAACACAAGTTTACGTCATAGCTCGAAAATGACACAACAAATAAAAAAAATTGTAACGCCGTTTTATTGTCCATAAAATCGTCTAAAAGGTTTTCCTTTATGATTTTTCTCTAATCCCAATAATAAGACTGCTATCTCGGTGTAAAGAAATTCGCGGAATTTACTTTATGTTAAATATCTAGGAAGCCATGGAGATTTTCAAAAAAACAAAAGCTGTTTCGAATTAAGCTCATAAAACTGCACTTCTTTCCCCATTTAACCGTTCCTCTAACTGCAGTAGTTTACGAGATCCCTGTACTAAACATTGAAAAAAAACTCACCCTGTATATTTATTATCCTCCCGGGGATTCTTAGCAGTCTCTAACCAATGAAGATCTGGCAGGAACTGAGGCCCATTTTCTGATTCGAACTATCCATGATGATTTTGCCTTCTTCATCGAGTTTCCAGTACCGAACCTGTACAAAAGTAATTCTTTTGCAGCCTCGCCCTAGTACTACTGCTATAGCTGCTGCCCTACACCATATCTTAATCGCTAATTTTGGTCCGCCCCGGGATTTTTATATCCCCGGTACCACCCATATCTGGAAGGCATTCCCCGATCCGCCACCTGGAAAGGCACCCTTCACGGTAATTTTATTCCAATCCTGTTAATTTGGTTTCACTTTTTTTCCATCTTGCTAGTACAGGGGTTCAAAAAATAGTCATTTTCCCGAAAATTCAAATGGCTGCCATTTTGAAACGGCTCGGCCGATTTTGCTCAATTTTTTTTTTTTGAAGAACAAGTCCCATAAAGTTGGTTGTGCTGCTCCTAAATAACTGCCAACAGATTCTCGCCGCGTCTCATTCTTATCGAGAAAAGTCCAAATAGGTGGTATACGGTTCAAAAAACAAATACGGCCCTGAATGTAGAGTGCGTTTATAAATGGAAATGGACATTATTTGTGTGTCTAACAACCATAGCGATGTCTTACATTTGCCTGAGTGTCATCAAATTGTTCCATTTTAAGAACGATCAGATTCACAGCTTTTAAAATTTATACATCCAGCGAACTGGTTTTTTTATGAACGCACCACAGACCACTCAAAATCACAAAATAAGAAAAATAAGACATTTCAATAGATTTTAGTGATTTTATTGTATAGGGTTCACAATGTGAAAATTGTATTTCATTTCGTTTGAAAACGTGCCATAAAATGCATTTTTAAGTGAAACAAAAAAAAATTGACAAAATTTAACAATTTTGCTTTTTATCCTTATACAGGGTGTATTGTAACGTCCGCATAATATTAGCACCACGTGATTCTACATCAAAAACAGAACATAAAGTTTTAATACCGTTTAGCTCTTAGACCTCAAATAACGAAGTTATCGACCATTGTAGTTTAAATTTGAAGTTTTTTAATACTCAAAAATATTACTTAATATTATTTAAAAATTCTTAAGTAAGAAGTAAAATAGCCGAATTATCCAAAATTTTAGATTTTTTTTGGTAAAAATGGTTTTAATTAACATTTCAAAACTAGGAATTATTTGATTTCCTGAGTTCCGATACTTCCAATCAATATTGCAACTGCGCGTTTTAATTGTTGAATAAAAATTTGAAAAAATAAAAAATCTTTAAAAAAATTGCAACATTGACACGTCGCAGCATGACATTTGTCTTGTTGCACCTTTTTTCGATTACATAGCAACGGCACACTATACCAGTGAGGTGACTTCACGTCTAAGTTATCTTAATTTTTATACCAGCGCCAGTGTTGCAAAATTTAAGAACGTTAAATTGTCCATATCTTAAAATCTATGTACATCAAGAAAAAACTGTTGAGGACTTTTTTGTTCTGTTTTTGATGTAGAATCGCGTAGTGCTAATATTATGCGGACTTTACAATACACCCTGTATATGCACCCCACTCGCCAACTTTATTTTAAAAATGCACTTTTTTACACTATCTGTATTAAATTCGAAAAAAATTACACAGTGGAGTTTCGAAAACCGAAAATTTGAAATTTTAGAGAAATAAACTTCATGTAAAAAAATTTCGAATATCTCCGTCATTTTTCTTTTTTAGTTTTTGAAATTTTTGGTAGTCAAAGATTATTAATATAGTTGCCCACTGTAAAAATTTCAGTTCAATTCCTTTAAAAATGTACTCATAAATGGTTATATAAATTTAGCCATTTTCACCCTTTTACTACCCACGCCACTGGTTAATTAATTAAACTAATGAAAATTTTGTTGCATTAACTCAAATTCCAAATATTTTCCTGTCTTCTGCGGTCCAGAGCCTCGCATTCACACAGTAAATGTTTGGCTGTCTCCTGGGCCCTATTGCATCCTCGGCAACTTAGGTCTCCATTGAACAGTCCTATTTTATTTAAGTGTTCTTTTAGGGCAATATGTCTCGTCAGTAATCCCACTGTAATGCGTAACTGATTCCTGCTAAGTGATAGTAGTTCTTCAGTTGTCTTTTTTATGGGTCCCTTGATAAAGGCTTTCTCATGTTGGTGTTTGGTCCTTTGCCAATACATTTTGTGTTTTTCTTTGACCCATATATTAACCTGACCCCGTGCTGTACTTTTTGGTACTCCCAGGGCAGGTTCTGTGCCAATGTATTTAGCCGAGGATCCTCTTCTTGCGCTAGCTCGTCGGATTTTTCATTGCCTGTGATTCCTCTATGTCCTGGCACCCACATCAAGGTTACCTTGTTGCGTTCTGCCAAGCTTTCGAGATTTTCACGGCATTCCCACAGTAGTTTAGACGTTATCTTGGGGCTTTCTATAGCCCTCAGGACCGCCTGATTATATGTTAGTATATTGATCCGTCTATTTTTGTAGGCCCTCTTGTTGTTTATTCTCACGCAGTGTAGCATAGCATATATTTCCGATTGAAATACAGTTGTCCACTGCCCAAGAGATATGGTGTGTTGAGTATTGTCCAACTCATTGTATATGCCAGCTCCAGTTCCTTGGTCGGTTTTTACCCGTCAGTGTACCAGGTTGTTTTGACCAGCCTGTTGCTGTCTATGGGCTCATTCCATTCCTCTCGATCTTTGATACTTACCTCAAAGCTCTTGTGGAATTTGAATTATGGAGCCATGTGGCCTGTGTTTGCATCTAGCAGGTCCCCTTCCACTTAGTTTTTAATTCTATTGTGTCCAAGTTCCGCATATTTGCCCCTTGGTTCTTCTTGCAGATTTAGTCGTGCCAATCTTGCATCTCCCATTATCATGAAATGAAGTGGAGGGAGGTCTAGAAGGACTTCCATTGCTGCAGTTGAAGTTGTTTTCGCGGTATTTGTTCGCTGCATTATCGCGGTATTTTGTTGCATCTTTGTCCACCATACCAAAGATGCATATACAACAACATTGGTCTAATCACTCCGGTATACGCCCAGTATACCATATGTGGTTATAATCCCCATGTTTTTCCATAAGTTCGTCTGACCATCATAAATGTGGTCTCCGCTCTTTTTCTAAATCTGTCTATCTGTTGGTTCCAGGTGAGTTTTAAGTCTAAGATTACCCCAAGATATTTCACCTCTCTCGATATTTGTACGTTCCTGCCTCGAAGTTTTAGTGGTCCTAATTTTAGGTTTCACAAGATAAAATTCACTTTTTAAAAAACTAATATTTATTAAGTTCCGATTACAAACTATAATTTCATCGAGAGAGGCATAAGATGGTAAAGCCGAACAACTACTGACTGTACATCGAGTGCGTAAGAGAATTTATAACTTCTTGATGTAAACATTATACAGGATACATATGGGAGCCAACCCTCCTTGTAGGGTAGTCACGTAGGCACGAAGTGCCTGATGCATGCAACTGGTTAGTAAGAAATGACAATAAATTATCAATAACATAAATAATTAAATACAGAATAAAGTTGTTTTAATCTGGTAGATGGCTGCTAGACCCTTTCAAAGGAAGTTTATAGTATATTGCATCAAACAGGGTGCGGGCAGGCAACGACCAGATAAATATTTAAGAAATGTGTTTGTTCAACAACAAACTTTGTTAAGGAGTAACAAATTTGTTTATAAGAGGACTCTCACGAATGTTAATGATGAACTAAATTTGAATACATAATTCTATGAGTCTTAATATGCTAAATTAATAATAATTCTACTTGATAATAACTAATTATTGTTCTTGCACATACACGTTAATGTTTTCACACATAACACCTCCCGGCGAAGTTGGAAATTATAGAGAATTAGAATTTCCTCGATGAGTGTGATGTCTTGCGTGGCATCGCGTTCGTCGATAATGGGGTTACTTCTTGTTGGAACGATATTTCATCTAGGGCGTGAATCGAGGTTCTGCTTGAATGGCGTCTAGTAACTGGTGACTGTACATTGCAGTAATTAAAGATTTGTGCACAGCAACCTGGTCGTTTATCGTTTCCATCATCGTCAGAACCGGAACTTTTGAAGTACCCAATAAGATGACGTAGTATTCCGCATTTACGGCAGCACCACCAAGTGAGGATGAGAGAGAATGCAATGATTGTTAGAATGGCAAAGGTACCCAGATGTTTCGTTGCAAAGGACTGTTTACCAAGTTGGTTTAACATGTCTTCTTGTTCCGCAAGTTTGTGAGAGGCGGTATTTAGTTCATCTAGGTTTATGTTGTTAATTTTGATCATTTTTAACTTGATGGGATCATTTTTCTTAATGCCCTCGCAGCAATCGAAAGGAACTTGAGGGATGATGTCGTTTTCAGAGTAGTTGGATGACTTGTCTTCTTCTGCATACAACTGCGTGGCTCCAACGTAGGCACTGCATTTTGGTTGCATTGTTATTATTGAACTCTGCTTGATAATTTGAGTTCTGGTAGCATCGGTCGGGCAGGTGGAGACAATTGGGAGTCGATTTGATATGACAGCGATCCATTTGTTCTTCTTTAGTTTAATTAAGTTGTAGTCTTCAAATTGCATGACGACAGGCTTGCAATTGTTTGTGGAGAGTTTCGCAATCAATTCGATTTCGCATGGGGGATTTTCTACAGATAGTGGGACTACATTTTTGCAGAGTGATGTATTATCGTCTATCTCCTGGCATTGGTTTATGTTACTTAAACGTAAGTATTGTCTGTTGTCCTTTGACAACCCTATGTATTTTGATTCCGGTAGAATTGCATGAAATGTATCTGTGGTCACACCTCTTGTAGGAATAGAATATAAGTGATAGGTTGAATATAATTCATTTGAAACTAATGGAATTTGTAAAATAAAGACTAATCTTTTATCGGTCTGGAACGCTTCAAGGTTAATAACATCTATAATTTTTGGTAAGTTGTTATAATTAGGCTGCACAGGTAAGTTGTTATGTTCTAAAGATTTTGAAATTAAAACAAGCTGATCCATAAGCTCATCTGATTTTATTATGGAAGGATGAAGAACCTTAAGTTTTGCAAATGTAAGGCTTTCGGTAATGTCTTTGAGTTCGCTCTCGATTAAGACATATGATTCTAGTAAACTTTCGCAAATACCGATAAGATTGATTTGCTTTTCGAGAAGTCTCTTTTCATCTGAAAAGTTGCCTATGGCAAGCTGTATCTGGACTAAATCTTCATTAAGAGTTTGTTCGTCTATTTGCAAGTTTCTGACACTAGTATTGAAGGTTTTGATAGTAGCTGACACGATTTGGATCTGATTTCGCAATAGCTCTTGTATTTCAACGTCATCTTTTTCTAGCTTGTCTATGCATTTATTATAATATTCGCCATCGGACGCATCAAGATTACCTGTTATCGATTTCCAAATTGAACCGAGTCCATTTAAAATGCCTCGTTTGGATCTCTTAGGTGTCTCGAGCATTACATTTCGGAAAAGATAATTAATTCGGCTAGAAACTGCATCTAGCGTCTTGTAGTGGGCTCTCATGGAGATCGCAAAGGAGTTCTGTTCATGAGAATTATTGGGGGAGTATAAACTTTGCGAGAGCGTATCTAGAATTAATTCGTTGTGATTAAATGCATCGTATATTAAAGATAGATCTTTATAAACTAATAATTTCCAGTGGTCGTTTGATATTTTTATATCGTTTTCCCTTTCATAATATAATCCCACGGTGTTTTCGACTGGTGAGATGGTGACCTGAGTTTGGGTTACTGTCCAGAAGATGGACCTGCAACAACAGATTCGTTGTCAGGGCTTATTAAATCTGATAATGGTTCGTCGTCAGATGAACTAAAATCATCGTCGGAGATATAAGGCTTGATTTTGTCGATATTGATTATATATTTCCTAGAATTTAACTTAAGTTCTATGTTACGTTCATTTACTAGACGCAGGATTTTGTATGGCCCTGTATAGCGGGGGGAATGTTTCTTTTTGGGAATATTTTTCAAATATACTAGTTGTCCTACCCTGTATTCTGGTAAGGCATTATGAACATGACTGTCAAAACGATCTTTAGCTTTTTGTTTTGAGAAGGTGATGTTGTTCTGAATTTTAGGGTAGAAATGGTTAGACCATGTTTTCATTTCTTCAATTTCTAGATTGGTGATCGCGGCATCGTTTGACGCGCTAATTAAATTTCTAGTAACGTCTAAATGACCAAAGATTGTTTCTTGGGGAGTGAACCCTGTTGAACTATTTTTGCTGTTGTTATATGAGCTGATAATTAAAGGGATAGCGTCGATTAAATTATCATTTGGGTTATCATTAGAAAAGCATCTTAGACTGTCAGCGAGGGTAGCATGAAATCGTTCAACGCTGCCGTTGCTCTGGGGGTGGTCTGAGGCGCTGAATGTTAATTTTATATCGTAAAGTTTACAAAATTCTTTAATGATATTATTATTAAATTCGCTGCCTAAGTCTGTGTGTATTCTTTTAGGAATGGGAAAGTGTTGAAAATAAATTGCGAGTTTTCTTTTCACGGTCGAACCTGTTTTGTCTTCTAGTTCGTATATCTGAGCGAATTTAGAAAAATCGTCAATAATAGAGAGGAATGAGTGTTTATCATAATCGAAGGTGTCAATGTTTATGCGTTCGAATGGTCTATTGGGGGTTTCTGTTAATACAAGAGGATAATCTAGGTTTTTACGATTTATTTTCGCTTTCGTACATGTTTCGCATGATTTTACAAAATTCATCACGTCCTCTCTCATGTTTCGCCAATAATATTTTAGCTGAAGTTTTCTAAGGGTTTCATTGATGCCTTTATGGAAGTTCTGAGGGTCCAGGTGAATCATTTTAATTATCGCTTTCTTTTCGTCCTTAGGAGGATCTCTAACTATTACGTCATGGCAAATGACAAATTTAACATTTTTATCTTGGAAAACTTGACTTAAAATTTTAGGTAGGGCGACGTTTTTTATTGCTGGCAAGTAATAGGTATTGTTTTCAGGAAGAAAGTCTGCAACTGCGAGAAATGCTCGAAAATAGCACGGATTAAAATCGCGTGGTTCGCGTTCGATTAAGTAAAACTTTTTGTTTTTGTTCGTCATACTGTGTTTTATTTCGATTTTGTCTGTAAAAGTGAAGTCGTCGTCGTTTATGTCCTCCCGTATTTTGTTCCAGATTCGTAAGTCTTCGTTTGATCTAGGATTGTTTGGCATGCAGAAAATTACATCGTGAAAACTCCTATGAAAAATTGAGTGGTTCGAGTGATTTATTTTCTCGTAACTGACATGAATGTTTTCTATGTAGTTTTGCCACTTTTGCGGCGTGGTAAGAGCTTTAATTTCGTCTTCCAATCGAATTACATTTATAGCAATCCGAGACAAGGCGTCTGCGTTGCCGTTTTTCTTGCCTGGCTTGTAAATTATTTCGTAATCATATTCTTCCAGTTTGAGTCTCCAGCGACTCAATCTAGAACCTGGATCTTTGACAGAAAACAGCCACTCGAGGGGTTTATGATCTGTTACGAGCTTGAATCGACGACCGAATAGGTAAGGGCGGAAATGTTTGACTGACCACACTATTGCTAGTAATTCGCGGTCAATTACGGAATACCTAGTTTCTGCGGGGTTGAGACTTCTAGAAGCATAGGCGATTGGAAGATCTTTACCTATAGGGCCTTGTGAGAGGACAGAGCCGATCGCGAAGGCACTTGCATCGGTAGTTAAAATAAACTCTTCGTCGAATTTTGGGTACTGCAAAATTGGGGCTTCCGTGAGAATCTTTTTGCAAGTCTCGAATGCCTTCACGCATGAATCACCAAACGTGAAAGGGACTTCTTTCTTTAGGAGATTTGTCAGGGGTTTTATGATTTTGGAATAATCTTTTACAAACCGACGGTAGTAACCGGTTAGGCCCAGAAATTGTTTGACTTCCTTAGTGTTTTTAGGTTGCGGAAATCGTTGGACTACATCTATTTTTGAGGGGTTTGGCTTCACCCCATTTTCGGTGATCAAGTGCCCAAGGTATGCAACTTCCTTCCTGAGGAACTCGCACTTGTCAGGCTGAATTTTGAAATTTGACTGTCGGAGTCTTTTGAAAACATTCTGAAGTCTTTCAATGTGTTCCTCGAGGGTGCTGGAGTAGATTATGATGTCATCCATATAGACGAGACATTGTTCACCTTGGAGACCTGTCATAACGTTATCCATAACCCTTTGGAATGTCGATGGCGAATTTTTCAAACCAAAAGGCATACGCATAAATTCAAAATGACCATTTTCAACCGAGAAGGCAGTTTTGGGAATATCCTGAGATAGAACTTCTATTTGGTGAAAACCGGACGCTAAATCAAGCGTAGTGAAAAATGAACATTTACCTAGTTGGTCGAGAATATCGGAAATAATTGGCAGAGGATATTTGTCATTGACCGTTAGTTCATTGAGTTTCCTGTAATCAATGACGACTCTCCATTTTTGGACGCCAGAGGCGTCTAATTTTTTCGGGACGACCCATACAGGAGATGACCAGGGGGAGACAGAGGGCCGAATGATGCCTTGGTCAAGCATAGTTTGGATTTGAGATTTAACCTCCTGTTTGTGAATTTGAGGGTAGCGATAAGACTTCGTGAAAACAGGTTTGTTGTTATCCGTGTTGATCTCATGCTTGATAGCGTTAGTAAATGACAGTTTGTCACCATCTAAGAAAAATATGTCTGAGTACGAAATGCACAGGTCTTGGATGAGTTGGGTTTCTTCCTGGTTTAAATGTTCCAACCTGAGATTTTTAAGAACCGTATCTATTCTGGACTGGTCCATAGAACTATTTTCAGAACTGTCGATTGAAAATACCTCGGTCTCTTCAAATTTTTCCAATTCAATTAGAGGGAGTTTTATTTCGATATCTGATGTAGAAATGTTTATAATGGAGGTGATAAACGAATCCTTGTCGACACGTACAAGGGCGCTTGGGATTCGCACCGTTTTTCCGACGTCTATGCGTGGACAAATAGCGGATTTGTAATTGCAAGGAGTGCTCCTCATTCGTACGTACGATATGGTGCGAGCGGGAATTTGAACAATGTTTTGAGCGGACTCAGTGACTGGTCTGGCACCAGGTGAGATTCGCGAACTAGTGTCAATCGCTTGCGACTGAGAGTTTGCCAATTTCTTGGCGAGAGAATTTTGCAGCAATTCACCATTACTGTGGAAATTGCCAGAATTCGAATTGAGTTTACACTGAACGGGAGCCGAACTATCGGCTGCTTGTCCCTGGTGTTCACGCGAGCTAACGTGGGTTTTTCCTGGGACGGCTTCAGGGTTTTTGAAATCCCTTACCAAAGGGATATTGCGGAAGTTGGTATGTAATATTCTATTGGGTATATCAATAGTGCAATCATATTGTTGTAAGAAATCCAGGCCTAAAATTCCGTCATGTCGAATATTTAAATTATGTACATATATTTTATGGGGAATGCTTGCATTAGGATTAGGTAAATATGTATAGCTTTGAGAAACAAAAATGTCTTGATTAGAAATGCCATGTATAATAATATTTTCTGAGCAGAGTTTACTGTGATCACGTATGACGTGGGGTTTGCAGAGTGAAATAGCGGCACCGGTGTCTATGAGGAATTTATTACCGGCTTTATCTTCGATAAAAAATAAATTATCAGAATTTGTGTTTAAAATACCAGCTCTTCGAATGGATTTACTAGGGAATTCACGACCGGGCAATCTTGAGAGTTCGGAGACAGATCGCCCGTTTCTGTCTCCTCGTGGGAGTTTAAATGGTTGATTGTTGGGTTCCTCTGAATGACAGGTGTTCTCTCAAAAGGCGGGTTATGATTGTTATTTCGAAAGTTTTGATTTTGATTAGTGAAGGGTGGCCTAGGAGCGTATTGCGGATTATTTTGCGGTTGCCTAGGGATATTTTGAAAATTTTGTTGTTGCTGGTTGTTATAGGTTCTTTTTCGACATTCTGTTATTAAGTGACCCTGATTTTTGCAATAGTTACAAAATTTTGTGTCTTTTCGCTGGTCAGAAGAAAAGTTTGATTTCGGGACGATCCTTTGAATAGTTTTTGAGTCTTTTGACGAATTTTTATTCCTCAAATAATAAATATTTTCCTCCTCAATTATGAACTGAACTGCCTCGTCAATTGACTGTGGTCTTTGTGCACGAATAATCGAACCTATCGGATCACCAAGTCCAGCTAGCACTGTTTTTAGACCGATTCTTTCATGAGACTCATTTAGAGCTTCTTTAGTTCTAGCGTCAATATCTTCATCTAAAGCTACCGTGTTTCTTAGTTTTGTTAATAAATTTTCGATTCTTTGCACGAAGGCTCTGGGTGTTTCGGAGGACTTTTGAATACAGGTAGTTAAATCCCTCAGCAAGGATTCAGTGTCCCTACAATCTCCAAAATGACCTATTAGCAATTGCCTAATGCTGTTCCAATCGTTGAGACTTCTCGAAGAGATAAACTGTCTAGCTTTTCCTAATAATTTATTTTTTAGAATTAGCAGAAAACCTGGCATGATGCCGTCGTCGATTTGACCGACAACGAATTCGCAGGCGGAAATAAAATCGCTAAGGGTGGCTTGGTCGCCGTCGTATTCAGGAATCAGAGAACTTAGGGATTGCAGCAGTTTTAAATTGTCAACAAAATTATTAGCATTTTCGTTTGCCATCTTGTAATGAGTTATATGTAGGTATAGGTATAAAATTAAAATGCAGGCGTTTCCGCAGTAAATATGAAAAGTGTCAATACCAATAATACATGTAACCTATAATAATTTATGTGACGTTCTTAAGGTTCAAGGGGCCTGTTCAGTTCTAATTACATGCAATATAAAAATAGGAAACATAGGAATTAGTAGGTAATAATGATTCAGAGAGCTGCTAGATCATGTGTAATATTTAACTTAACAAGCCAAAAATAGGATGCGATGAACGGTGAGCGTTATTCAATAATTATTATTGTCGTTGTGATATAGATGTCAAATAATTTAACGACTCGATAAAATTATAGTTGATTATTTTACAAACTTTGTCACGATATTAACTGCGAGAAAACTTAATTTTGTTTAATCGGAAAAAGAAAATTTATTTATTTATTTATTCAATATTAGTATATAAAAAATTTTTTGTAGTAAGTAAGTGCACTTTTCTCGTAACCTAGAAATTTGATTCTATGTAGAATTGAACATAATAAGAAAGTTTTGACCTTTCTTAAATAATTTTAAACATGTAGGTATAGCAACTCGCAACCACAAAAGCAATTCGAAAAAAATCAAAATACAGGGGATGTAAAGAATGCAAACACTTACAGTAACAGCCCTCGAAGTTGGAGCTTCATTAGTCCGTCAAGATGAAGTACTGGAGTACAAAAGTGTCTTCTCAGGAGAGGGGCCGCTGAGTTTTCACTTTTCTTGAAATCCTACTGACTGCGCCAATTTTAGGTTTCACAAGATAAAATTCACTTTTTAAAAAACTAATATTTATTAAGTTCCGATTACAAACTATAATTTCATCGAGAGAGGCATAAGATGGTAAAGCCGAACAACTACTGACTGTACATCGAGTGCGTAAGAGAATTTATAACTTCTTGATGTAAACATTATACAGGATACATATGGGAGCCAACCCTCCTTGTAGGGTAGTCACGTAGGCACGAAGTGCCTGATGCATGCAACTGGTTAGTAAGAAATGACAATAAATTATCAATAACATAAATAATTAAATACAGAATAAAGTTGTTTTAATCTGGTAGATGGCTGCTAGACCCTTTCAAAGGAAGTTTATAGTATATTGCATCAAACAGGGTGCGGGCAGGCAACGACCAGATAAATATTTAAGAAATGTGTTTGTTCAACAACAAACTTTGTTAAGGAGTAACAAATTTGTTTATAAGAGGACTCTCACGAATGTTAATGATGAACTAAATTTGAATACATAATTCTATGAGTCTTAATATGCTAAATTAATAATAATTCTACTTGATAATAACTAATTATTGTTCTTGCACATACACGTTAATGTTTTCACACATAACACTAAGCCCACCAGTTTCCTTAGATTAGTAAACTAGCGTTTACGATGGTCGATTTGGAGGGACTTATGTTCAGTCACTTTTTATTTTTTGATTTTTATTTTTATTTGTCCATTTGATTACGACATTTAGGGCTCTTTGCATGCAGGGCCTTATTGTGTCGTTGAATTTGCCTTGAATTAGTATGACAAGGTCATCGGCATATCCTATTCTATTGATTCCCTCTTGATCCAGACGTTTCATTAGCGCGTCCATAACAAGGTTCCATATCAAGGGAGACAGTACGCCTCCCTGTGGACACCCCCTTGCTACCTGAGCCACCACAGTCTCCCCAAATAGGGATGTGCATACCAATCTGCTTTTCAACATGAAGTCTATCCACCTGCATATTGTTGCATTGATTCCTCTATTCCTCAATGCATTGGATATTGATTCTAGGGAGATGTTGTCGAACGCACCTTCTATGTCCAAAAACGCACATAATAGCCCTTTCTTGTATTTTATTGCGTATTCAGTCTTTTCTACCAGATGGTGTAAAGCTCATTCCGTTGATTTTCCTGTTCTATATGCATGTTGGTTTTGATGAAATGGTCTGTTTGCCATTATGGGTCTTAGGGGTCTTTTGGGTCTTAGAGATTTTGCCCCTTCCAGTCCTGTTTTCTCAGGTTTAGGTATGTAAATTACTCTAATTATTAAGGTCCAAGCTTTGGGTATGTGCCCCAGTGCAAGACTACCCCTAAGGATCATACATAGCCTCTGTGTCAGAAGATGTGGTCCTTTCTGCAACATTATTGGGTAGATGCCATCTATACCCGGCGATTTGTAGGGTTCAAAGGAGTTGATTGCCCATTTGATTTTGTTCTCGTTTACCACCGATTTCGCAACCTGCCAGCTGTCCCTGTTCGTCCTCTTTGGGGTTCTTAGTTCTGCATTTAGACAGTCTTGTGGAGATAAATCGGTGACTCTAGAACCTGGAAAATGGACTCTGAGTAATTCCCTCATTGTGTCCTTTCCCGTTTCCGTATATTTGCCACTCTCTGTCTTCAGAGTGTGTATGGAGCTCTGCGGTTGCTTTGAGAGTATTTTATGGAGTCTAGCATATTCTTGAGTTCCTTCTATGTCCTCACAGTGCTTTCTCCATGACTCTATTTTTGCTTTCCTCAGTGCTTTGTTGTATTCTGTGAGAGCCTTTCTGTATACCTCCCACTTATTTGTTTCTTTCGCTTTATTGAAGTATTTCCTAACTTGTCCTCTTTGTGCAGCTAGGTTTCTGTTCCACCAGGGCACATTCCTGTTGGAGTTCCTGCTGACAACGGGACAGTTGTTGTTATAGGCCGAAGTGATTGCATCCTGCACTTGTCCTGCTGCCACTTCTAAATCTATTGTGGTTTTTATCGTATTTCTCGTCTGTTTTAAACTGTGCTCCAGGTCTGTCTTATAAGACTCCCAGTTAGTTTTTCGAGGATTACGATAAATTTCTTGTATGGTTTTGTTTCCATTTATTGTAAAGTTTATGTGTCTGTGATCCGAGCAACTTACCTCATCAGATACATGCCAGTTATTAACATAGTTTCCTACGTATGGTGTAGCTATAGTTATGTCTATGACCTCCTTACGTCTCGAGTTGACAAAAGTTGGTTTATTTCCTAAATTTAATATCTCTAGATTGTTATAGCCATTATAAATTATAGTAGTGACTCACCTCTTTCATTGATGTTTGTGCTTCCCCAAGTTGTATGATGCGCGTTGGTGTCGCATCCGATGATCAGCTGTGGTCCTTTTCCTCCGCAGTCTCTCACCAGTTTTTCTACCTCCTTGGGTGGTGGTGGTTCCAGGGCGTCATATGGGAAATATGCTGATCCAAGAATTATCTCCCTCGACATATTCCCGAGATGTCCTGATTTTTGCTAACATTAGATCCCTAGAAGAAAGGTTTGTTAACGGAAGTATTTTAAGTCCTCTTTTGACTAGTATGCAGGTTCTAGGAGTTTCATGGGATCTACTGTAAATTAGTTCTCCCCCCCCCCCCCCAGTCCCATTACCTTACCTTTGTTGATCCAAGGTTCTTGTATTAGGGCCACCTCAAATTCCCTCATTGCCACAGTAAGGGCAGCTGATGCTGCTTTACTGTGCTGGAGGTTCGCTTGAAGGACCCTGATTTTGCCCGCCATCGAGTCCTTTCAACACTCGGAAAGTCATCCTTCCGAGGCTGTAGTACACTCGAAATCGGGATCTCTCGAGGGTTCTGAATGACCCCCCGTCTATTGAAAAGGCCCGGATTACTCCCTCCTTCTCTGTTTTCTTGCTGAGTTGTAGCCAGCTTCCCACGTTCAGACCCAGATTTTGCTTCTCTAAACGTGTCCGTACTGGCCCGTCCTCTTCCTCTGGTCCCGGGATGTAGACTAGAACTCTCGGCCTCTTTGGTAGGTCATTGTCCTCGACTGTTGTCAGGGCCATCCCTTCCCAAAGTCCGCCCAGTGTCCCAATCACCCCTACGAACCAGGTTTTTGTTTGTTCGTTTGCGCAGTGCATCCATAGGACCCCTCCGCTAAACGATACTTTTTCGAATTGTAATGGACTTTTCCTCCCCGAGGTGTGCTGTCCATTGCTTCGAAAAGTTCCTTCTGGATCAGTTCTGTCTTTCCCTGATCCAGAGTAAATTCAGGATGGCGTCTGTCTATCACCGCCATCCGAAGTCCAGACACTGCCTCGCTGTAGCTCCCTTTTGGTTTCGTTGCCGTTACCTTGCTGGGTCCCTTTCCAGACAGTGTTTGACTATTGTTACCCTTCGCTCTCTTTGTAGCTTGGGGGTGGAGTTTTAGATTCGTCCCGAGATTTTTCTCACTCTTCGGTCTCTCTCTTGTTGCTTTGCTGATGGTTGGACGTTTTTCAGTCCATGTACCAGCAGCAATTTTTTGTTCCTTTCGGAGTTTCCTTCTGTAGCCCCCAAAAGTCTTTTTTCTTTTGTTGTTGTTATCAGCAGTCCTATGTTACCAATCCCTGTAGATATTGTGTCAGCGGTCCCTGTTGTCCCCACTGATGACTCACTGCCTTGGTCAGATTCATCATCCTCCACGGCAGTTATTACGTCGCGATCTTATCCGACGTCTTCTCTTCCTGGCGTTACATTGCCCCCCCCCCCCAGAATCCGTGGGGCAGCCTGGCACTAGGCCAGGGAGGGATTCTGAACCAATGGTTCTACCCTCCTGGGGTATTTCTTTCTTTTGTTCCGCCATCATCATTTTCTTTCTTCGTGTGTTGTTGGGTTCACGCCGTTTCCGGTATCTTACCCTGTCGGGAAAGGCCTTCCCCTATCCACCACCTGAGGACGCGCCCGATGGGGGTAACACACAAGCCCCACACGGGTATATACTATATAACTCCTTTTTTGTGTATTTTTTTATTGAAAAATACACTATTGAGGACTACCTATTTTTTTACCTTACATTACGTAGGTAGGTACACTAAATTACAATAATTGTCGCAACCTACTTTAGGAGTAATAAAATATTGAATAATTAATGAATTTATTATTTTAAGATCACAGTGCATAAAAACTTTTTCCTTTAAAAAAAAATTTGCAGCCGATCCATCAAAAAATACACAGGTGTTCCATTAAAAAATTTACATTTTTTTTAAATATCTCGAAATCGCGATGTTCGATTTCATGTTCAATCATTGTTTTTATGTTTTGGCCATTTGATGAGTTTGGGTGATGTTCGAAAAGTGATCTCGTCATCAATAATGTATTTTTAAAATACACTAAAAATCGCAAATATAGAAAAATATGCAAATTATGCTTAAAATGAACCTTACTAAATCTCATCGAAGAACCTATTTTCTGATTTTTTCTATCGTTTTTTTCTTTTCTTTCAATAGGGCTGAGACATCGAGTTTCGATCACCCTGTACAAGTCACCACCCTGTAAAACTCTCCACCTAGTCATTTTAATAAATCATAACCTGTGTGAAGTTAATCAAAGACTTTCCAAGTACCATAATCGATTTTAAAAAGGATTAAATAAATTCCAGATGCAGTATGAGATTCTTCCGATAAATGACTGTGAGATTGAAAATTCCGAGAAAACTCCAATCCAAGAAGTCATACCTACTCCAAAGGTTAAAAACTTCATCAATGTGCGTCCAATAACAAAAAGCGAACACACTCACAGGACAAGGCCGTACCCTAGCAGAACACAGTTCTTCCAGTACAAGGAAATACCTCAATCAATCAGAATCTGGTGCAGGAGAAGGCAGCGCCATAGGAGAACGTAAGGTCTCCAGGATAAAGTCGTACCTTTGCAGGGCCAGGTCGTTTCAGAACCACAGCAATCTATAGCAGAGTAGACGTGTCAACGCGGGAGTCCTCAACAACAACAAAAACAACGCGACAACATTTATTATAATTGTAACTGCGGAAATCATCAATGAAAGTGCTTATGTAAGTCGCAAATTTTGTCATTCGCGTTCATCCTGATTTTACGGAGTTGAAAAGGAGGAGAATCAATCAAAAATGTCTATTATTAGTCTTGAGCTTGCTGAAAGAATGCTTATTAGATTTGATGGTACGATATCATTACAACTGGATGAATTTATTGACAATGCTGATAGAGCTTATAGGCTAGTCAGTGATGAGGATAAACCTGCATTGCTTTCCATAATACAAACGAAGTTAACAGGTTTTCCTCGGGCTATGGTGCTAGGCAGGGACTTTCAAAATTGGCCCTCTTTAAGGAGTTATTTGCTACAGATCTATGGACGAAATAGTATCATAATTCAGTTGCAGTTTCAATTAAGTTCTTGTACACAAGGTATCTCAGAGACTGTGATGTCGTATGCTAACAAAATGAAAGATTTATATTTAAAGTTTACGAATTATCTCAGGGAAAATGCGAGTACCATAGTATCTCAACTATGGGATACATGCCGAAGTCTAATAGAAGAAGAACTCGTACGTCTTTTTATTGCAGGGTTACACAATTGCAGATCTCTAATTGTAGGATCAAGAAATCCTCTTAATTTTGAAAGTGCAATGGCCCTAGCAATACGTAACGATGAGGAAATAATATCAGAGACTCGAGAATTTCAGAACCTCAACAACTTGTTTACTCAATATCGTAACAGACCTGATCAAAGTTCCCAGTACCGAGCAACCAATAATACTAATAATAATAACTTCAATGTATCTGATACAATTAATCACACTAGCAATTCGAATCATTCAATTACACCTTCTTCTTCTTCATTTCAAGCTAACAACAATAATTCACCTTCACGCAATAATCGACCTTCAATTATTAATAATACAATTAATCACACTAGCAATTCGAATCATTCAATTACACCTTCTTCTTCTTCATTTCAAGCTAACAACAATAATCCACCTTCACACAATAATCTACCTTCAAATAATAGTACAATGAATCACACTAGCAATTCGAATCATTCAATTACACCTTCTTCTTCTTCATTTCAAGCTAACAACAATAATCCACCTTCACACAATAATCTACCTCCAAATAATAGTACAATGAATCACACTAGCAATTCGAATCATTCAATTACACCTTCTTCTTCTTCATTTCAAGCTAACAACAATAATCCACCTTCACACAATAATCTACTTTCAAATAATAGTACAATGAATCACACTAGCAATTCGAATCATTCAATTACACCTTCTTCTTCTTCATTTCAAGCTAACAACAATAATCCACCTTCACACAATAATCTACCTTCAAATAATAGTACAATGAATCACACTAGCAATTCGAATCATTCAATTACACCTTCTTCTTCTTCATTTCAAGCTAACAACAATAATCCACCTTCACACAATAATCTACCTTCAAATAATAGTACAATGAATCACACTAGCAATTCGAATCATTCAATTACACCTTCTTCTTCTTCATTTCAAGCTAACAACAATAATCCACCTTCACACAACAATCTACTTTCAAATAATAGTACAATGAATCACACTAACAATTCGAATCATTCAATTACACCTTCTTCTTCTTCATTTCAAGCTAATAACAATAATCCACCTTCACACAATAATCTCCCTTCAAATAATAGTACAATGAATCACACTAGCAATTCGAATCATTCAATTACACCTTCTTCTTCTTCTTCTTCTTCATTTCAAGCTCACATCAATAATTCACCTTCACACAATAATCTACCTTCAATTAATATTACAATTAATCACACTAGCAATTCGAATCATTCAATTCCACCTTCTTCTTCTTCATTTCAAGCTAACAACAATAATCCACCTTCACATAATAACCTATCTTCAAATAATAGTACAATGAATCACACTATCAATTCGAATCATTCAATTACACCTTCTTCTTCTTCTTCTTCTTCTTCATTTCAAGCTCACATCAATAATTCACCTTCACACAATAATCTACCTTCAATTAATATTACAATTAATGACACTAGCAATTCGAATCATTCAATTCCAACGTCTTCTTCTTCATTTCAAGCTAACAACAATAATCCACCTTCACATAATAACCTATCTTCAAATAATAGTACAATGAATCACACTAGCAATTCGAATCATTCAATTACACCTTCTTCTTCTTCTTCATTTCAAGCTAACAACAATAATCCACCTTCACATAATAACCTATCTTCAAATAATAGTACAATGAATCACACTAGCAATTCGAATCATTCAAGTACACCTTCTTCTTCTTCTTCTTCATTTCAAGCTAACAACAATAATTATTCACCTTCACACAATAATCGACCTTCCCAGAACGTTACGAGAAGTAGTTTTGAAAATAGAACTTGCTATTATTGCAAGGAACCAGGTCACGTAAAAGCTCACTGCAGAAAACTAAAAGATAAGAATAATAAACGTAAAATCAAAATTCTGAGAAACGGTCAAAATCCATCCACATCAAATTTTAACCAAAATCAATCTAACGTTCCCAAAATAAACGGTCATGAGATGAGCGCAAAAGATAATCAGGCCAAATTTTCATCAGTCAACAGGACTTAAAATTGTGTTTAAGACAGATGGTTTCATCAAGTTTTCGCAAGAAAATGTAAATTCGAATAATTTTTTTGTTTTCGCATTTCAATATTGATCAATATTAATTATATCAATTATTGATCCATAAAATTTTTCATCAACTATTGCCTTAAATAAAATGAATAATGTCTGTGAGATAAAGCACAAAGTATTGGAAGGTGTGTAATTGAACTACTCCAATCAGTGATCTACAGATCATAGAACAAAAAATAATAACAAGACTTACATAATGAATTTTTTTTTGAAAATTACATCCATTGGCCATTTTTTATTTTTTTGTCCATTCCTGAAGACTATTTTTTGTTTTTGTTTATCGCTGAAATACATAATAATAATAAAAAATTGACATACAATAAAAAAATTACATCGACCGAATATAGGTACACACCCAGAAAAGAAGGAGGCAGAGGACTAGCGAACATTGAATCCGCACCTACAACATAGCCAAAGAAGGACTCTTCAAGTATCCAAAGCTGAAACAACATGAAAAACTCTTGAGAATGGTTTTCAGACAATTACAGAATCGCAACAACGCAAACTAAGATCAAATAACAGATAACAAGGATGCAGATGATGATGCAGAAACTCGCAATCCAAGCAGACCGAAACAAAACAAGTAGAACAGATTAAACAACAAATAAAAGAGGAGCGAATCAAAAAATGGAAATCTAAACCACTACATGGGCAGTTACCAAAGGAGGTAGAGAAAAACACTATAAACAAAACACAAACTTGGGCGTGGCCATTCCCAGCAAACTTGAAAACAGAAATAGAGGCTCTAAATAACAGCCTCTCAAGACCAAGTTATCGCGACAAATTTCATGAAAGGGAGAATAATAAAAACCGACAATGACTAAAAATGCAGACTTTGTGTTTCAACGTAACTGTCCACCAGATCGTATCAGGCTGCCCCATCCTGACCCAGAAAGCATACCCGGACCGGCACAACACGTGACAAAATAACTCCACTGGAACGTCTGCAAACACTATAACATATAGCAGTAGACGAGAAATGGTACCAGCAAAATCCGGATCCAATAGTTGACACAATCAACACAGCCAAAGTCACAATCATGTGGGACACCCAAATATATACCGATGGGACAATAGTCGCGAATAAACCAGACCTTGTTGTAAAATATAAGAAGAAAGTCACTGCAGAGACAATAAAAGAGATTCCAGGAAAACACAACCTCCTACAAATGCAAAGAGCAGTGGTGCTGGGTACAGACCATATAGTACGAAAAGTACTATACTATAACACATAAGACCTGAACATCATCAATCGAAGTAACACCCAAGGTGCACGGTGTGCACTTGGTGTTACTAAGAAATAGGTATCAAGAAACATATCTAGAACAAGCGCTAAGTGGGACAGAGAAATAACAATGATAATAATCTTTATTCCCAACAGGTAAAAAACACCCAATTACAGGTAATTAAAATTGAAATAGGAATAACAATACAAATAGACAATAACAAGACCGTTCTAATTCACTACACTGTACACATTTGTTGATATTAGGCGTGAGTACGATGATATGTATACCAGTTTATGAAAACAATAAAAGGAAAAAATAATCATAAACAGAGCAACAGCGAGCTTGGGACCACACTTACAAAGTCATACATGCATTCTCGACGTAGTAGCTACCACTGTGTTAAGACTTCCAGGGTTCAGGTCGCAAAGCTGTGACAACTTTTGCCATATGTACACACAAGAAAAACTAGAGATCTATTGAGCACATAAGAGTTCGAACATGGACAATAAAATATTGCGTTACTCCTGGAGTTGATTCATGGGACCAAAAAGAAGACATTACCCAACAGAAATGGGCAGTCTATTAAGTTATGAATAAGATTGAACAAAAATCTTACAATAGTTACTATTCGTCTCAACTCCAGGGAACACTCTCCAAACCTGGATAAAAGCATGCCATGATCAAAACCTCTGAAAGGATAGAAACCCATCCATTACAAATGACAAGAATTTCAGGAATCTTCTCTATACATATTCAAGGTTGTTAATATACACTCTGTAAAGGGGATACCAGACATGGCATCCATACTCCAGCTTAGACCTGACCAAACCAGAGTCTTGAATGAAGTAATAAGGGTATTGGTATCTTTAAACTCCCGCGAAAGTTACGATATTTATGCATCCATAGATCCTGTACGCTCCAGCAATTGTGCTACAAATATGATAACCGAAGTGCAGGCGCTTATCAAATATTATGCCCAGATCCCGTATACTCTCCATACTATTCAGTAAATTATTTTATGGACTAGTCATATATGATATATAACTTTTTTATTGTAAAAGAGATAACGTTACACTTCTAGACATTGAGAGAGTCTGTTATTAGCACACCATCGACTCAAAGAGTTAATGTTTTCTTGCAAGGTTACACAATCTTTAATAGACTCAAATGGAAGTAAACAACTTCAGGTCGTCGGCATATAACAACTTATTGTAAGTAATTACATTTTCAATGTCGTTGCTGATTGGTCTAATGCTCAATCCCTACGAACGCTACGAATTTTAAACCAATGTCATGTTCCCAAATATACCCCCCGGGGTTATGTTTTGAAGTTTGATGAATACGGACACAGGTGTATATTGAAAAAACTTTCTTAGCGTCCCACAGATAATGCGGGTGGAATATACAGGGTGTTAACTACCAACTAGTACAAAATTTCAATAGTTCAAAAACATTTTTTTGAACACCCTCGGTATCTCGAAAATGGCGGAAACGGTGCATTTTCAGACCCATTTTAATAGAAACCTTTTTTCTTAGAATAAGTCGTAGAATCACCTCCTTTATTTTGTACTAGTTGGTAGTTAACACCCTGTATAAAACTAAGTTATGTAGGTTGTCAACCAAATTAATTTTAATCTTCAAAATATTTAAAATATGTAATATCTTTAATATTTCAATTTAAACTGACAGGAATTGAAATTAAATGACATATGAATGACACATGATAATTTGAACTACTACTAAAGTTGTTTTAAAATCATTTTAGTAAAATGAGCTCAGACATGACTACAATATCCATTTCTTCCTTCCAAAGCAAACTTGATGAAATATTTATTGGATCACAGGTCATTGGTTTACTATTATTATAATAATTCATTTAAACGTATTATAAGTAAATAAGTTAGATATTGAATATTGGTATAAGCTCATTATTATAATAATCTTGTTCGTGGTCAATCATGCAAAAATGTTTACCACTGATTATAATTTAAAACAAAACCACGTTTTGTCTTTTGTTATAAATTAGTATTTTATTAAATAAAAATTTGTTTTAAATAATTTTTAATTTCGTAGATAATAAGGTATACTAAAACTTCGAGTAAAACTTATTAACATAGGTAGTAAGTATGTATGTATATTTATTAACGTGGTGCATGGGTCGTATTAATAAAAATAGGTTTTTGATTAAACTTGTAGTTTTTCTAAGTAAATGCTTACATGCATATAAGGTTGTAAATAAAGTTCCATTGTTAAGAGCTTTTACTAAAAGTATAAATGTTACGGACAAAGACGATAATCTGGCCAATGACGTTATTGCCCGGACGCGTAATGGCATTCGCCTGTATAACACAGAACGGGTGCCAGCGGATCATTGTCTAAGAGCGCTCAGGAGTTTGGCTCTAGCAACGCCGCTCTTCCATGGGACAAACCCCAGAAACGTACAGAGCAAACGCTTGACTATGTTGTGTAGAACAGCTCCAGCATACACTGGAGTTTGTTTCACGGTGGCGTGGCCACTGGCCAGCACTTAAAACTAAGCGATTTTAAATTATTTCACAAAAAAAATATGATGTTCGAAAGGCTTTGGATCAGAAACATATCAGAACTATGTAACATTGTCATTTGTGTTTGTGGTATGTTAGACTCATATGCCGAATTCGCCCCTTCGTCGAAGTAATTGCTCAGTTCGCGAAATGATCAATGCAAAATGATAGATTTCCGAAAATAGATCCTATTTCAGAATCTGTTCAAACTGATTTGCTCATTTCGCGAACTAAGCTATTCCGGAGTTGCTCAAATGCCGAATATGAATGTATTTCGACAGATTATCATTTTTAGTTTATCATTTCGCCGCTTACAGCATGACAACTATTATGGGCGATGGAGAAATGTTCCGAAACCACCTAACAGGCTAGTAATTGCATTTTATGTGCTTTATACTCATGAGACCAGCATTTAGTAACCACTCGACTGCCGGGGTACTTATACAATAGAATTAGATACAGGACTGATGTTCATAATATTAATATCCGCAGAAGAGATGCAGTATCTCTTCCAAGATACCGACTTGCTATGTTCGAGCGATCTTTTACATTTAATGTCTACAGGATATATAATGCGCTACCTGAATGCATTAAAAAATTAAATATAAAACAATTTAAAAGATCAGTACATGACTATTATTTAGAATCACAGCATATTTAAATCATTGAAAGGACTGTCATCCTGATCGGTCGACTTGTGGTGTTCCCCCTGTAGTGCATGACGGATACCTGTGTGGTTGGTGGGGTTGGGTGAGCTTTGCGATTCTTATGGGCTTTTTAGTTATTTACTGAATTTAATAATTAACAGAGCGTTGCTGAACCTCCTTCCTGGCAGTCTGAATCGTTGATACGACCATGGATTGTTCTTGGTGTCTGCGCGCGGGATAGTGTGGCTCTGACTGTCATTGATTGTCAGGAATAGGTGATGATTATTATGTGTACTTTGGATGGCCGCGTTCACATGTTATTTTATTGTAATATTATATATATTTTGTCAGCTCGTAAAAGTTTAGCAATGTTTGTTATCAGGGGGTTAAGTGGGAGAGCAGCTGAGGATAATGTGATCCTCAAGTTGAACTTCGCCCCAATTTGTCACTGTCAGGATTAGTGTCTAGGTGAATTGTTAAATTGGTATATGGATGTATGCTGGTGATAAATAAAGGTGTTTATTATTATTATTATTATTATTATTATTTCACTCTTTTATGCATTAATCGTTGAGTATACTACTTGCCTTCCCTCGTCTTCATGATTGTCAATCGACTGCATTGGTGGTGTCTGAAACTGCAATTAACTTAGAGTGTACTCACGGTTAGTTCTTTAGACTGACCGCTAGATGTCGCTCTACTTTACACCACACGGACATCCGTGCTCATTTCTGCCTTAAGGATGGCCAACTTCCATTCATCCCACAGCATCCTTCCGGATACTCCAGATGCAGCACACTGATAAGCTCCAACAGGGCGAAACACGTGTCTGTGCTTGTTCTGTTACTGTGGCTGGTTCTGCTGTTAGATGTGGAAGCTCTTTATATTGGAGTTTCGGGCACTGCCAGCATGACAACTGTTATGGGCCATGGAGGAATACTCTGAACCCACCTAACAGGCTAGTAATTGCACTTTACGTGCTTTATACTCATGAGACCTGCATTTCACTCTTTTATGCTCGTTGAGTACACTTACCTTTCGTCTTCTTCATGATTGTCAATCATCTGGCATTGGTGGTGTCCGAAACTGCAATTAACTTAGAGTGAACTCACGGTTAGTTCTTTAGACTGACCGCTAGATGTCGCTCTACTTTACACCACATGGAGATCCGTGTTAATTTCTGCCTTAAGGATGGCCAACTTTCATTCATCCGACAGCGCATTCTTTCGGATCCAGAGTGCCAGATTGGGCGATTTATCGCAAATTGGGCTCCTTTAAATTATAAATTGCGACTAAAAATTTGCAAAAGTCGCAAATCGCAATTTGGGCGATTTTTAATGCCGCGACTTTTGCGACCAAATTTATTAAAAAGTGAAAATTGTAATTCTGCAAGTGTAATCGGAATCGCTAATTATTGGTTTAATGGTTTATCTTATGTATAAACAGAGATTTTATAGTAGTACTACTGAATAGAGTCTCGCTACACTAAACTGTGCTTTCAAGTGATGACAACATTAAAGAGAGATGGCGAAATTGAGAAGCCAAAGCAAATGACAGAGATAGCTATCATTGTAGGCAAAAAGCGGAAATTTAACACGGGCAGCATAGGGAAATGAATGGTTTTTTATTAATAAAAAAATTAATATAGTCCAATAAAGTCTAAAAAGTCATACGTATCGATTAAGAATACACATCCTTTTGATAGTTCGATTTATTTTGTTTCATATACGTGGTTTTTATAGTAACCGTCCAGTTTGTCTAAACACTCCATCCCGCATAAATAAGTATACGTCAACATTGGTTTTGAATGAGAATTAAATGCACAACACAGAGGATAGAATGTCATTACGTGAATAAATTTTATGTAGTTGTCAGTGGCTCTCAAACTGACGTAAGCGCTTCAATTCATTGTTTGAATGATTTCTTCAATAATTTACGCTCGTTCACAACTTGACAATCAACTGTTTGACATTTTCTGGTGAAATTAAAAATATTAATTCGGACGGTTAGTGTGACGTCACATCTGACTTTTTAAAGTTAATCCTACTATAAACGCAATTTATTTATTAAAGGTATTGTAAAAACGAAATATAAGATAAAAGAAGATATAGATGTGCTTACATTTAAAATTGGTCTTTGTTATTAGTTGATAATCAGGAGTTACGAATCTATGATTAGATCACCCTGTATAATATTAAGATACTTTATACTTTATTATGTAAAGCTAGATTTCTTGGATTGTCTCAAGACTCGAGCAGCAGTTTCCATGGAATCAGCGTATTCTATATTTACCCATGAATTAACTCATCATGGAATGATGAGAAAATGTAATGTTTTAGTTTCAGTTTAGAATTAAACTCGCTTAAAGTAACTTGTGTCTTTAATTGTTTTTAATCGTTTTTAAAAACATTCCCAAAAACGTCCGAAATAAAATTGGCGCAGTCAGTAGGATGAGTCACTAACGGTTCGACAAAAATCGCGAGTTAACCCGGTCTGTGAAACAGTTTAATGTGACGAAGTTCTAACATCAAATTTTGGATAAATTTGGGAGACGAGTTATTTTGAGCTCGTTGGAGGAAGACTACATCGCTGAATCCAACAACCCGGTGGCAGAGGACAACATCGCCGAAACCATCAACCCCTTGATAGAGGACAACATCGCCGACGTCAAGACAACCCGGTGGCAGAGGACAACATCGCCGAAACCATCAACCCCTTGATAGAGGACCACATCGCCGACATCAAGACAACCCGGTGGCAGAGGACAACATCGCCAACACCATCAACCCCTGGTAGAGGACACACATCGCCAAAACCAGTTAGCATAAGTTTAAGGAAATGAAGATAATCATCATTTTAACGTGAGTCAAGTAGCAAAACTCTATTTCCATTTTTTATTATTATTGATATCCTTGATTGATTAATAAAATAAATGTCGTCTTATTAAAAATAATTTAATAATTTTCAAATAATAATTTAATGACTGATATTGATGAATTGATCGATAAATTAGCAAATAGTTGGAATATTACTCAAAATAATCAGAATCAATCTAGAATAAGTACTACTGTAAATACAAATAATCAAAGTCAATCTAGCGAAACCGAAAATACAGATCAAACGATGGCAGCAAAACCAATTGAATATCAACTTCTACGTTTGTATTTAGATTCTGTTCCTCATTATGATGGAAATCCTAATACACTAAACATTTTCATCGAAGGTTGTGAATGTTTAATAGCAAATTTTTCTGATGCAAATAATCCGCTAATTAATAATTTTTTGTACAGAGCGATACTTGGAAAATTATCAGGTAGAGCACTAACATTGATTGGTCCCAGACCTGAACTTACCACTTGGACTCAAGTCAAAAATTTATTGACTCTATGTTTTGGTGATCAGAGAAATATTAATTGCTTGGAGCAAGATCTGATTAATCTAAGACCCTCAAAAAACGAAACCCCTTACAATTTTGGTATGCGCTGTCAAGATGCTAGAAGTTTAATAATGTCTAAATTAAATTCTCTTGAAATAACACGAGAAGAAAAAATTCTTAGAATAGATAATTATGATAAGTTAGCTTTAAGAACATTTATAAGAGGCATCCCCAATCCTATTCAGAGCATAATTCGCCTGAAAGATCCTGATAGTCTTGAAAAAGCAATGTCATTAGTCGTTGAAGAAGAAAATTTCTTATACAGCCTAAATAAATCAAATAATATTAATTCTCAAAATTCCCATAAACCAATTCAAAAATTATTTCCGGTTCATTACAAACCGCAACAAACGAACTATAATCAAAATTATCAAAGACCTCAATTTTCTAACCCTAATTTACAAAGATCACAATTTTCTAATTTTAACACTCGATTTGGTCAAAATAATTACCAACCACAAAATAATTTCTTTAGACCCCCATTAGAACATAAACAATTTTGGAAACCAAATAATAATTTCCAGTTACAAAATCAAAATCAGAATCAAAATCAATTTCAAAATAGTAATCCAAATCCCAGTAGAATGACTACTTTTAGACCTGAACCAATGGATACTTCATCCAGAGGACTTACAAGGAAAACCTTTCGTCCAAGACCCCAATTCCAACAATTATACGCACAAGACGTAAACCCAAATAATCCTTCTACATCGATGGAAGATCAATTATTCGAAAATCCAATCGAAAATAATGATCAACCTTATTATAATTATTTCGATTATAATTACCCAAAAGATGAATTAGATTATATTGCTGATGATCCCAACAGTTTCGAATATAATCAACAACAGGAGTCACAACAATTTATATCTGATAGTCAAAATAACCCAATGAACGAATGTTATGAGAAAAATGTAAATTTTTCCCAGGAAGAGTCTCAAACCAATCAGACATAATACAATTAAATTTAGTGAAAGCAAATTTGCCATACATTTACATCCCCCAATTAAACGCAAATTTTCTTATAGATACAGGCAGTTCACGAAGTTTAATGAACCCAGATTTAGCGTATAAATTTGATAAAAAATTCATTTTTAATGAAGACTTCCATATACAAACAGCTCATAGTATTAGCTATCATAACGAAGTCATGAATATTCCTATATTCAACATTTTTAAAGTTCCTGAAAATCATAAGTTCTATCTGTTCAAATTTAGTGAAAAATATGATGGACTTATAGGTATAGATTTATTGAAGCAAATAAAAGCCTGCGTAAATATGCACGCTAAGCAAATTATTACACCCAGAGTTACTATTCCTATAATATACGAAACGGAGGAATATACGAATTTAAAAAATAAATTAAAACTAAATAAACAAATCCTGACTATTCCACCAAGAACTGAAAAAGTTGTAAAACTACCAGTTAACCAAGAAAAAGGTTTAGGATTATTAAATTATATTAAATTCGGAAATCAACTAGAATCCCCGCAAGCGATAGTTAACATCAATAATTATTTTGCAATTACAACAATAATTAATTCAAGTACCAATCCAGCAAAAATCGAAATTAACGAACCATTTAATGTAGAACATTTAAATATTGCTGAGTTGAATTTTATAGAAAAAATGGAAACCGATTCTGTAGATTTTTCTCAAAATTACGATAATTCGTTAAAATCAAATTTAAAAAACTTAAGACTTGAACATTGCAATCGCGAAGAAAAAGAAGCAATTAGAAATCTGTGTTATCAATATGTATCGAGATATTTTTTATACCGAAGATATTCCCTTAAGTTTTACTCACGAAATTCAACATAAAATTAATTTAACGGAAGAAAGTCCAGTTTTTACAAAATCATATCGATACCCACACGTCCATAAACAGGAAGTAAAAGACCAAGTAGAAAAAATGCTTAAACAAGGAATAATTCAACATTCCACATCCCCTTGGTCAAGCCCAATTTGGATAGTACCTAAGAAGCCTGATGCTTCAGGTAAGAAAAAGTGGAGAATGGTGATTGATTATAGAAAATTAAATGATGGCACTATTGATGATAAATATCCGCTTCCAAATATCACGGATATACTTGATAAGCTTGGAAAAAGTCAATACTTTACCACTTTGGATCTAGCAAATGGATTCCACCAAATCCAAATGCATCCTGATGATATTCAAAAAACAGCATTTTCGACTGAGAACGGTCATTATGAGTTTAAACGAATGCCTTTCGGACTCAAAAATGCACCATCCACGTTCCAACGCGTAATGGACAATATTTTACGTGGTATTCAAAATGAAACTTGTCTAGTTTACCTCGACGATATAGTAATTTTTAGACATCCTTACAAGAACATATCGAACGTTTACAATCAGTTTTTGAAAGACTCAGACAGGCAAATTTTAAAATACAATTAGATAAATCAGAATTTTTAAGAAAAGAAGTATCATACCTAGGACATGTAATTACAACAAACGGTGTTAAACCGAATCCCGACAAAATTGACGCAATAAAAAATTATCCATTGCCAAAGACGCAAAAAGAGATTAAAAGCTTTTTAGGTTTAGTCGGTTATTACAGAAAGTTTATTAAAGATTTTGCTAAGATCACAAAACCGATGACTAAATGTTTAAAGAAGAATAGTTCCATCAAGCATGATAAAGATTTTATTGATTCTTTTAATACATGTAAAAATCTCTTAATTAATGCCCCGATCTTACAGTACCCTGATTTTTCGAAAGAATTTATTTTGACGACGGACGCATCAAGCATTGCCCTTGGAGCAGTACTCTCGCAGAACACTACAGGTAGTGATAAGCCGATAGCATTCGCATCACGAACCTTAAATGAAAGTGAACAAAAATATAGCGCAATAGACCGCGAACTTTTGAGCATAGTATGGGCTTGTAAATATTTTCGACCATATTTGTTCGGACGCAAGTTTACAATATATTGCGACCATCGCCCTTTAATATATTTATTCAACTACAGAGATCCGAATTCGAAATTAGTGCGATGGAGACTTAAGCTAGAAGATTTCGATTATAAAATTATTCATAAACCAGGTAAATTAAATTTAGTCGCTGACGCTCTTTCTAGAATAACAGTCAATGCCCTAGAAGACGAGTCGATTATTAATAATCCCGGAGAAATTGATAAAGAAGTCTTAGAATACTTACGAAGCTTAGCAGAAAATCCAATCGTTGAAAATCAACCCAATCAATCGAATATAGAAAATCAAATTGTTGAAAATCAACCTTGTCGATCGAACATTAAAATCATACAAGATGTAACATTAAAACCTGTAGGTGAGAAATCCCCAAAATCCACGCAACATTCCAACTTCAATGAAACAACAAATAACGGAATAAAAATCTTAGAGGAAATAATCAATAATAAAGTCAATCAAATAATCGTTATTCCACACCCTTATTTCAAACTTGACGTTAAACAGGAAAATTACGAACACCATAAAATTATCACGGTTAAAATACCAGAAAATAAAAATGAAAAATTTATTATAGAATTCCTTAGAGATTATACGGTCTCAAATAAGACATACTGTATGCATTTTCATAATGATTTGCTTTACAAACAATTTAATAAAATTTATTTACAGCATTTTTCGGAATCAAAACTTAAATTGATTCGCTGTACACAGAAAGTAAATTCAGTAACTGATAAAGAAGAACAAATCATGTTAATAAAAATCCACCACGAAGGAAAAACAAATCACCGAGGAATAAACGAAACCTTAGAGTACATAAAGAGGAATTATTACTGGATTAATATGAAAACTAGTATCACGAATTATATCACCTCTTGTGATATTTGTCAAAAGACAAAATATGCTAGAAAAAATCCATATACACCTCTCATGATTACAGAAACTGCATCTAAACCTTTTCAAATCGTAAATGTAGATACTTTTACTTTTGATAATGTTAATTATTTGACGATGGTAGATTCGTTTACAAAATTTGCGCAAGCGTATCAAATTGTAGGAAAAACTGCAATTGACGTTTCTAACGCATTAATAAAATACTTTACATCATTCGGTATACCAGAAAAGTTAATTTTAGATAATGGCACTGAATTTAATAATGATACCGTAAAAGAAATTCTAAATTTACATGGTATAAAAATTCATTTTACCACCCCTAAACATCATGAATCTAACAGTGTTGTGGAAAGGTTCCATTCAACAATAATTGAACATCTTAGAATATTGCTAGAAAGATTTCCCAAAGAAAAATCTAATTTAATGAATTACGCCATAATTGGATACAATAATTCAATCCATAGTGTTACTAATTTTACGCCATACGAACTAACTTTTGGCCATACGAAATCTAGAAATGCAAATGAAATATTTCTGCCAAAATCATTCTTTAACGAGTATGCAGAAGAACATAAGAAAAAATACCATGTATACGAGAAAGTGAAGGAATCCCTAGAATCTAATAAAGAAAAAATAGTTTCGAAAAATAATGATAAAGGAGATACCAGTCAAGAATTTTATTTAGGTCAAACAGTTTTTAAACAAAATCCCAATGTAAGGAACAAAAAACATAATAAGTTTGTAGGACCTTATGTGATTACTAATTTATTGGAAAGAAATCGTGTCGAAATTACAAGTAAAAATAATAAAAACAAGAAGGAAATCATTCATATCAAAGAACTCAAAAAAAAACCCTCTTGTTACAGGATCCTCTCCTACTCAGCAAGTCAACTGACCAGACCAAAATACACAAACTGTAATGACAACCCTGGCCTGCTACCTCTAAAACTAGGTAATGCCCAGAATAAAATAGACAATTGGTCTTTTATTCAGATATTTGATATTAGTAATATAATTAATGAATTTAACATCTTGCAAACAAAATTTCATGCACTTAAAATTGCATTAGAAAGTAATAAAACAAAAGATGGCTATGCCAGAGAATTTTACAATTCCTATAATCTACTAAATATACTAAACAACAAAATAATGTTGCAAATCAGTCAATTGAATCCGTTAATTCAAAAAAGATCAAAACGAGGCCTTATAGACGGACTTGGATCAGTAATTAAAGCAATTACAGGAAACTTAGACGAATCAGACGCCGAAAAATATGATCAAGCAATTAATGCGTTATCTGATAACCAAATAAAAATTAAAACATTGGTCAAAAGATCAAATTACACTACTTCAAAAATCAATTGAAACTTTTGAAAATAATACCAAGGTTCTGTCACACAATCAGTTAGCATTAGAATCTAGAATCGTGCAACTCGAACAAGTAATAAAATCGATCGAATTAGAAAAAACTGCAACTCATCATTACTTCTTAATACAAATGGTAACTTTCCAAATGATCACTGAATTCCAAATAATTTATGACATGCTGGAAAAATTAGAAGTTGCTATCACATTTGCTAAGTTGAACACATTTCACAATTCAATTGTTGATCCTCAAGATCTATTGAAAGAAGTACAAATGATAGAAGGCCATTTAACGAAGAATAGACTAGCTTTTAAACCAACTCTAAGAAATTTGCTACTTATGGAAAAAACTCTAAATATAAAGAGTTACAGTAAACAAAACAAAATTATAATGATTTTAGAAATTCCGATTGTAGAAGACGAGGTTTATAATTATTATCATTTATATCCTTTACCGACACCAGTCCGGAATTCCTTTAAAACAATTTTACCAGAGTCCAAATACCTCATCCTAAATGAGCAAAGCTACATGTTTTCGAACGAAAAATGTCAAGAAGTCGTCAAGAACGAATACCTATGTCATGAAACAAACCCACAGAAAATTCGAGAAGATGGAAAATGTCCCTGTGAAATCCAGATATTGAGATTCGCAAACGACATAACAAACTGTCGACAAGTGTCAACCGAGATTGAAGATATCAAAGTACAGAAATTGGAAAATAATCAGTGGATTGTGATATCTCCAGAAAACTCAGTGGCTATTCAATTGTGTGGTACAAATTCGGAAAATATCCCGCTCAAAGGTACCTATGTGTTAGAATTAAGCCCTTATTGTGAAGTGAAAATCAAAGATATCTATATGTTAATAAGTTTAAGAAAATTCCAATGCCGGAAACTCGGGTTCAACCAGAATTAAAAATTACGAACCCAGTGGCTAACCACCGGGTTCTTCTCTAGGGATGGAGGAGTTACGAATCTATGATTCAATCACCCTGTATAATATTAAGATACTTTATACTTTATTATGTAAAGCTAGATTTCTTGGATTGTCTCAAGACTCGAGCAGCAGTTTCCATGGAATCAGCGTATTCTATATTTACCCATGAATTAACTCATCATGGAATGATGAGAAAATGTAATGTTTTAGTTTCAGTTTAGAATTAAACTCGCTTAAAGTAACTTGTGTCTTTAATTGTTTTTAATCGTTTTTAAAAACATTCCCAAAAACGTCCGAAATAAAATTCAGGTATCACTCAGGTAATTTTTAGACATTTTGTAATTTCAAAATTACAGTTTTATAAGCAAAATACCATAAAAATTGATGTTTTTGACAAAATAACAATGTATATTTGTGACATCATTTTAATTTATAAAACAGTAAATTTTGAGATTACAGAGTGTGTAAAAATACATTTGATACATTTATTGTACCTACCTACCTAATCTCAAAATTTTACTGTTTTATAAAATTTTACTGTTTATAAATGATGTTAAAAATACATTGTTTTGTCAAAAACATCAATTTTTATGGCATTTTGCTTATAAAGCAGTATAATTATGAGATTATAAAAAGTCTAAAAGTTACCATAGTGATACCTGCATCATATTCTCCTGATTATCAACTAATAACAAAGACCAATTTTAAATGTGCGCATACCTGTATCACCTTCTATCTTATATTTTGTTTTCACAATAACTTTAATCAATAAATTGCGTTTATATATTTTTTTATTAATAAAAAACCATTCATTTCCCTATGCTGCCCGTGTTAAATTTCCCCCTTTTTGCCTACAATCAGCTGATCATCTATATACCTATCTCTTGTTTATGTTGTCACCCGTATGTCTCTTTCTAGGCTACATCCAGTAGTTCTATTATGAAATCAATGTGTATAAATTTGATTTCTTCTTCTTTTTCTTTTTGTAATTTTCTTGATGACCTTATAAAATTCAGTACATTCAGTACAAATCAGTAGTTATTCTTCTCTCCTACTATTTCTCAAGTTATTATTTTTTTTTTTCATTCTTTAACTTACTATCTCTTTTTCTTAATTAATGTGTAGATTTTTTTTTTTGCGACATGTCGCAACCGCGATTGCGCCTTTGGGCGACAAATTACCGTCCATGTGGCGACACGGCTCCGAAATATCTGGCAGCCCTGTATCCAGATACTCCAGATGCAGCACACTGATGAGCTCCAACAGGGCGAAACACGTGTCTGTGCTTGTTCTGTTACTCTGGCTGGTTCTGCTGTAGGATGTGGAAGCTCTCTCGATTGGAGTTTCGGGCACTGCCAGCATGACAACTGTTATGGGCGATGTAGGAATACTTATAATAGTTGACACAAGAAATTTAACAAACTAACAAACACCCCTGCGTCGAAGAGTCATTTTAACAAACCTTGCTCTGTTGTACTGCTCTGGTGTTTGTCTCATGAAAGCGCGTCTTGCTACGGCCAAAATCTTGAGCGTTACAGACAATGACTCGCTCTATACTGTACATGCAGTCAAATGCCAATCAGCTGTCCGGACAATGACGATAATGCCCAACCAAGTTGAATATTATCCAGAATGACCGGTTAATAACGTCCATGTAATTTGGTAAATGCTGATGTTTTATTGATACTATATGCGGTCAAAATGCGTGATATCGTGATTGTCCGTTAAACAGCGACCAATGATGATTAAATTGAAAGTTTGATTTGCTAGAGCTTAAAACCAGGTTGTGCTTGTTGTGTGTAATTTGTGTGTGAGTCAAATATTGTGAATTAGGTAATTTGTGTTACTCAGTCAAATTCGATTCTGCAATTAAAAATAAATTTCGCTTAGAGCAATAATTGCAGCACAAAATAGCATTTTAGGGGAGGGGAGGGAGCAATTGTCCGGCCTCTATCGTCAATGTTCAATTATCGTCTTTGTCCGCACACGCTTATTTTGTAAAAGCATGTTTATATAAACTATACAGGATATTCCAAAACATGTGTCCGAAAATGAAAATGTGTGCATGATTCCCTCTGCCTCGTTCTACTGAACAAAATGGATATATTTTTGAATATAGCACACAAACATTAGGATTCTGACAGTACCTACATTTATTAAAATATTTTAAATAATTTTGTAGCATTTATATTCTCATTATTATTATCAAAAATATATTGTTCATGATGTAAGCTATAATGTAAACTTATTTTTCTTCAATAAAACTAATACAAACACTACTGTTTAATTACTTTTTCTATTTCCAAGTTTGGTTAAAAGTTTATATTTTCGAGATGTGTTTCGGAGGTAATCTGCTACCTCCATCTACGGGCAATGATAAAATAAATTATTGATAGCAACGTACATAGAAACAAACATTAAGACTGCAACTATGGTAACTAGGGAGGTAAGTGTGATGTATTTTACCTTAATTTATGAAGAATTGTTATTTTGCTTATCGGGGGAATGCGATAACGCCGGAGCAGTAAAATACGGACACTCTGCCGTGGTCGGGCCGGATTCAGTTCCTGGGTACCTACCTACTGTATTGTATTGGTTTGATCTGAATAAACTTTTCTAATGGGAACTCCTAAGTGTTTTAGTAAGAAACATCACAGTGGCGACGAGACGTACCTACTCACGCATTAAGGTGGTCGTATCGATAGGTAAACTTAGAAAATAACAGTGAAGAAGGAAAGAATTATAATCGTTAAAATGCCGGAAGATGAAAATAAGAGTGGAAATATGGTGGCTATGGGTTACTTGCCAAATTTTCAAATCGATAGTGATTGGACAGTGTTTCGTTGTCGATTAGAACAATATTTTAAATTAAATTCAGTAACGTCTGATGAAATAAAAAAGGCCTTGCTTTTAAATGCATGTGATGAAAATACACTACATATACTTAGTAGTCTGTGCATTCCAACGCAACCTGAAGATAAGACGTACAAGCAACTAACTGATTTATTTTCAACGTACTTCAAACCATCGTTGAGTGTTTTCCCATTTCGACAAAAATTTTATGCAGCAGAACAAAATTCGGAAGAAAACGTAAACTCATGGAGCGTGAGAGTGAAAACGTTAGCTGCGGAGTGCAACTTCGGAGCAGAATTAGAAGTGGTTTGTCGCGATAAGTTCATCATGGGACTTTACGATCGAAAAATAATGGAGAGATTATTCGAAGAAAAAATATCATTAACGATGGAAAAGGCGGTAGAAATCGCAAACTGTCGGGAAACATCGGCGAGAATGTCTTCAAATGAGACGCTAGTGAAAAGGGAGCCGTCGTCGTTGTTCAAGACTTCAACCGTATTCCAAAGGGGTAAGAAGACAACAATGATACAACATGGAGATGGGGACAGTTTTAGGACATATGGGCAACCAAGAAGGATTGGCGAGGATACGGTAGGAGGAGGTAGCAGTGGTTCAAATGGTGAAAGCAGAAAGGGGCGACAATGGAGGTCAACATCGGGAACGGGAAACCCTAGAGAAATTTGTCAAGTGTGTGGGAAGCAGCATGGAGGCATATGTGCTTACAGGAATTACACCTGTAATCGCTGCCACCGTAGGGGGCACCTTATGATAATGTGCGGAAATAGGGGCGCTCAACAGTACCAGGCGGCAGAAGAGGAGCAGGAACGGGATATTTCATCCGATTATCTATTTAAGATAATAAGTACAGATGTTGATAAACCGGTTTATGTTAATGTTAATATTGAACAAATTGATTTAAATTTTGAATTAGATACCGGTAGCTCAGTAAGTTGCATTAATAAAAAATTTAAAGATAAATATTTCCAAAATTACAAAATTCATCCTTGTACTAAACGATTAATCTGTTATACGGGCCAAATTATTTTACCGTTAGGTTATATTGAGGTAAACGTAACGTATAAGCAAGAATCGAATGAAATAAAATTGTATGTAATTGAAAAGGGAGGCCCACCGTTTAGTGGCGTGTGTGAGTCGGACGAACATGTAAATATTTTGAGCCGGAACAAGATTACTTCCCCCCTCCGTTTTCGAGGATGCTGAACACGATGCCGTTGTCAGAATTTCTCTTTGGGGTTGCGCAACCCCTCAAAACGGCCAAAAACCACCCCCTAGAGAGATAAACCGCGTTTCAATCCATTTCCCTGCAAAAAAACCTTCCCCCCGTTTTCGAGGATGCTGAGCACAATGGAGGTGCTGGACATCGCGTGCGACCCCGACCAACCCCTCCACCGGCCAATACTCACCCCCGAAATGGGTGATTTTTTTATGTATATGTAGGGCAAACGATGGACTTTTTCGAAAAACTTTTTGAAAATTCAAGTACAGAATCACAATGGCCATAATTTAAAATTATTTTGGAGTATAAAGAGTGTCCCATATGACAGTGACATATCAAAGTTATGTTTTTTTAAATGGAATGCTCCTATGTTATTGCATTTTTAGATTGTCTGAGAAGAGGAAATAAGATTGGCTTTCACAGTTGGTGTTTAAATTCAGAAGTTTTTGAGTTATAAACAAGTGAAAATCGTCATTTTTTAAGTTCAATGCCCTGTACAACGAAAACGGCTAAAGATAGAGAAAAACGGCTTATATGTCCTTATTTTAACTTTTCATGTACTATCCTATGATGTAGATGAAATGTTTATACAGGGTGATAAAAAATTTGAGAAAATCTGAGATTTCTCCACGCGTCGCCAAATAAAAAAATCAAAGAAAGTACAAACTATACCATAGGATAGTACATAAAAAGTTAAAATAGGGACACGTAGGCCGTTTTTCTCTATCTTGAACCGATTTCGTTGTACAGGGCCTTGAACTCGAAAAATGACGATTTTCACTTGTTTATAACTCAAAAACTTCTGAATTTAAACACCAACTGTGAAAGCCAATCTTATTTCCTCTTCTCAGACAATCTAAAAATGCAATAACATAGGAGCATTCCATTTAAAAAAACATAACTTTGATATGTCACTGTCATATGGGACACTCTTTATACTCCAAAATAATTTTAAATTATGGCCATTGTGATTCTGTACTTGAATTTTCAAAAAGTTTTTCGAAAAAGTCCATCGTTTGCCCTACATATACATAAAAAAATCACCCATTTCGGGGGTGAGTATTGGCCGGTGGAGGGGTTGGTCGGGGTCGCACGCGATGTCCAGCACCTCCATTGTGCTCAGCATCCTCGAAAACGGGGGGAAGGTTTTTTTTTGCAGGGAAATGGATTGAAGCGCGGTTTATCACTCTAGGGGGTGGTTTTTGGCCGTTTATTGAGGGGTTGCGCAACCCCAAAGAGAAATTCTGACAACGGCATCGTGTTCAGTATCCCCGAAAACGGAGGGGGGAAGTAATCTTGTTCCGGCTCAAAATATTTACAATTTTCGGGTTTTTTTCCGACTCACACACGCTACTAGTTATTGGGAAGAGATTTTTATAGATTGTTTGACTTGCATTTAAATAATTTGTTTATTTTCAAAGATGAGGAAAGTGAGTTATAGAATTACCCCACACTGTACAACAGGAACCTCTCCTGCTAAATTATTTTTAGGTAGGAATATTCGGAGTGTTCTAGACCTAATCAAGCCAGAAGGTGGGGAAAATGAAAGAGATAAGGAAAGGGAAAGGGTAAAAATGCAAGTAAGAAATAAGGTGAAAATAGTACAAGAAAGGCAGATAAGAAATTCAGGAAAAAGAAACGAAGGGTTCCATATAGGTGAAGTAGTAGCAGTAAAAGATTACAGAAATCAAAATAAACCATTGTGGATAAAGGGGGTAATTGATAAGAAAATAGGTCCCAGAAGTTACATTGTTAATATACTTATATTGAATAAAAAATGGAAAAGACATTTTAACCAGATTGTTAAATATGCAAACTGTCCGCAGACATCCCAGGAGATACCTAGTCAGGAGGTTCCTTTGGTCAATCTGGAGCCTAGGGAGGCGTCTCCGCCTTTAGCGATTAGAAAGGGTATAAGAAATGTTAAAAGACCAGACACCTACCGGATTTAAGTTTTTGAGTTGTTAAATGAAGTTATTAATTTTAGTATAATTTTTCTTATTAAATTTTGTAATGATGTATTTATTTAATAGAATAGAATAGAATAGAATAGAATAGTTTATTTAGTGTCTTGAATGTACAATATTCTTACACGCGTCCATATACATAACCACCTAACTACGTTAATGTTTCCATGACAAAAAATTTATAACCGTTCAGAAATCGACATGCCGCTGTTCCAGGTATTCATCTATACTGTAACAAGCTTTAGAAATTAAATATAATTTTAGTCTGTTGGCAAATATCGAAATCTGAAGATCCTTACAGTCTTCAGATAGTTTGTTGAAGAACTTTATGCCATAAAATCTTGCACCAGTGACAGATGATGCAAGTCGATGACTTTCTATTCCTAAATCATGCTTAAATCTAGTGGCATATGGATGGGCTGCGTTATCATGGAAACAGTGAGGATTTTTGCGTACATAACACAAACACTGATATATAAACATTGAAGGCAGGGTCAATATCTTCAGTTCTGTGAAAGAAGGCCTGCAGTCATCCCTGTATCCCAACCCAGCAACAATCCTGACCGCCCTCCGCTGCAATCCAAAGATGTGATGCCGAATATTGAGGTGGCCCCAAACTATGAGTGCATAGTTCAGATGGGACTGAAACAGAGCATGAAAAGCCATCAGTAGTGTGGGTGTAGACACTGTGGCTTTCAAATTGCGAAGGACGAATATGGCCGAGCATAACCTCTTGCACACCATCTCTCCATGAGTCCTAAATCTCAGCTTATTATCGATGTGTAAACCTAGATATTTAACTTGATTACAGTAGTCCTCCAGATTCGCAGAGTTTGTAGGACGCGTTGTAAAGAGCATAGATGCTGACTTATCAACATTGAGCTGGAGTCCATTAGAAATGAACCAACAATTTACAGACTCGACAGCTCTAACTCCATCTCTAATAGTGGCATCCAAATCATGGTCAGAGTTCAAAATCGTTGTATCGTCAGCAAAGATAACAGAGGCAGAGGACGAAGAAGAAGACGCATTCATGTATTCAGGAAGGTCGTTTATAAAAATCAGGAATAATAGTGGTCCCAAGACTGAACCTTGAGGCACACCCCTGTTGACAGGTAGAAATGGAGAATTCTGATTATTCAACCTTACTGTCTGCTCCCTCTGGGTCAGGAACGATGTAAGAAGTCTTATGCTAACTGGGTGCAGATTATACAGATACAGCTTACGTATCAGAGTAACGTGATCAACGCAATCGAACGCTTTGCTCAAATCAAGAAAATTAACGTGTGTAAATTTTCCGTTCTCGAAATTATTCAGAATGTGATCTATCATCTCAATCACAGCATTAACTGTGCCGCGACCCCTGCGAAAACCGAACTGACTACTCGTGAAATAATTTGATAGTTCGAAATATTTTGTCAATTGATGTTTCAAAATTCGTTCTAATATCTTGGAAAAAACGGAAAGAATTGCGATAGGTCTAAAATTTCCGGGGTCGTCGGTTGACCCTTTTTTATGAATTGGGATGACCACAGCCCTCTTCAAGACATTAGGAAAAACGCCCTCTCTGATGCTTTGATTAATTAATTTCGTAAGAGGCAAGATAATTATATCTTTAATATATTTTATGATGTTAACACTGAGACCATCCACATCCATCACATTACCTGACTTAAGGCTATCAATAGTATCTCTAACTACAATACAAGACACCTCATCAAATTTAAAGTATTCCGCATTTGAAGGAATACATTTACTGGATTCACACATCATTGTTATAGGATCAACATTCGAATTGGGTAATTCATTCGCAATTTTATCCGCAATGCTGGCAAAATATGAATTGAAATTACTAGGAGATAAGACATAGCTTTTGTCACAGTTACTGTTTCTACGTGTTCGACCCTCATTTATAATCTGCCAGGATGATTTTACTGGATTCCGAGCTGATCTGAGAAAGTTATCATTAGCAGCTAATTTTGCATTTTTTATAGCCTGTCTGTAATGTCCCCTTAGCTTATTTTTGGTAGCCAGATGACATCCCAAACCGGTTTGCTTAAACAGATCATCGAATAACAAGATCAAATTTCTCAACCTTCTCAGATCGCTATTGAACCATCTGAGTCTATTGTTACGTTTATGAATCAGTACGGTCTTACTAGGAAAATACTCTGCACAGCCAGCAGATATGGCTCGAATAAACTCGCTGAACTTATAATTCACGCCTTCATCCGCTGAACATATATAATTCCAATCAATGCACTCTAAAAATCTATACAGTTGACATTTCCCAACGGGAGTAATCGGTCGAATAATTTTTCTATCGACAGTAGCAGTATGGTGTTCATTAGTTGAAAACTGAATTTGAAAGCCCCTGTGGTCTGAGAATCCCGTTTTAACAGGATCTGCAAAAACTGACCCTTCGTTGAAATTACTGAAGGCGTTGTCTAGACAATTATCTCCACGTGTGGGGAAGTCAACGTGCTTTTTTAGGCCATAGCCAGTCATAAAATCGCAAAGGTATGTAGCCTTTGCATCGTCATTACCAAATCTTACATTAAAATCGCCACAGACAATCACATAATGTTTCATAAAATCTAACGAACCAAATATTCCAGACATAATATCAAAAAACACATTAAAATCACCTGTAGGTGGACGATAGACTGATATAACATACACATTTATGTGAGATATAAAAATTGAACAAACTTCACAGTCTCCTTCCAGTGATCTCGATGAACAGTTCAAAGGATCCGCAACCATAGCCCTTACATCATTATGCACACAGATCATAGAGCCACCACACTTTTGAACACAGCGTGAAAAATGCGATGCAACAGCATAGTTGTTTAAGGACAAACTGACCATTTCGCTGTCAGTTAGCCAGTGTTCCACAATACAGAGAACTAAAAATCTATTCCTATGTTGATCAAGTAGTATATCGACTTCGTCCACTATATTTCGAATCGACTGTACATTTGCACATAACAACGAAAGAGACCTGTCTCCACTTATTTTAGTGTCGTTGGACGAGGCTTCATTTGAAAAAACCTCCTTATACACGTACCTGTAGGCCAGCGCTCGGAAGATATTATTTTTCCAAAGTTTTCATCATAGACTGATACCTTGAAGGATGCATAATCGTCTGGATGCTTAGATGTTAGAGATGTGCATCTAATCTCGGGAAAATCGACCTTCAAGAACATAATCATGTCTTCCACAGTAGTTTCCTTGTGTATTCTGTAAACATGTGCATCTTTGAATCGAGGCGCGGATTTTATAGAGCCACATATCTCAGAGCCCGCGTCACCAACAATAACTTTGCGCTTTTTACGTCGATTAACCGTAGACCAGTCACTTGATTGGGGAGCTTTGTCAACTAAATTAGGAAGGGAACCAGCGCTCACAGCTGTAGAGCCGTCAAAGACCGAGGAAGAAGAACCACCAGCACCCGCATATTCAAGCTTACCTGCAGAACAGTCAGAACCATATGATCTTTGTTTATTTACTTTCCCAGGTGATACTGGCTTATCATTTCTCGATAAAACGAAATCATCGTTACCGACCGATCGACCTTGAGACCGATTTGAGCTGGCATTTCTTCGTTTAACTTGTGTTTTTATCTTCTGATTTTGTACATTAGCGAATTTATTTGAATCCTTAAGTACTTTAATTTCACTAGTTAACATAACAATCTTCTCTCGTAATTCACTTATTATGATGTCCTTGGATCTTAAAATGTAGTTGAAGATCCTAGTATCAATCCTACCACCCGACTGGGTAGCTAGTTCTTCAACAGCCTCATAGAAGGGTGCACTGTGTTCAGACTCCTCCAGATCTTCGCAGCATATAATCACCAAATCGGACACAAATCTCACACTATTAGAGTACTTTGCACAACTTGGATGGAAAACATTATCGCACTTATCACATTTAAAACCATTTACAACGTGCTTTTTGCATTTACCACAAGCAGCGTCCGGCAACACAACCTTACTCGCCGCCATACTGATAAATAAAAAAAATGAAAAAAATAAAAAAAAAAATTGTAGTAAGTACTGAATTTATTTAATTATTAAGTTGATGTAAATGTAGGGATTAAGTTTGTATGCATGGGTGTTATAATTCGGTATCCAGGTTTCAGTTGAGTTCGGGCGCGTATGTTATGTAATTAGAGCAGGGAGAGTGTGATGTATTTTACCTTAATTTATGAAGAATTGTTATTTTGCTTATCGGGGGAATGCGATAACGCCGGAGCAGTAAAATACGGACACTCTGCCGTGGTCGGGCCGGATTCAGTTCCTGGGTACCTACCTACTGTATTGTATTGGTTTGATCTGAATAAACTTTTCTAATGGGAACTCCTAAGTGTTTTAGTAAGAAACATCACAGTATGTAACTAGATTAAATAAATTAAGATATTTTTGGGAATACTAATGTCCTCAGACGAAGTAAAAGTATGTATTTATCAATAAAGCTTCAAGCTTGCTACTCACTATGCGGAACTTGCCAAGTATAAAAGTTAAGTTAACGGGCGGAGGCAGTTTCTGAAGAAGGTATCGACCCTGATTGGAAAATATTGCAGTTTAGTGACTCTCAACATGTAAGTGATTACCAAAGTGGTTTTAAAAGTCATTTGACGTCCATGTTAAGCTTCAGAAACGAGCACAGAAATCTGTCCTCCGTTAGCTTAATGAGCCTTTATAATACCTACTGTAAGAGTTTCCCTATAAATGCCAATGTTCATAAAAAGAAACATCAACTTATATTATTGCATTTTCAGATCGTCTGAGAAAATGCAATTACAATGGTACTTATAGTTGCAGTTTAAATTGAGTAGGAGTTATATGAGTTATAAACAAGTGAAAATCACGATTTTCCAACTTTAAAGCCATTTCCAACAAAAACGGCTCAAGATATCTGAAAACGGTTTACATGTCCCTATTTTAACTTTTAAAGAGGTATCCTATTATGGAGTTGCAATGTTTATACAGGGTGGTGAAAATGATCAGATTTTTCTTCACCCTTTATAAACATTTCAAGTATGCAGTAGGATACCAGAAGAAAAGTTAAGATAGGGACATGTAAGCCGTTTTCAGATATTTTGAGCCATTTTCGTTGTAAATAATTTCAAAGTTGGAAAATTGCGATTTTCACTTGTTTGTAACTCATCGCCTACTCTATTTAAACTGCAACAATAAGCAACATTGTTATTTCATTTTCTAAGGCAATCTGAAAATGCAATAATACTTATATGGGGTGTCCCATTCAAAAAAACAAAGATATAATATGGCATATTCTTTCGCCATTTTTAAATGTGCCGCCATCTTGGTAACATGTAATTTTGACTTGTTATTGTTTATGTTGCCTAGATTCCAAATTTCAGATTCATAGATCAACCAGAAATTGTTTTTCTGGTAAAATGAAAGTGACAAAGAATGCTGATGAGTTGAAAAAATATTTTTTCATAAACAAATAATTAAATAGGCACATGAACGAAAGTATTTAAGAAAATACAATTCTCAGTTTATGTTTTTAAATTCATTACATAAACCTTTTATCATGCTACATGCTATTCATATTTTTAAATTGTTATTTTAGTGATTTTCTGGCGGAGAAATGCAACGAAGCGACAAGGAAAATAAAGACGCTGGGAAGATCGTAGGATTGTGCAGAATACAACGAATCGGGGTAGACTTAACTAGGGTCGGGATTGGGGAGTGAAAACAGTCGAGACTGGATGCGAATGCATCGGAGTGTGTCGAGTAGGAAGGGCGCGTGTTAAAACAATTTCCAAGCCACCTTTGATGCGGGAAAATAATTTGCCTCAAGTTACAGAACATTTCACGGCGAGTGGACCTTGCTTTCAGCTCAAACTGCGCATGAAGTTGCTCTGCCTTGCCCTTCTAAGTAATGATGTTACTGATAGCGAGAAACCCAAAACATTTTTAATTTAAGTTTCACCAAAGTGAAATTTAATTTCCTCTTTCTTTTGTCAAGCTAAGTGGGTGTCAAGATTTTAATAAAATTCCTGCGTGAATTCATATATCTTTATGCACATGAAAATCATCCCAATGTTAAAGATATTAAAGGAATTTTAGAAAGCTACGTAATAAATACGTAGGTAGGTACGGGTTGAATTGAAATGATTTACCAATATTGAAAAATATTGAGAGAACTTTTTTTTGTAAATTTAATTTTTGTTTAAGAAAATAATAATTGACTTCTTAATATTGCTAAATAGTACGAGTCGAGTATACCGGCAAACTTTTAAGGGTAGTAAGAGAGGCGTAGGAACAAACATTTTTTTCTCATAAAAATTTGTTCAAGGTGTTGAAATTTTAACAAATATAACAGTTTTTAGTTATAACTCACGTAAGTTTGAACCGATTTTGATAAAACTCGGCATGAACAATGAACAAATAAAGATCTTTTTTCTGCGACGGGCTATAAGTTTTACCTTTTTTCCCCGTTGACAGGTAGAAAAATGCCTCATTATAATGAGCTGCATCTTATCGGGGAAATAAATGAATTAGCAGGGAAATAAATGAGTACTTATTTCCCCGAAATGGCGGCTTAGGTATAGCTACTATTAACACTCAGATATCATTAAATTTATATCAAATATACGTAAAGGAAAGTTACCTTATTATCCAAATGGCAATTATTAAGGGAATTTTCATAATAATCACTATCCATATTATTAAATTCCCTCATTGAAAGCTAACTTGCAATCTTTGCAAAACTGTCTTCAATTTTAATTACATTAATATGACGTTTATGTAATAATTAAATCGTTTCGTTACCCAGGCAACGTCAATTACGATAAAAGACAGTTTGAAAATCCAAGTTTAACATAAATCATTTTTCCGACATAATTTTCAGTTATCTAACTACGTTTTTCGACATTCTAACACTGATATTTCTTCTCGCAGAAAAAAATTGTATATTACACACGAGAAAAAAGTGCGATTTTAGCTCTCGATGTGTTTGTTTTTCTCTTGTATAATAAATAACTATTAATTTTACTATTTAAGGTTTTGCAGATGTTTTCCAGTGGCGTGGATATTCAATTTTTTTTCTCTTTTTTTCACACCTTGCCCTCCCATCATCCACGCAACGTTTTTTATTGCAACTACGAAAACTATATTCAATAGCCCTTCTACTATAGAACAAAACAAAAAAGTATTCATTAGCTTTTTCATACGGCGCACCGTTTTTGAGATATTTGAAGCTTCCTCAGGCAATGTCACTAATCATTAAGAATAACATTTTGCATAAAAATTATAGTCAGATAGCATTTATCAAATCGATAATTTTGTAATGAAAATGGCCTAACATTATCGTAGTAAACTTCAAAAATCTTAAAATTCATTACGTCATTAAAGTGATTCTTTAGGTACCTACAGTGTGGATTGATTGTGACGTTACAAGAACGGAATCGATTTGAATTTTGGATACGACCGTAATGGCATATGATCCCCGTTGAATGAAAATATTTTCAAAATAGAGGAACTTCCGATTATTCTGGAAATGGCTTTCTTCTGTAATGAAAAACCAAGCCTCTCGGTACAAATTACCGCTTTCGGCAAATCGGACTATGTAAACGGCCTAATTTATTAATGCTTTGTTGACCGACACGTTTCTTGGGTTACGTTGATTTGCCCGTGGTAACTTCAAAACACGCGCGTTTTATGCTGGAGCATACTTTAACTAAGCAATATAGGGTAGGTATAAATAAATATAATATAAATAAGAATAATAAAAAATAAAAATAGTATCGCTTCTTACTAAGTTCTTATCATTTCCTTAAAAAAAATTAACTAAAATATCTCCGGCAATGCAATTAAATCCAGAACTATGAAAAAACAGGGGACTTCCCCCGGTCTCTCCTGAATCTGAGGAATATTCGATACCACACGCCAACCCAACATGCATTTATCAAAATCCGTCGGCCAATAAAAAATTTATTGCAAGAAATTGATCTTCAGCACTCATCTTTAAGAGGTATAGGTAATAGGAGTCTTGGTAGGGATGGGTCAAGGGAAAAATATTTCTAGCTAATTTACAAATTATTTTTACAAAATCTACTTATAAAAATGGGCAATTTTCGACCTATTCTGGGACATCCTGTATATCCCGTGGGTAAGTCTTTTGTCTTACCCACGTCTTTAACTATCCGAAAGGTTTTTCTGAAGCAATGATGGGCATGGATAGCCGTCTCTCATCTCCAGGGATTCATCAAGTGAACATCTTGATAAATATGTTGCTTGAACATAGCTTGACATTTTTGTTAATAGATTGACTTGACAAGTGAGTAGTATCAATAGATTGATACTACTTGACTCGACTTGATATTTTTTCACTCGGACTTGACTTGATATCAAGCAATTCCCCAAATGATTACTTAATTCCTACTTGACTTGATATCAAGCAATATCAAACTAAACTGCTCAACAAATGAAACGTTACATGACCAAATTTGCCCTAACTTTGGCACTGATAAAATTTGGATTGTTTCGAGCAATTCAATTTTTGTTTCGAGGGTTCACAAGTTCAATCCCTTGTTTATCAGTCCGTATGTTTGCAAGAACTTGGTACTTCACACAAAGTTTATATAGGGTGGTAAATAAAACAGTTCAAAATCTCAGAAAGTTCAGCTTGCTCCCATTTGATCAAAGATTTTTCTTTTTGAATTTCAACACAAAGATCATGAAGATGGACCTCATATCTCGAAACGGTTTTCGAATTTTCCGATTATTTCGTTTATTTACAGGGTGATCTCAAAAAAACTACTTTTTGATGTGGCAATGATAACTTTGTTATTCGTGACCCGATTTTCAAAATGTAGGGCTCATTTTAAAGCTAAAGCTTCAAGCAAGAACACGCAAGAATCGACAAAGGACAAAAATTGAAAATACAGGGTTGTATTAAAACTAACCCAAATCTGAAAGGCTTCCGAAATCTGGTATTAAGGAAAATTTGAAATAAAGTTAAGTTGCTTTCAAACGAACCATTCATTCTGAATACTTCAAGATGTTCTTCGCTTGCATGAGTTAAGAATTGTTGACATAAGAACAAAACTACAACTTCGTATTTTCGAATGAGGTAGCCGCTTTGTTATTATTATGCTTATTGTTTATCATATGGATGTCACTATTATTGATTGTTGTTTGACGGCTGATAAAACTGTTTTATATTGTCGGTTGAGCTGAGATTTCTTTGCATGATTTCCATTAATACTTACCGTGATGGCTTGTTAATTCACTCAGCAATAATTGAGCCTTTCATATCGTAAAGAAAGTTCAGTTAAAAAAAGGTTATGAGGTCCATTAAAATGTTTTATTATTTTATGTACAAAAAACTGTGGCATTCCCAAAAAAAGGGGAGTATCAAAATACCAATATTTTGTCGGACCTCCCCTGCCTTTTTTATAACTGTCGTAACTGTTCTTGGCATTCCCTCCACCAGGTGATGTAAAAACTGCTGGGGAGTAGCTTCCCATTCTTCCTGTATAGCTACCACCAAATCATCCAAATTATCCATTTGTCCTTCCCTTTCTTTAGGATTTTTTTTTCATTCTGCTCCAAACATGCTCAAGCGGATTTATATCCGGAGATATAAAGGGTGGTCAATTCATTCTTACAATAAATAAAACAGTTTTATCAGCCGTCAAACAACAATCAATAATAGTGACATCCATATGATAAACAATAAGCCTAATAATAACAAAGCGGCTACCTCATTCGAAAACACGAAGTTGTAATTTTGTTCTTATGTCAACAATTCTTAACTCATGCAAGCGAAGAACATCTTGAAATATTCAGAATGAATGGTTTGTTTGAAAGCAACTTAACTTTATTTCAAATTTTCCTTAATACCAGATTTCGGAAGCAATTCAGATTTGGGTTAGTTTTAATACAACCCTGTATTTTCAATTTTTGTCCTTAGTCGATTATCAATCTTGCGTGTTCTTGCTTGAAGCTTTAGCTTTAAAATGAGCCCTACATTTTGAAAATCGGGTCACCGGTAACAAAGTTATCATTGCCACACCAAAAAGTAGTTATTTTGAGATCACCCTGTAAATAAAAGAAATAATCGGAAAATTCGAAAACCGTTTCGAGATATGAGGTCCATCTTCATGATCTTAGTGTTGAAATTTAAAAAGAAGACTCTTTGATCAAATGGGAGTAAGCTGAACTTTCTGAGATTTTGAACTGTTTTATTTACCACCCTATATAAACTTTGTGTGAAGTACCAAGTTCTTGCAAACATACGGACTGATAAACAAGGGATTGAACTAGTGAACCCTCGAAACAAAAATTGAATTGCTCGAAACAATCCAAATTTTATCAGTGCCAAAGTTAGGGCAAATTTGGCCATGTAACGTTTCATTTGTTGAGCAGTTTAGGTACCTACTTGAAATTGCTTGATAAGGGACCTGTTTGTACAAAAACTTATTTATACCAGTGGTGAAAACTTATGCATATGATAGATATTTAGTCTTACAGTCTTTTTCTTTTGGTTTTCGTCTTTTGTCAATTGCTTTTCCAAATTTGTCAAATGCTTTTCCCATTTATCAAACGTCGGTGTGATTTTTCAATTCAAATTCCTATTTTGTAAAATAAGATTCCTTTTATAGCAAAGGTTTTTACAACATTTATGATACTGTCACTGCACGTAAATAAGAAAAGCAATTGACATAAAGTGAAACTGATTTGACATAAAAAGAAATTGATTGATTTAAAGATAAGAAAATCATTTGATATACTAAAAGCAATTGACAAATAATAAGGAAAACCAAAAGCAAAAGACTGTTAGATATCTATTAGTCTTAATATTATTAAGCGCTTTCCCAAACTTAGCAACTATGGTCAAAGATTTTTTATCAACGGCTTCATCTCCTGTTGAAAGGCAGTTTGGCAGTTTTCCAGAGCTGCTCAAACTGTTACAAAACTCCGTAACAGATTAAGTGACAAATCTGTTAGAACCCTAATGTGTCTTAAATCATGGGTGACAAATGTTGACATTAAGAACTACTTTTAATTTTTGTCATTTAAGAAATAAGTGTTCGTTTATTTAATTTTTATTTTATTGAAAATGTATAGGTACTTGGTACTTGTCTACCTACTTGTGCGAAAAATATTTTCCGTTTTTATAAGCAAAAATGTCACGTTTTTTTACTGATTGTTAAATAAATTATCAAACCTACTCGCAATTTTGTACTTTTTTATTAGTTGATTTGATAAGATGAAAAATAATGATGAATCAAGTATAGTAGGTAATAAAGAAATGCTTGATTTTTCAAGTAACTACTTGAAATATAGGTGAATGCTCGATTTTTCAAGTACTTGAAATATTATTACTTGACTTGACTTGATATTTCATTTTTATTACTTGACTTGAACTTGACTTGATTTCAAGTCAAGTCAAGTAGCTTGATTATCAAGTCAAGCCGTGAATCCCTACGTCATCTCACACCAGAAATAGGCAACAACTTTAGGAAGGGATCGAATTTTGGGATGTTTACATCGCACCATGTGTTTATGCAGGGTAATCCCATAAAATGGCGGTCAACTTTAAACAACCTCCACTGGCAAAGCACATGATTGGACATAGCTATTAGGCTAGCGTTAGGTTTTTTTTTATTATCGCGGAAATGGAATTACAGGCATTCAAAGTTTACCCATTCACTGAGTTCGACAAAAATTTTCAATGTGGCATGGTTGTTCGAATTCGAGCTCAACAATGCAACTAAAATGGATTTTGAATAATATTATCGAAAATGTTTCCGCGCAACGATTAATGTTTTAAACTTTGTTGTACTGGTCATTTCATTTGTTTCCATATGGTAACATCTATCTGGGTATTGTAGACCTACACACTATTTTTCTGCCTGAAGAAGAGGTATCCAGTACAGTGTTGTGACTTTTTTTTCCACAAAAATGGTTATATCTTCTTAAGAGAAAAGAGAACCATCATACTGGTGAAAAAAGTAAATTAACTTAGAAACTTTAATCCACAAATATGGTGCTGTCCGTGTCCGCCATTTCGCGATCACGCTGTATACCTATTAATTTTCGCCTCCCCTAACTATCTATCCATTTTTTTTTCGCAGGTCATAACATCGTCCAATAAAACAGGATTCATTCAGCGAATTACATCCGCTATTACAATAATTATTATCACGTAGGTACATAGGTAGGTATACCTACTTACTTTTCTAGCCAATGATTTTAACATTATCATCAGGCATCAATTGCAGTTCTGTTCAAAACCCTTATAAGGTAGTTGGTAGAATCTAATTATTTTATTTCTTGATTGAAAAACCTACTTTCATTTTACTAAATTTAAATTATGAAGGTATGTAATAGTTAGTACAGGTGTCCCAGAATAAAGGGGACAAACTTCCAAAGAAGAATGTTTACTTGATTTTAAGACAAAAAGTCTTTATGAATATTTTAAGTTACTATGGATAAGTTTTGGTTTTGACAGATATATTTTTCCAAAAGCTGCACATTAAACACGGCAACGTGACTAGGATTTTTATGTGGTTCGGGATCTGGATAAGCAGCTTCACGTCAAATCTGTAAATTTTTTCAATAAGTACTTGAAAAATATGGCCGAAAAACCTATAACTTTTTGTTCTTCTCGAATGTATGATACATATCTCCAAAACTGTTGAGAATTTACCTAAGAAACCTTATAGTACGCCTTTTTTGTACCCAGTAATGTCTATGCTTTAAATCAACGCTATAACTTTAAAAATAATCGTTTACTGGGAGCCATATTATGCAACCAAGTATACAGAGAAATCTCTACCATTAGCCTCTTCAAACCTAAATATACTTTATTCAGATTACAGTTTCGTGAACTACCTATCAATAATTCCGTATAGGAACCTTCAGGAAACTAACACGCATACTAGTCTATCACTGGTGAGGGATTGGTTTGGCATACTCTCAACTAGATGGCGCCAGGCAAATAGTAACCAGATAACGCAGTGGCTTTATTCGTAGGTACCTATCCGCGGTTTAGTTGTATACAGAATCCTTGTCCGCGGTTGAAATAGGATAATAGGAATAATAGGCACTTTTTCGCGCCATATGTTGCGTTTGACGTCAAAATAGGTTTTCACTAAAAACAGTGTTGTTTATGTAGCTACGAAGTTGGTAATTATTTACATCCGCGGCTCCTAAGTTTCATCAATTTTTTCCGCACTCTAAGCGTTTTCAATCTAAGCTGCTTTGAAAATGGAAAACTGCGATTTTCATTTGTTTATAACTCATAAGCCACTCGGTACAACTTTGAACTGTAAACGCCATTTTATTGCATTTTTTCAGGCAATCTGAAAATATAATAATATACAGGGTGTCCCATTTAAAATAAGACAGTTGATGACAACTTCCGGTATAACCGGAAGGGGTGAGGGGTTGTAAATATTTTCGTTTAGCTCGTCGAAATTGAAATCATACATGTACAAATTTTTAGACTTCTACTCCCAACACTTCTCCATATAAAAATGCCCTAAGGTTCTCGCGCCTCACACTGTATAGGTGCCATAGTGAAACTTTAGGAGCCGCGAGATAAATTCGGGTAATCGAATTTGTTTATAAAAAAAAACTTTATTAGTTTTTTATTACAATTTAAAATTAAAATTACATAATAAGTTTACGATGCTAGTAAAACTTATGAGCTAACTCAAACTGTTAAGGCTGGACAGCAAAGCTAAACTGAATTATTCTATCTTACCGCTAGGTCTAACAATAAGAAAATGCCTAATTAACACTATTATAAATATAGTTCACTCTGATGTCATACTTTACAGAACACATCCTGGGAAATGCAACGTTGCTGGAAAGCACTGCAGTTGTCACCTTATCCGGTTGTTATGGTAGATATATAACTCCTCCGGCGTCAGAGTAAAATTTAGGGTTCCTAAATTTTCATGTTGATGTCCTCAAGGCGGAATGCTTCCGGCTCAGCTTCCTCAGGAACTGGTTTGTCTTCCAGGTTTCGGCGTCTAATCTTCCATAATGAAACACAAATTAGGATGGTTATTATTACATACAAGACGATGGTCCAAACACTTGTCGATGTATGTATTCTGGGAGTCTCAATTTCACTTATTAGTTTCCTCTGGTGTTGAAGTTGTATTTTGGTCGATTGGAGTTCATCCAAACTGATTGATTCCAATTCGATCGGTGTCATGTGTGATTGTTCCATGGAAGTTATCTTTGGTAAATTGATGGTTGGCAATGATAGTTGATACGTCGTGTGGATCTCGCTGTGATAAGATGTCAATGTTTTCTTATTTATTTTCAGTTGACAACCTTCAGGAATGTCGACTAAGTAGCTTCCTTCTAGGGATGTAGTTTCTCGGTTTTTATTACATTCGTATTGAACTATTGATTGGAAAGGTGAGATAATTATCCACTTGGTTGCGGTCAACTTTTGGAGTTTAACGTTATTAATTGATACAGGGTGTTGTTCACAATTTTCGTAGTTGGAGGTGAAGCGGACCAGCTGAATTTCACAGGGGCTGCTTGGATTGACTTGATTCATTGTTTGACTGTTACAAAGGTATTCACCGGGTCGAGCTTCTTGACAAGGTGAATCGTGTAGGTTGTAATTTTCATCATTAAGGGCGAGGTATTTACTTCGAGGAATTATTATTGAATAACTGGCATTGGGAAGATGGTTGATAGGAAATGCATATAGGTGGTAGTAGTTGTAGGACTGTGACTCGACTAGTGGTATTTCAAGAACGAATACTAACTTTTCGTTTTTGTAATAGCTTTTTATAGTGATTATTTCTTCATAAAAGGCTATATTTTCTGCATTGACTTGATAAGGTAGGTCGATGTCGAACTCATTGATTTTACCAAGCTCAATTAGCAAGTCTTCAGTTTCTAGTATAGAAGGGTGCATTGTTCTTAATCTAGCGAATGTTATTGCATTTACCAATGTTTCTAAAATGTTTTTGATATTCGTTACTTCAGTTATCAATTGTATCAGAATCATTTGTATGTTCAAAGTATTTTCCAATCGAGTTTGCCTCAATTCGTCTTCCGTTAGTGCTAAGCTTATTATTTCTAAGCGTTTGTCAATTTTATTTTGATTACTTACCAAGGTATGTACAGTTTGATTAAATTTATCAATAGCTTCCTCGGTTAGCGATATTTGATTGTCAATAATAGTTTTTAACTTATCTTGATTAGACGATAGTTGGCTAATCGCTGCATCATATCGCTCAGCATCTTCAGCATCTAAATTGCCGGTAATCGCTTTAAAAACTGATCCTAATCCGTTAACTAAACCTCGCTTTTTACGAAAGGTTATGGTTGCAGGTGGAATTATTTGCTTGATTGTTTTTTTCTGTATCTCCTATTTGATGGGAAATGATATTTTGGTAGTTATGCAATTCATCACTTATTAGGTCTTTAAAATTTTGATTCTCAGATAACTCTGTTATTTGTTGAAATTGATTGTTTATCGACATGTATCCGTTTAGCAAGGGTGTTAAAGTTATTACTCTAATGAGGCTCCATTTGTCTACAGCATTTTGCATATTGCCAATCTTGAGTGGTAATAGACCGGGATTGTTATTGATTTTTTCGAATTCTATCTTTTGTCCTTGGACGTAGATACAGAGGGTTTGCCTGTAACAGGAGGCCGTTTTAGATTACGTAAATGTCGTTTGGAAATTTGCTTATTTTTTCTAAGCAGAGCTACTTTTTTATCATTTACTTTAACTAATTCGAAAGGTCCTTCAAATTTAGGATTATTTTTATTTCGTTTATCGACTTTAGCATAAACTTGACTTTGATTTTGAAATAGATCAGAATCATCTTTGGTGTTGGTAATTGTTTTTAATTTATTTTTCTCAATATTTTCCTTAACCTTATCATACATTAATTTCAATTTATTTTTGTGTGAAACCAAATATTCTCGTAGAAGATTTTGATTATCAACTGTATCATAGATATCTCTGGTGGAAGTGTGACCAGTTATTATCTCTAGAGGTGTGAAATTTGTTGATGAATGAATGGTATGATTGTAGGCCATAAGGGCATAGTTCATAAGATGTGAGATTGGTTCTTTCTTATAGGTTTGACGTAAAATTCGAATATATTCGATTAGAGTGGAATGTAATCGCTCGACAGGTCCATTAGAATTTGGATTTTTGGGAGTGGTGAAGTGAATTTTGATTTTATGCAATTCCATTAACTGCTTGATAGTTTCAGTATGGAACTCGGTTCCTGAATCTGTTGTTATTTGTTCTGGAGTGCCATAGTAAGTGAAATACTGAATAAAAGCATTTGCAGTTTCTGTAGGGTTTTTACTGGTTATCGGAATTGCTTGACCTAATTTTGAAAACACATCAACGATTGTCAAAAATGTTTGATTTTCGATTACGAAAGTGTCTGAGTGTAAGATTTGAAATGGCTTACTTGGTGTCTCAGTTAACATTAGGGGAATGTTGGGTGGATTACGATCGTATTTTGCACGTCTGCATATTTCGCAGTTGTTAATGAAGTCGGACACCTTCTCACGCATATTTACAAAATAATATTTATTCGATATTTGCTTTAACGTCTCTACTATACCTCTGTGATTGGTTTTTCCTTCGTGATAATTAGTTATCACTTCATTAATGTCTTCCTCGTCTGCTAAAGGAATTCGGTGTTTCGGACAGCTAATAATAATGGGTGCGTTGTTATTAAATATTTCGACATATACAGCACAGAAATCCTGATAAAGTTTTTCTGTTTCGAAATTAAAATAATATCGTTTGTTCGAGGTGGTGTATTCCTTTAAGAAATTTATTATATGCTGTCTATTATTTTCTCGAGGAATCTGAACTAAATATTTATTTTGATTATAAATTTTTACGTGTTTGACAGGACGGGGATTGTGATGCACAGCTGATATATAATATTGGTTTGGTTGTTTTTCAATTGCATCTTCCGATATTTGAATGCCTGTTTTTGGTTCTACATTGATTTGCGAATGGTCACTGTCTTGTAAATCATCGTGCTGTTGCACAGGTTCTACCGATGGAGGTGTTTTCGATTTATTAATAATTTCGCTCAAAGGAATATCATCTGATTCCGATGTACTGGGAATTTCTACTGGAATAAAAGAGAAGTCTGGGGGAGTAGCTGGTGGTTGTATATTACTTTCTCGGACTTTCAAGATTTCTTCTAAAGGGGGTGTATTTAATTCTCGCTCTAAGTCTTCGAGTGGTCTTTCATTTTTGTCTACGTTGTTAATTATTGACGAATTTTCGTCTTCGAATGCGTTTACTTGAATGCGAGATAATGCATCTGCATTACAGTTTAAAGATCCCTTTTTATAGATTATCTCGTAATCGTACTCTTCTAATTTTAATCTCCAGCGAGTTAATTTTGAGTTCGCCGGGTCCTTCGATTTCATCAGCCAGACTAAAGGGCGATGGTCTGTGTAAATGTAAAATTGACGACCATACAAATAAGGGCGAAAGTACTTGGTAGCCCAAACTATGGCTAAGAGTTCTTTTTGATAAGCCGGATATCTTTGTTCCGTTTCGTTGAGCGTCCTAGATGCATAACTGATAGGTTTATCACTACCTACCGGCCCTTGTGAGAGCACAGCCCCTAGCGCAATATCAGATGCGTCCGTGGTCAAAAGGAACGGTTTAGTAAAATCTGGGTATTGCAAAATAGGATCATTCATTAAGATGTTCTTACAAGTTTCGAAAGCTTCAAGGAATGGTAAGTCGTGGGTAATGGTGGCGTTTTTCTTGAGACAACGAGTTAAAGGTTTTGTTAATTTACCGAAATCTTTAATAAATTTTCGATAATATCCCACTAGACCAAGGAAACCTTTAATTTCCTTTCTAGTTTTTGGAAGTGGATAGTTTTTTACTGCCTTAACCTTTTCAGGGTTAGGTTTTACTCCGTCAGCTGTTATGACGTGCCCTAAGTAAGTTACTTCACGTCTCAAAAATTCGCTTTTGTCAAGTTGAATTTTGAGATTAGCTTGTCTCAGTCTCTGGAATACTTCTTCAAGTCGTTCAAGATGTTCTTGAAGTGACGTACTAAAGATGATGATGTCATCTAAGTAAGTGAAGCATTTTTCATTTTGAATGCCTCTCAAGATGTTGTCCATAACCCTCTGAAAGGTTGCAGGAGCATTCTTGAGGCCAAAAGGCATTCGCCTGTACTCATAATGACCGCCTTCAGTACTGAATGCTGTCTTTTCAATATCCTCTTCGGACATCTCAATTTGGTGATATCCGGAGGCTAAGTCGAGTGTGGTGTAATATTGACTACGGCCTAATTTATCTAGAATATCGGATATGTTGGGGAGAGGATATTTGTCTCCAATAGTTTGCTCATTAAGTCGTCGATAATCAATGACCATACGATATTTTCGTTTGCCACTGGCATCGACCTTTTTGGGAACGACCAAAACTGGACAGCTCCAAGGACTGCAGCTTGGTTGAATTATTTTCTGTTTCAACAAGTCGTCAACTTGTTTTTTGACTTCTTGTTGTTGGGCTTGGGGTAAACGATACGATTTTAAATAGACTGGGTTCGGATTAGAAAGTCTGATAGAATGTTTAACTTGATTGGAAAAAGTTAAGGGAACACCTTCGCAGTAAAATATGTCTTTATATTCACGACACAGCTGCTGAATATATTGCTTTTCTTCGGCGTTCATGTGATCTAGTCTTAGATTATTTAAATTTTGAAATTTCAAATTTTCAATTTCGATGTCATCATTATCGTTATCTACCAAATCGGTTTGATTTTCAAAATAATTTAATTCGTTAGTAGTGATAGGCTCTACTTGAATGGGGGAATTAAATGTTACATTTTCTGGATTTTCATTGCTGTTTAAGATCGTTGCATAAGCGAAATTGTCTTTTGAAATTTTTACTAATGATCCTGGGATTTCAACTCCCGGTTTGACAATTATTTTTGGAATAATTCCGGTTTCGGTGGTACATGAAACAGGTATTTTAATTATTTTTTCAGTTCTCGCTTCTACATCGATTTGATATAAGGGTATTTTCTGGTTAGGTTTATTACCTAGAGGTTTAGAAATATGTTCATTGGGTAAATGTAATGGAATATTTGCTGTTCTGGTAATAAGACGTTTGTTCTTAAAATCTATCGTAGCTCCTAATTGTTTCAAAAGATCAGTTCCAATTAATCCATGATATTGATCGTTAATATCAAATACGTAAAATTTGAATTTGACATTACCTGTGTTAAAAATAGCTGGTAACGGAATTTTTGCTACTTCATTGTGAATACTCGTCTGATGTACAGACTTGATCTGAAATGGTTCGTTTTCAATAAATTTAGAACAATATTTATGAGCTAAATATTCACATAATAAAGATTTCATGCTACCAGTATCGATCATGAATCGCAAATTTAAAGTAGGAATGACAATATAGGGGAGTTTTGGATGATTTTCCAAATTTACCTGAACTATGTCTTTTCGTTCAGATTCAAAACCTGGATAAAATTTTGTTCTATCTCTTCCTCAAGTGGAGGAGAAGGTTCCACATAATTTTGGCTAGTATTCTCGTAATAGGTATTATATTCATCAAAATTTTGCTTGAATTCCTCAAAGTTTTGCATATCAATCAAGTTTTGATAGGCTTCTGAATTATTTAATTGCTCATGATTTGATGACTCGTCCAAAAAGTTATTATTAACTAACTCATGGGGGAGGACTTCTTGATGGTATAGTTGTGTTTGGGAATTATTTGGAGCATTTGGGTTTACTCTTACACTTCTTGTGAAATTTCTCGTGGAAGTTTCCATTGGGGTGAAATTCCTAGTAGAAGTTTCCATTGGGGTTGGTTTAAATGTGGGTTTGTAATTTGGATTTGGCTTAAATGCATTTTGATTAGAATACCTGAAATTGTTTTGAGAAAATTGTGGGCGAGGAACAAACTGAGGTTTGTTAAATGATTGATTCGAGAAATTTTGATTTGGTCTTTGACCTTGAAATTGCTGAACATTATGACCAGCAAATTGCTGCCAATTTGGTTGCCTTTGTGAAAACAGAGGATTATTTACAAAATTATTTGCATTAGCATTATTAAAGTGTCTGTTAGTAACAAATTTTTGAAATTTATTCCCTTGATTATTAGAAAAATTACTTACTCTATTATGCACATTTTGCATTTGTTTCATTTGTTTTTCACCATACTGAAAATTTTCTTCTTCCATCACAAGTGCCATTGCTTGCTCTAGATGGGCTGGTTTTTGTATTCTGACTGCTAAACCTAATTGACCGTACAGACCATGCAAATATGTCTGTAGCGCCATTTTATCATAAATTTGATTTTTAACTAAACGAGTAGCTTCGTCATTGACAGTTAATCTAAGTTTTGTTTGAAGTACGCTTCGAATATCTTGAATACGCATTCCAAATTGATAGGGGGTTTCTTTAGGATCGGGTTTTAATAACATAAGGTCTCTAGCTAAACAATCTTCGTCTCTTTGATCTGAAAAATATTGCTCTAGGAGAGCTTTGATACGAGGCCAATTAATAGCATCCTCTCTACTTCCTATTAAAGTTTTTGCTCTACCTTCTAATTTATTAATAATTATCCTAAGAATCCACTGATTTTTGGGATTTTGAATGTTAACTTTGTCTACAAATGTGTCTATTAAATTTTCACATGCTGAAATAAAAAGTGCAAGGGTAGATTGATCCCCATCGTACATTGGTATTGCATTAACATGATAAGTTTGTAGAGAAAGTTCTGCCATTATTGAATTATCAATTGGATTGTTTGAATTTGAAACAGAATTATTACTTTCTACTACTTGATTAGTATTTTCTAATACTTGACTATTATTTTCTAATACTTGACTATTATTACCAATTTGAGCTTGTAAACTCAACTGAGCTGCTAATAATTGCAACTTAGCAGGCGACAAATAAAATTTCTTGGGCTTAGTTTGTATTACGTTTTGATCTTCCTGCTCGTCAGAGTCGGACATTTATTTACAGGATAAAATAAAAGACAGGAATGATGAAAATTACTTACAGTAGTATCATCGCTGTGAAGATCATCTTCTTCTTCTTGGTCTCAGCAGGTATAGATCGAGGTATAGATGCTCTCGGCAGGTAGCACTGAACTTTATTTAATCACTTGCAGTTATTTTAATTATTTATTTATTAACACACTGGTCTTAGTTTTATTTTTAAATTACAATTATTAAAATGGTTATTTAATCACGACGTTAGGTTGAACGATTTTTGTTTCTTCCTTTGATTCTTGACGGCGGTGACTTTTAACGATTTAAATCGATGCGTATTAATCACGATTTTTGTAGAAAAACACACAAAATCACCATCCTACTGACTGCGCCAGATAAATTCGGGTAATCGAATTTGTTTATAAAAAAAAACTTTATTAGTTTTTTATTACAATTTAAAATTAAAATTACATAATAAGTTTACGATGCTAGTAAAACTTATGAGCTAACTCAAACTGTTAAGGCTGGACAGCAAAGCTAAACTGAATTATTCTATCTTACCGCTAGGTCTAACAATAAGAAAATGCCTAATTAACACTATTATAAATATAGTTCACTCTGATGTCATACTTTACAGAACACATCCTGGGAAATGCAACGTTGCTGGAAAGCACTGCAGTTGTCACCTTATCCGGTTGTTATGGTAGATATATAACTCGCGGATGTAAATAATAACCCAATTTACCATGGAAACTATCGATTATTGCAATTCGCCTATGTATAGAGTCTCAGTACTCGCACGGTATATTCTGTAATAAGTTTGGAATATTCCCTTCCATACGTGTTTCTATAATTATTATTGTGTAATTGTGTATTGTGTAAAATCGTCATTTTTCAAGTTCAAGGCCCTGTACAACGAAAACGGTTCAAGATTGAGAAAAACGGCTTACATGTCCCTATTTTAACTTTTTATGTACTATCCTATGGTGTAGAAACATTTGTACTTTCTTTGATTTTTTTATTTGGCGACACATGGAGAAATCTCACATTTCATCTATACCATAGGATAGTACATAAAAAGTTAAAATAGGGATATGTAAGCCGTTTTTCTCTATCTCTAGCCGTTTTCGTTGTACAGGGCCTTGAACTTCAAAAATGACGATTTTCACTTGTTTATAACTCAAAAACTTCTGAATTTAAACACCAACTGTAAAAGCCAAACTTATTTTCTCTTCTCAGACAATCTAAAAATGCAATAACATAGGAGCTTTCCATTTAAAAAAATATAACTTTGATATGTCACTGTCATATGGGACACTCTTAGACTCCAAAATAATTTTAAATTATGGCCATTGTGATTCTATACTTGAATTTTCAAAAAGTTTTTTGAAAAAGTCCATCATTTGGCCCAGAGAGACCGCTTCGAATAAGCTGGGACACCTCTATATATTCACTTTACGCCCATGGAGACTTTTGATCACCATAAACAGTTGAATAACATATTTGAAATTTAGTATTTTTAACCGAGGGCTGATTCCCATATGATCCGTGCGGGGTCCTTTGTATCTTAATCAGTGGCGGTTATTCAGAGGAGGCAGAGGAGGCTGAGCCTCCCCATTATTTTGAGCTTTTAAGCTTTTTAGATCTGTTAATATTTTTTTGATTACAAGTCACAATAATATCAATATTTTTTATAATAATAAATAATTATAATGGATGGAGCTTACTACTGAATGCTCACAAAAATTGATAGTTTTGGTAGGTAATAGCGTAAGGTAAAAAATAATCCGATGCAACAGGTGAGAGATAGCTAATAGGTACCTATGAAGTGAAATAATATTACATCCCGTTGTGGCCGACCGGAGGCCTGCCTCCTGTTATAATCGTAGCGATAAAGTAGTACGTAGTTTGATGAATAATTGTATTATCCTTTATTAATACAATAATAACTGTTTAAATAAAGTATTACATATTACACCATATTATATGCATTACACAATGAATAATTCTAGAATCTTGATTCTTCTTATGTTCACCACTCTTATTATTATTCTTCTTTTTTCTCTTGGGTGGTAGTAGAAGTGGCTTCAGTTGGTTTTGGTATTGCTGCTACACGCAATTCAACACCTCCAACTCGTATCTCCTATCCATGTAGTCGGAAAAATACGCAAGAGTTTCCGCCGGACTAGTGGAACTGGAGTGGATGCTGCGCTGCCTGTGCCTTTGGCATCGCAAGAGGCGGTCCTCCTCTAGTCTGTCCGTTATGCAAGAACTAATGTTATTTGACGTGAAAACTCGTAAAACGTTTACACTCTTACAACAACGCGCGCAAGACATGGGTCGGGGTAGTGCATGGGCGATAGATAATATTTGAATTTTGAATTGGCTGAGGCAAGCCTCCTGCTCTTCTATATGTGGCGTTAAATTAAATAAGTATTACACATAGGACATCAATTTTATCGAACAGAGTATGGGTGAAGCAAAGGGCATGCAGTGGAGACTTGCCTCATGCACGTGCACAGATGGAAATACGAATTACATATCGTTGGATGTCGCCTTTTTTCAACACTTTCATTTTAAAATTTATTTAACTCCACCTTGAATCTTCCAGCCTTACAATTTAATTTACATCATTGAGATAGACATTGCGTAGTTAAAACTATCTGAGATAATTTGAATTTATTAAAAAAAAATATTTAAAAAAATATTAATGTTTTTTCTTTGTTGTTTTTTTAAGAGAATTGTGCACTTTATTGAAAAATTTTTTGATAGAAGTTATGTTATATTTTTATTGTACTTATGAAAATATATTTATTAAACACGCATACCAATTTGCGTTTTATCTAATTTTTAGAAATATGTACCTTATCCTACCTAGCTGTTATGCTGTCACAAGAATTTAATTTCACCCATTTAACTAATCAAAAATCAATTTTTGTGACCTTTATACCTTCATTCATTTTTTTTCTGAAAATTTTCCGAGGTAGGACTTCTCCCCAAACCCCCGGAAAGGAGGTGTGTTTGTACACCTTATACTTTTCATTACATTGCTTCGAGCTCTAGCCTCCCCTGTTGAAATTATCACGAGCCGCCACTGATCTTAATGAGACCCATTAACCCATTAACGGTGATTCATAATATTTAATATTAACCCAGCAGGACCGGTAAAATAAACAGCTCGTAAACAGACCGGGGAAATCTATTTTTTTTTTTTTTCAGTCGATGGAGTCGGACATCCACCCCCTTCCTTCACCCCCAAAAACGCGAGAAAAAAATGACTTTTTTTATTGCGCGCCAAGCGAGCATTTGCGAAAATATTTTTTTTTGCCATGACTACCGGGTAGTAGATAAAAAAAACGAAGAAAATGAGCGGTGCCTGGTCTCTGTAGGTCAATAAATAAACTTTTTACGAGCGCTTCCGTATTTTTCTTCTCACCCCCATATCTCCCCTCCTAATTGGCCCACCACCCCCTCCCTCCGGCCCGTCAAAGTACTTGGTGGCACCCTTCCTCTCGCAAAAAATTGACGCCCTAACTCCACCACCTGCCGAGCAAAAGTCAGTTAAATTTTTATTCATTTTTGCACCCTTAATATCGCAATATTTCGCGAACCAGTTGAGCTAAAGGGTTCAGGTCGGCACGAACTTCCGTGTTTAGTCAAGCTCTTCAATTTTCGATACCATAATTTTTTTGTCAGATCAAATCCTGCTCAGATATACCCGTTTTTCCGATAAAATTCATTTTCAGTAAATTTTAAAAGCGTGATCCCCCCAACTCCCTCCCACCCCGACCCAACCTAAGATACATGTCAAAAGACAGGGAAGGTCCGACTCCATCGACTGAAAAAAAAAATAGATTTCCCCGGTCTGTTTACGAAATACCGGTCCTGCTGTGTTATATGCATATTAAAGGTTAGGAGTAGAAAAAAGATAAATTTATTATATGTGTATTGTCTAAGTTTGCGAGTTACTGAGCGAGACAAACTAACACTCGTCTGTTTTTTTGTTTTTTAGCCCTCATAGGCATGACTTAAGTATCCTATTATTAATTACAATCATGTTATTTACTTCTAAAATTTGTGAATATTATGGTAGGTATTAATTTATAGTTTTGTTTCTATTCCTCATGTTTTCAGATGAGACGATGGCTCCAGCTGTTCATTATCGTGGTTATATTGGGCATTTCCAAAGCGCACGGTTTTATCAAATTAATTATTTTAGCCATATTAGGATTAGCTGGTATGGCTACTTCACACCCTCGCTCAGGATTATACCCAGATTCAAGGTCAAGGTGGTCAAGGGGCAAATAGATTACTGTACAAGTGATCTATTGAAAAGGTAATAGGTATTCATATTTTCGTAAATATCGCCTTCTTTTAAAATATTTTAAATACAGGTAGGTATCCCAATATTCCCTGGACATGGAGTAACCATCAAATTCCCGAGGTTAAAATTTTTTTTTATTGAAAATGCACATGCACTGCAGGGAAATCCCTATGACGCTCTGGGAGCGGTGTATGAGCGGAGATATCGATTCACATTGGCCTTGAATCACTGCAGGTTGTATACTTCGAGAAACACGCCCTTTGGAATGCTATTCCAAAGTGATGCGGTTCTATACATAAAAGAAGTCTGAAATAGGGTGGTACGAGGTGTAACGAGCTGAACCTGATACGGATGAGCGTCTGCGGCTCGACGTGTATATCTGCCCGGTCTTGTTCTTGGTGGGATCAAGCGGGCCACGTCTTTTGAACACCTTCCATTAAAATATCTGTAAAACAGACTCAGGTCAGCTACTCTTCTTCGATGTTCGAGAGTGTCTAAATTTTTTGTCAAATCTGGGTCCCCAATCAAGCGGATGGCTCTTTTCTGAATAGAGTCGAGTAGTCTCAGCGTATGTTTGGGAGCTGAGCTCCATACATGTGAGCAGTACTCCAAGGATGGTCGGATTTGAGCCTTGTATAAGAGGAGAAGCTGTTGTGGTGTATAAAATTTCTTCGTGCGGAAGAGTGTTCCAAGTTTTTGAGAAGAACTCTTCGCCAGACCTGCAACATGATCATGCCAAGACATGTTCGCTCCAAGGCTCACTCCAAGTAAACGAAGAGATGACGCTGGGGTAAGAGAGTGTCCCGCCATCATAATATCTGGCTCCAAAACGTTGGTCTTTTTGGAGAAGATGACTGCTTGGGTTTTTCCAGCATTGAATTGGACTTGGTTTCTTTCGCCCCAAGTTAGAATGTGTTGCAAGTCATTGTTAAGTATGGCAACTTCTTACTCCCTGCGAGTCTGTGCGTCGATGGCAGATGTTCGCGCATCTAACGTATAAGAAGATATGAGGGTACTGTCGTCGGCAAAACTGTATATTGTATAGAAAGAGAGTCGGAGATAAAATGGATCCCTGAGGCACACCGGCATTGATGGAAAAGGTCTCAGAAAGAACTCCATCGACTGCCACCTGTAATGAACGATCTCCGAGATAACTCGCAAGCCACAAGCAGAATTTCTCGGGCATGCCATAGGCCTGCAGTTTTGCCAACAGTCCACCAGTTGGATCCGTGCACATTTCCAACAAGAAGGAAATATTCCCTCTTTATACGACAAGTTGAAAAGTCGGCAGAAAACAGATGACAGCTCAGTGGCGCATTTTTTTAGTACGATAACAGGTACGTCATCGGGCCCAGAAGCTTTGTTTGGGTCTAAGGCTAACATAATGCTCTTTATGACCCGCTGTCGGAAAACAATGTCTGACATTTTGGTCTCCACGGAAGGGATCATTGGCGGAGTTCTTCCATGAAAGTCGACGGAAGAGTATGAAGAAAACACTCCCGCCAACAAGTTCGCTTTCTCAGTAGCCGTGGATGCGATAGTCCCATCTGTCCGTGTAAGTGATGGAATCGTTGATCTGGTGAAGTTCTGGCTGACTGCCTTTGTTACAGACCAAAAAGATTTCGAACCGTTAGGGCAGGAGAGAAGTTTGTTCCTAATTCTTTGGTTGTGAGTTTCCTTGGTTTGATCTATTATTTCTTTGCATCTGTTTCGAGCAAGGATGAAATTGTGATGGTTTATGCCGTTGGGGCTCTCTCGCCATTGGCGAAAAGCCAGTTGTTTGGAGGCGACAGCTTCCTTGCATCTTTTGTTGAACCAAGGTTTGCTGTTTGAGGGCTGTTTTTTAGTAAAGGGAATGTAGGCTTCCATGCCTGTTAGGATGACTTGAGCAACTTCCCTAGCACAAACAGATGGATCATTAGAGCCGAAACAAACACTCCTCCATGGAAAATCTCGATAATATTCCCTGAGTTCTTCCCATTTAGCAGATCTGTAGTGCCAGACTACACGAGGTTTACTTGCTTCTTTAACACTAGTAATTGGTAGGACACAAGATGTTGAGACGAGTTTATGATCTGAGGAACCTAGTGGGGCTTTCACCGTGATAGTATACATTTGCGGGTTCGTGGTCAAAAACAGATCCAACAGGCTAGCGAATTCTCCCTCGCGATCGGGAATGCGTGTTGGTTTATCAACGAGCTGGGTGAAACCACAGCTGATCGCAAACGATTCCGCTTCACGGCCTTCTTCATCAGTGAAGTTTGAGTATTTAAGCCAGTTGATGTTATGTACATTAAAATCACCCAAGATGGATATCTCAGCTTTGGGGTAGTTTATCTGTATGAATTCAACAGTTTTTGTGAGGGACAAAAAAAGTGTCCTATACTGTGTATCGCTGGGTGGTCGGTATAAACAACAGATAAATCTCGTCGTTTGTCGGTCTGTTATCCTAAGCCACATGACGTCAAAGTCATTGGGCTCAAAGTCTTCCTCACGTTGGCAGGAGAGGTCACTTCTGACAAAAATGCCAATTCCGAAGTTATGTCTAAATCGGGAATGAAAGTCATATCCTGGATAAAGATAATTAACTGTGCTTGATGACGCTTGGACTTTTGTTACGCACAGTGCTAGAATGTGAGGTTTATTTGTCTGAAGATGTTGATGTACTGAATTGATATTCGTGTTTAAACCTCTAATGTTACAAAAGTCGACTATAAATTTTTCCATTCTGGTGGTGTTATTATTCTTTCTCCTGCATGAATGGGCCCCTGGATTAGCCCCCGCCTGGAGATCCGAATGGGGGGTCGTTTTAACTCCGGAAAATTTTAACCCCGGGAACGCCATCCATGCATATTAATTGTTCCTTACCCCAAGGACCGGAATCTCTGGCATAGCAACGAAACGTCAGCTCTTTAAAGCAACTTCACGCCGCCTAAGCCAGAAAGATGGTATCGCACCGGGCGAGGCTGTGTGGGTTCTATGTCCTCTACCATCTGGAAAATAAGCCGATTTAACCGAAATTATCTATATCCAAAATTGCATCCTATTCAAGATACGAACCTTTAAAGGTGGTACGAGTGGCATTTTGATCTCGAAGTTAGATTTTTGTTTAAAACCGGTTCCAAACATTTAAAAATGTTAATTTTTCTAATGAATAAAGAACATATAAATGATTGTAGTCTACTGAAATTTGCGAATCATGTCTGGAAGTCCTTCTGTATTTCATAAAACTCTTTAAAAAATTGAATACAGGTCTATTCCGGAACAAATATTGAAATTTTTGTTTATTTTTCCAACACCCTGTATATTTACTGGTACATTTATTGGGACAATCTACTACAGTCAATGAGAATTAATCAAATAATGGTCAAAAATTATCAAAATTAAAATGCAGCAAGAGCTGATCATATGTTAATTATTGTTAATTACACCTTTTGCCATATTATTTTAGTTAGAAAATTTAAAAATATATTATCTCGGTCATTCATCTAAGTCATGGTCCTTGGAGATTCACTCCGAACGTTTAGTCTAAAACTGTGGTTGCCATCATCAGCGGTTACATGTGCACAAGCGATGCTTCCACTCTTCGCATTCACTGAAAACTCATCACTTGGAGAAAACATTTTCCAAGAACAAAAGCAAAACAGCAACGAGCTGTGAAAACATACACATATTATATAATAAAAAATGATCTAATTTGTACAAAAATTTGCTTTTTTTTAATTTAGAGATTTTTCCATTGTTTTTGTTTTTTGCCTCTTTTTTAACACTGAATAAAATCAGATTACATTTTTTGTGATCCATTTCATGTGTTTGTTTGATTTTTGGGTGTTTTGTACTTTTTTGAGATGTACGATGTACTAGTAATGGCATATAATTCTCTACTTGAAAGTTTCAACTGTTTTCTGAATGTTTTTTTTTTGCAAGCAGTCATCAAAAAACGACACATGGGCTAGTAAACAAATACAAGAAGCTCTACATTATGGAGAGAAGTCAACAAATCCACTACAATGTCTAAAAATTTATAAACTCTGTCCATTTACAAAGCAAGCGATGACATTTCTGTTGAATTTGGTTGGAAGATGATGATGGAAACAGCTCATTAAAGAAAACGGAAAACAACAATAATGGAGAATAAATATTTAATGAGCTTTTAAGAAGCAGCTTCATAAACAGTTACAGTGGGTATTATAAAGTCTCAGTTAACAAAGTCTCAGTTAATAAAGTTAACCCGGGAGTGGTCGCTAAGTGAGCATTTAGCTCACCATTGTCTTTTAAGTGTAATTATTCTGTTACTTGAACTCGTACAATCTTGTCGATTTTTCTAGCTTAGCTTATAGCCTTAAGAAGAAACGTAGAAAGGATTTTGTAATGAAAATCGGATAAATTTATTTTTTATTGATGCTTCATTCACCGCAGTTGCGCTGCGCGAGCTAAACGCTCATTAGCGACCACCCGCGTCACTCAACTGCTCTTATGTTTAGGTCTGCTAGCCATATGCAAGGGTTGCTGTAATTTCTTTATCTGAAGTTCTTTGTTGTTTTTATGGTATTATGGTATTAGCTTAGTTAAAAATCGAATCAGTTTGTGTTATTTAATGTAAAAAAATCCTATAGTTATATAAAAAATTTATATTGACAAGTTAACATTATTCCTCCTTATTTTAAAATACCTACAACAAATATTGCTAATACAGGGTGTTCGGTTATTGGAAAGCCAAAATAAAATTTCATATTATACAAAACCACATCATCAACATAAAAAAGAATAACTTTGTCCTGATCGGGCTTCATTCAGGAAATTTTTCCAAAAATGTAAAACTAAGGGCCGGTTGTTCGTACAGTGGTTAAGCATTTAGCCATATTCAAATTGCCTAATCTGTGATTATCTCACAGTTTGTGTTGTTCAAAAGTCAAAAGTTAAGCGGTGTTAAAATTTGACTAGAGATTAGCAGTTAATCTGTGATTTGGCAGTTAACCACAGATTAAGGGAAAATTTGCGTTGTTCAAAGCCAGTTGAACGTAGTTAGGTATGTAAACCTGTGGTTAGGTTAACCACAGATTTTTGGGTGGTTAAACTATTTGACCATGTTCAAAGTGACAGTTTGATATGTCAGAATTATATTAATTTGTCAATTTAAATCAAAATAAAACCAAAATAACGATTGTAGAAGTATTTATTGATATGATTACCATGTTTTATAATTAAAAGTAGGTATTAAGTTTGAAAAGTAGGTATATTGCATCAATAAAATATAAAAAATGTAAAATTTATCATAACCACCATCATCTGTCACTTTTCTTCCATCCAACCGGTCGAATGACCTTGAGTTAAATGAGAAATATGTGGGGATATCTATTGATCTTTTTTGAACTTGAAAAAATGAAGTACCTACTGACTGAGTACGTAAAATAGGTACCTACCTTCAATAATTCTTCCTGTAAATAAACTTTTACCTTTAAAATGACTTTACTTTCATCATTATAAGTTATAACAATAACTTCGCCTTTTCATAGTACCTACCTACCTAACCTACCAAAAAAGACGATTCTTTTCTCGGATTTACTTCCTATTATTGAGGTTTCTTATAAATAACTTTTACTTTCATTGTAGGTAGGTGTGGTATGACTTATATTCGGTATGTAGATTAATAAAAATTAACTATTATAACATTTTACACGGAACACGGTAGATAAGACGTAAAAATTGGGGAAGTTGCAAGTTGCGAAGTTGATTTTGTTTTGATTCTCCGACGTAACGCCATGCATATTGCCTGTCGGGCGCCGAACGGTGCCGTCGAGTAGTGCCGACAATGCCGATTGGCTGAGAAAAGTAAACTCTGCAATGTTGCCGACTCGCGTGTAGCTTTAATCTCAGGTTACCTAACCACCGATTTCAGATCTTTTGAACAACGCAATTGGAAGTTAACCACATTCAAATTTTAACTATAGCTAACTAATCACAGATTAACTTTTCGTACGAACAACCGGCCCTAAATCATCTATAAATATTTTTTTTTTCAGTACTTAGACAGCCAAATTAAAATTTCATCAAAAATTTAATTTAATTTAAATTTTTATTTGTTTTAATAAAAAATAATAACATTTTCCACGTAGGCTTTGTTTAGGAAATACTCAGCAAAAAAAAAGACAGCGCCTGATCTGGAAATTCTTTTTATGCTTCTAATGCGGTTTTGTAAACTTAATTTTAGATGTTCGATCACCAAACACCCTGTATTGTGATTCAAAGTGCTTTTTATTGCACATTTGCTTGTTGATTTTACATGGGAGCGAAACGCTCGCTAGCGACCACTGGTGTTACAATTCACCTAGCGACCAATGCCGGGTTAACGAGCAGATTTCTGGAGCCGTTTCTGAAGAAGGTAGGGACCCTATGTAGAAAATATTGCAATTTAGTAATTCTTGGCATGAAAGGGATTACAAAAACAACGATGTTAGCTTCAGAAACGAGCAGAGAAACCTATCTGTTATCTTAATGGGCCTTTATAATACCCGTTGTTAGTCTGAAATTTGATACTCATGTTAATTATTGGAAGATTTATTGTAAATAATTTAAAAATAATAAATAACAACATATTGTTAATAAATAATATTAACCTAGCCACTTTACCAAATACTGTATGACCTAACATTCAAGTCCAAACTACACACAAACAACCATTTACGAGTTAAATCAATATAAGAAACTTCTGGAATAACCATGAGTCTACCCTAAGAAACTGTAAAATCTAAAAAAAAAATGTAAACCGGCCAGGTTTACTTCCACCCTTCAATAAAAATGTCTTATATTAGAATTAAGTCCAACAATTAATTCGTGAAAAAAAATTACCTAAAAATTATTTTTTTCCTTTTTTACTTTTCTGAGAAACAGGTTCCGATTCTCCAGTAGCTGAAGCCAACTGAGACTTTAGAGCCAACAATTTGGCTACTTCTGGTTGCCAGACTGTTTTTTCTGCACCTCCTTCTTTCAGTTTTCTTACAACTAAACCCTGAAATGTCGTCGGTGTTAATAAAATAATTACTTTATCTATCTATAAAAATTACCTGTTGTGCAACTTTCTCTTTCAAACCTTCTACGTCAATAATCGAGCTGGGTTCGCTAATTCCATTCGCTATCGGTTTACTACTAGTATTTGCTTTCTTATCAGATTTTTTAGCGGTTTCCAATTGTTTCTTTAGAGAGAGCAATATATCCACTTCTGGTTGCCATACAGTTTTTGTGACACCGCTCGATTTTAAAGACCTTACTTTATCAGCCTGAAATTTTATTAACGATTAGTTATTTAATTAAACATAACAAATTAAAACTGTACTTGTTTAGCCACTTCAGCTTCAATAGCCTTCACGTCATCCGTGGTAACTGTACCGTTTTCATTTTGTTTCCCTGCAAATTTTCTCTTCAGTTCTTCCACTTGCGCTTCTTCGATTTTAGTGAACAAAGGCGATGGATTGCCAATTTTATGACCAGCAGGTAAAAGGCAAACGATTTCCGCAGAACTAAAATGATTAATTATTATTGTTCATAGAAATAAAAATAAAATTAGCTCACGAACCCAGGATTTATAATAGAGATGTCACAATTCAGTTGACTTTTCAATTTATCGCTAGTTTCGGGCATATATGGATGTAATAATATGGCCAACAAACAAGCAATGTTGCACGATATCCCAATTACAGTACCAGCTCTTATTCTAAAAATTGATATAAATTTAATTAAAAATCAAAACAAAATCAGAAAAAATATCCATCTTTTCATCATCATACCGATCAGAGTCACTCCCTTTCAGTAAAACCCATGGCTGATTCGATTGCATATACTGATTTCCGTGTCTTGATATCGAAAGAATATGTCGTATACCGTCTCTTAATTTAGCTTTTTCAAGAGACACCACATACTCCTTCAGCTCTCTGGTGCATAAAGCTAGGAATGCATAATCGTCTTTGGTCGGACACATCGTAGGCACCGTCTTGTTGAAATTATTCTTGGCAAAAACGAGGGCACTAAAAATATTACACTGAAACCTCCGTCCAAAAAATACAAATAGACCACTCACCGATTCACAAAGTTACCCAAATTATTCAACAATTCCGAGTTGTTCTTTGTGGCGAGATCGATCCAACTGAAACTGGAATCCTGCGATTCGGGACGGACATAAAGAAGATAAAAACGGAACACGTCACTCGAAATACCGGTGTCTTGAGCGTCGTTACCAAAAACACCGACACCCCTGGACTTGGAGAATTTACCATCTTCGTAGTTCAAATATTCTGCAGAAATATTGATATTATCATACTTTAGTTAGAAAAAAGAAGCAAAAAAAACCATTAATTTTTTTATCTTAATCGGATCATTATAGATAATAATGATCATAATAACACAATAGAGAAACAAACTCACCAGTAGCCATAAGATGCGAGACGGTAATGTACCCCCTATTAGCTCCCAGCAATGTAGCTGGAAACATGACGGCATGGAAGGGAACATTATCCTTGGCCATGAACTGGTAGAGAGTGACTTTAGTGTCGTTCTCGGGTCTCCACCATCTCTCCCACTGCTCGGTGTAGTTCTTGGTGATGGACATGTAGCCGAGCGGTGCATCGTACCAAACGTAGAACACTTTCTCCCGGTAACCGTCGAGAGGGACCGGGACACCCCATTTCAAGTCACGGGTGATGCAGCGCGGCTTCAAACCTTCCCGCAACCAGGTTTTCCCGATCACTTGGGCGTTGTAAGACCAGCCGGGAGAAGACAGCTTCATCCAGTGGAGGAGAAGAGGCTCGAGCTGGAGGTTTCAAAATTCTTGTATGTTATTTATAGTTCAATGAATATATTACAATAATACTAGCAGTGCCGGGTATTATAAGAGGCTAATTAAGTTAACGGGCAGTTTTCTGTGACAGTTTTTAAAGCTAATATTGATATCAAACTAATTTTTATTAACATTTTTGTAATCATTTTCATGTTAAGAATAGATAAATTTGAAAATTTCTAATTAAACTCGACACCTTCTTCAGAAATTGCCACAAAAATCTGCCCGTTAAGCTAAAGAGCCTTTATAATAAAATCAAAATTAATAACTAAACAGTCTAAACACGTTAGGACTACAAAATTGAAATGTTTTTAAAATGACAAAAATATAAAAAAATTGGATTATTCAAAAGTAAAAACTTGAAATATCTGCAGTGATTCTTGAAATAACCTGAAAAAACTGGACAAGTTGTTCTTGTAATTATTTTGCTCATAAAATCTTAATTTATAACGCTAACAGCCAATATTATAAAGGCTCATTTGGCTAACGGGCAGATTTCTGTGCTCGTTTTTGAAGCTAAAATAGACGTCAAATTACTTTTATTAACATTTTTGTAATTACTTTCATGTCAAGAATAGATAAATTAAAAACATTTTCACTTAGACTCGAAACTTTCTTCAGAAATGGCCACAGAAATCTGCCCGTTAACTTAATGAACCTTTATAATATCTGCTGTAATTCTATAAAATTCGACATCAGGGCTTACATCTTTCAGCTTATGAAAATAAATGGCAAAAACAGATTTCATTTACCTCGTATTGTTTCAGATACGATGGTCAACTTTTTTTCTTAAGGACGCCATAGTGGATTTTAATATCGCTCAATAAGGGAAAATAAAAAAAAAAATGACACATAATATGTAGAATCTTGAATATAAGCATCAACAAATGTACATAACCTCATTAGACACAGTGTAGAGAGTGCTTTTCTTTCTACCATTCCCTTCAGTTTAGGTTAAGCCGCGTACACATCTGAGCAAGCGAACCGAATGAGCACTTTGCGCCGAATGAGCATCATTCGGGCAAATTTTTTGTTTTTCCGCACAGAACCGCATGAGCCTGCATTCGGTGGCGCTCTAGTTGTGTGTCCGAATTTAGTGAAAATAAACATGGAAGAAAATGTAGTAGGAATAGCTAGTGCTGCGTTCATAATAATTTATGAGTTGCTTAAGAAAAAAGACGACGCCGTACTAGATGGTCTTCACAGTTATATCTTGAAAGAAGTCGAGATTGGAGCCTTAACAGTTCTTTTTTAGGTCATTATACACATCCGCGTCTCCTACAGTTTCACTATGGCACCTATATAGGGGTGGAGAACATACCTATAGTAACACCAGGAAGGTATTCATTTGCTTTGCAAATGAAAGGGAAAGAAAAAAAACGGCTTTAAAAATCGATTTGGAGAGTGCGATGAGAATACAGTCCTGTCAGAAGCGCAGATTAAATACCTCGAGTCTCGGAAATAACCACTTCACGATAATGCCAAGCGCTTCGAAGCGTACAGAGACGTACCGGCAGAATATCGGCTTTCACATATCGTGTCCAGTCCACAGGGATTGATGCAATGATTTTTGGAATATAAATGCAAAATAAATGCAAAATTCAAAATAAAAATCGTGCTACTGTTAATCTCGAAGATTTTTCTTGCCCTGAAAGTGAAGAAAAAAATAGCAAATCGACCGTAGTGTCAAAGAGGCCTTAGTTGTGACCTTAATATTAGTTTGCAATGGCTGTCTTTAGCTTCTTACCCACCCAGCACCCCTATTTCGCTCCGCGATCTTGAAAAAATTGATGGAACTTAGGAGACGCGGATGTATATATTTACCCTTTTTTATTGCAAGCATCTTCCTTTTTTTAATTTTGTTGTAGTACATCTCATGTGAAACTTTCCACAATACAGGCCTTTTTTCGAATTCTTTAATCAATTGCAAACACATATTTTGGGAAAAATCCATTTCGTTCGGGACCGTTCGCGGCGAATGTTTATAGACTCTACTAAAGCCGTCCAGACTGAGCACGAATTTCCTTTGATGGACCGACAACTCTCGGATCGGCTGGCGCACCACATGAGCGTGCTCAGCGCGGTGTGTGCGTCCGTCTACATCTGAATGCTCATTCGGCGCAAAGTGCTCATTCTGTTCGCTTGCTCAGATGTGTACGCGGCTTTACAATTTGTAGTTTGTAGCTGTGAGTACTTGAAATTGGTTTATTTCTGATTAAATAATGTGAAATAATTTAGTGTAGAAGTTGAAGTATGTGTTTTTATATGCTATTGATGCATCACCATCCTCATAGTTTCATTAATAGAACATCCATAGTGCAATGTTCTTACTCTTTATTATTTCAAATCAAAAGTCTTAAAATAATGCAAATCTTTATTTAAACCAGTCAGAACACAAATATAACAAATTAACATTAACATCCAAATCAAAATCTAAAAAACACACTGACACTACTGACACAAAAACTATGCTCTTCACTCTGATTTCACTTCACTTATCACAATCACTTCAGTCTGTTCTCTACTCTAACTCTCTGCCTTTACTATATACCCTATTCTTTACTGTATGCTGCTCCAATCTAAACTGACGTCAGTGTCTTCCTTACTCTGTGGTACTTCAGGTTTTACCAACTTCCAATCTACAAATGACTTGCAGCTAGTCTCACGGCGCTCTTATATATATTGTCAAGTAGGCACAAATGCCGGAATACTTTAATATTGATATTTCATTATAATTACAGAACGCCACAGCAAGCAAGTAATTCAGGTCAGGTCAACATGATTGTTGTCGTAATAGTTGATATTTCAAAATTATTAATAAAAGCTAACTTGCAAGCTTGATACAAAATTGAGGAAAATAGGTGATTGACTTGCTGACTCAATCAGAAAAGTTTAAATAAAAGAATTGACTCTCCAATTGAAGGGCTCTCCGTCTCCGCTCGCGGAGGGAGTAAGTGGCCCGCACTCTGCGAGCCAAAGTGAATCTGACATTCCGCTAGTTAAGCGGGCATACTGGGCAATAAGGGCAAGTACTATCTCAGTGCGTTTAGTGAAGTTAGTACAAAAGTGTCCCTCAAGAGTCTACCCCCAATAATCGGAAAAGCTGAGCTCACTCCTTAGACCGACTGGGTCTTCTAACATGTACAATAGGACCAGGATAACTTGGCCTCTGGTTCTGAGAATTATACTGTTGAATACGGGTTGTATTAAAAATGTACTGTATTGGTCATTGCAGATTTCAGGCGTGGCTATAGCAGGGTATAGGTAGTCCAGTTAATAATTTGTAAAAGTTTTCCAGATATTGCAGGTAAAAGGCAAAATACTCCCTCCTCAAACGGCCAACTTATTTTGGACGTATTGTAAGTACCTCTTTTTGGGTGTACCAAATTATAGTGGGTGAGAGATATTTGATTGGCGAGTTTTTTCATAAACTGTTGTGTACTAGGGCTCCACAGGTTTGAGTCATTGTAGGTGTATGTAAACATTGTTGATTCTAGCATTTCATACTTCTATGTAATAAATTAGGTGTTTTTAAAAAAATACCATTTCTTTTTACCCCTAACCCCCCTTTAATTCGCGACATACGGTGGAGGCGCCGCCTTCGCGGCGTGACAATATGACGGCCGTGGATTGTAATGCAGCCACACAATCTCGAACATGGAGAATGTGACCTTCCTATCATGTCGGCCAGAACTGTTGCAAGTCATCAACCAGCTGATTAACTATTCAAGGAATGTAAACAAACCTTGCTGCTCTGTAATAGGTTTTTCAATAATGAAAACTCTCTATCTGTTGATTATTACCTGCTTAATTGGTAATTTTGTAATGGCATCAGTCTAATATTGGAGCACTTTCTAGGAATCAGATGTTCATTGAAAAAAAAATGAATGGTATAATAACTGTCTGATCTATTGGATGATTTTTTTAAGCTGTATTATTTCAGGCCCTTTTTTTTCTTTTACCTTTCATGCTACAGCTACTACTGGTGTTGCTGGATTACGAAACAGTCCAAGTAGTAGGACGAGAGGAGGCTCTGACTACAGTTTGGATTGTCCGGAGGAAGATAATGAGAAAAGAAATAATTCGAAATAATTGTGAATTCGTGGGTATCGAACTATAAATTTGTTTATAAATTCAGACTTCCAGTTTTTTTCCAGGCATTACCATGAAAGCAATTTAAGTCTGCTTTCAGACTACAGAAAGTTATAAGTTATAAAATAATAAGTTAGAAAGGCAAATACACAAAGAAAGATCTATGCAGATATCTTCCACGGGGATCGACCTCATCACCATAAGGGGGGAAACAAAGATATCACCCCAGGGTTGTTACAACACTTTATTCCAACTTAATAGACCTCATATCTCTTATGGTTTGCAATATACCTACCCATACTACTTTCTATTCTATTCTATTCCAACAGTGAAATTCTCTAATATAACAATAACAGTGCCAAAAAATCAATTCTACAACAAAAAGCACAGAGGAAGTGATAAAAAAAATTACACAAAAGAAAAGTACACTACAAGTAAACAATTCAGTACTTACTTTAGGTAAGTCCAAGAAGAACTGGCTGGATGTTTTCACTTTCGGCGTACTTCTACAAATTTTACATCGAGGATTTTTCAATTCGATCGCATTTACGAGCTTCCCGCAACCATCGCACTGATCGCCTCTGGCATCTTCGTAAGTGCATCCGATGTTCGGACAACCGCCTTCGACGAACCTGTCAGCCAAGTACCGGTTGCACTGTTCACAATGCAGCTGATCGACCGATTGTGTGAAGAGAAAACCGTTTTGGTTCAGCTGAAGAAACATGCTCTGGCATAATCTGAAACAAATAAGAAAGTGTTTTAATTTACATAAGCATTAAAGTAAAAAAGAGAGGTCAGTCTCAATGGTATGGCCTTATACTCACTGTGTTTGTTGTGGTGTAGAAGTCCTCCCGAAATGATTGAAACTAATGTTGAACCACTTGTATATGTCGTTATGAATTTTGTAATATTTATCACAAATTTCCTGACATGAAAGTTTTTCTTCCAACGCTTTGGTCTCTGTGGCGGTTCCATATTCATCTGTACCGCAAATAAATAGCGTGTTGTAGTTGCAGAGACGACAAAACCTAGCGAAAACGTCAGCCGACAGAACACAACCGATAATATTTCCTAAATGAGGAACATTATTCACGTAAGGTAAAGCAGAGGTAATTAAAATGTTCTTTCCTTCAGGAGAAGGTAATCTGAAAATTGGATTAAAATTATTACTTATAAAATATCATCAAGAGAGGAAACATCTTACACTAAATTTTCCGCAGGTTTCAAATAATTGTTCAAGGCAGTTTTTTTCCATGATTCTTCAGCAGACGCGAGTTCTGCATCAGTAACAACATTCGGTTGATGCGTAGGTGACTGATTAGTACTGCCAGCGCCAGCTTCAGGTGACATTGATGAAAATAAATATTTTGCCCCTACAAGCAAAGCGTTATACACAACACTCGCAGATGTTGGTAGCTTGTAGATGTTTAAGGCTTCCTGAAATTTTTAGTAAATTAACTCTGTTCCCTAATCTAGGTAGTAAGTTACATTTCAGCTTACTTTGAAAGGAGCTTCATTATTTAATTTTTCCATCCATCTGGTAATATTAGGACATTCATTCAGGTATAATTCATTTAAACCAGTGTCGATGGTAAGTGGGTATAAAGTTGCCCACAAAGATATATCGGCTATAGTAATTTTATCCTAAAACGTAAATATTCTTAGCATAATACTTAAATCATCTACAAAATACATGAGTGAATCATTCTTTCTTAGCACAAGAATTAATTCATTTCAAAGGTAAGTAAATCACAACAAGAGGGACAATAGAGAGCTTCTAGGCATCATAATAAACTCGCTCATTGCACCTCATCATAGCTTATTGCATCATCCAGCTAATCAAATGAGGTAATTATAACGCCCAATACATTTATATTACCTCAACAACACTAGTCCTCTTTTCCAAGATTTGATTCAGACTCTTCAATAAATTTGAAAAAGACAACTTTAGCTTTTCATTTTTAACTGATCCTCCGAGAACTTGTGATATAGAAGGTGACAGCAATGTAGATTCCCATTCCAGCCATTCATTGACTTTGGGAATTAAGGCTTCTTCAGGTGGATACAAATACCAAATGGCAGCATTAGGGAAGCATATGCTGCCTTCTTCGACTTGCAACTGAGGCAAATATTTCAGTTCCTTTTCCTTTCGATCTGAAATAATAAATTCAAACTATAGGTAACCAAGTATTATACCTAAAGAGTGGTAGTAGCCGGTAGTGGTTCTCAGAAAAATGAGCAACACATGTCCGGTACCTGACCTGAGGCAATCTTACCATTAGGATTGATAATTTTTAAATTCACTTCCTTTTTGGAATAAATAGAGGCTACTATTAGCTTCAGAGTACTGGGGTTATTTTCATTTGTGTATATCACAGACATCTTGGAATATCTTGGCCAAACTTCCTTTTGTAATTTAAAACAAACCCAATTTACCTACCGTATTGGAGTATTCGAACATGTACCGATAAGGAAACCGAAAAGAAAAACCCAACACACGAACGGATTGAAATTGAACGGAATAACAGATTTTGGATTTTCCTACCCTTTCTCTCCGTCTCCCATGAATCGATGATCGATGTGACGAATTGACGATGCGACCGCGACGCGAACTACAAAAATCAAGTAACGTCAAATTTGGATGGAAAGTGTCATTACTGCCATTAACTGTAAAATCTGCGTGTCAAATTTATTTGACTTCAATTGTCTAAAATGTCAATAAAATTGTTTAAGAAAATTTTTGTTGTAAAATTAAGAAAGAAGCAGTGGCTCTCAATTTTTTGTTAGAATACTCCAATAATTATAATAATAGCACAGACCAAAGAAGAAAAAAAGTCAGGAAAGAGTACAACGTTACTTTACCTATCAAATGAATGCGACGGAAATCAGCCATCTTGGTAGTCCAAATTTAACATTGACAGTTGATTTAACCCAAACCATGTCATTAAGCTCGGCCGGTGATTGGCTGTTACGTGACGGTCGGTGGGCGGACAGGCGGAAGTGTTCTTTCAGTAGTGTTCTGTCTCTGTCTGGCATAGTCCGCCATATTGGTGGTCCATTCCGGTGGTCACCAAGGATATCGCATAATTATACTCTTTCCTGAGCTTTTTTCTTCTTTGGTACAGACAGAGTCGTTTTTATTTTAACGCCGTGTCCTAGCTGCGTTCACAATACACATTATACACGGTATGTCATGTCAATTGATTTTAATTTTTGGTCTGCGCAATGACGTCATGCGGTTGGATTTTGACTCATTAATCGCAGCGGGTTGTTTATAAAATTAATGTCAAATTTGATTGCTTTTTTCCTTCTTGCTTGTGTTTTTCTTTGTGCTAGATCTGTATATTATGATTATGTTATGTGGTAGATTGTTATAAATATTAGGGTTTCATAATATTATTATTGTGTTTCAATGTGATATACATTACATGCATGGGGGGTGTTCCATTTATAAAGAACTAGGCAAACAAAAAGAGATACAGGGTCAGATATTTATTCTCTAGGTAAGTTTTTTTTATTATACCTTCTATTCTTTTTAATTAATGAACTTTTTACAAACATGAAACATCAAACATCAAACAATATAAATATTTAAAAAAAAAATAAAATAGTAATAAAAAAATAGAATCACAAATAAAAAATTTCTGAAAACTCCCTCCCAAAGTGGAAGTGTTCCCAACATTGACGCTGCATTGCTTCTTTGTAGAGCAATGCTCAATCGTTGGAATAGAAAATACGTCGCACGGGATTCCTCCGTGGCATTCGTAATTTTCTGACCAACCGATGTCAGAAATCTCAAGGCTTTATTACCCCAAACTCCTGAAGTTTCTTGTCCGACAGGCACAAAAGTCTATTTATTTATTTATTTTTATTTATTAACTAGCCATTCAACAGTCAGGAGACCAATTACAGAATGAATATGCAGAAAGGTAACTAATATACAGAAATGTATTTATATTAACTAAAAATAGCGGAACAATAGAATGAATTTTACAGAATTAGGTATTATTACAAATTTAATTAACCTTAACCCGTTAGGTTTTTAAAAGAACAGTACATAGGAACATACTTCCTCGGTCGATGCAGAAAAAATGTCAAAAGGGTCTGTTGAAATTTGCAGTAGAGAGAGCACATTATAAATTGGAGAGTGCTGCATCAGACTTGTGCGTGCATGACTCAGGTAATAGTTATTTACATTACAAGCTACGAAAGTTCACTTTTAGGTGCGAGGTCTTTTGAATAGCCGAGGCGAAGCGTAGCGTAGCCGAGGGTATTTAAAAACTCCGAGCACCTGAAAGAGCTTTCGTAGCGTGTAATGTATTAAACTTTTCATTCTCCCCTTGCCATATTGAACCACGGATTAAGAAGAAATGAGTAAAATAATACGATTCAGTGATAACAATGGAATTATTATAAGGTGCCATGTTTTTAACATTACCATAGTAACGATAGTTTTAAATTATTAATTTATGACACTGTCAAGTTTAAAACTCTGTACCGCTATATTTTCAGAATCTTTGATCGTAGTTCAGTTCAAAATGAATTTCATTCAAGAAGCTGCAAATTCCAGTAAATCTTTCTGGAACATACAATAATAATTATTTGTATGTACCAGAAAGATTTACTGGAATTTTTTATTGCAGTTTTACATTCAATTTTCCATCTAAATAAACGTTAATCAAACTGACATTTCTACTTTTTTGTCCAGGGCACGAAAGTTTTTCATAGCTAGCAACCGCCTAGCAACCTATCACCTAGGATGTTTTACTTTCGCTTTCGGTTGCCTTATCAAGACAGAAAGTTACACTTTCGTAAAGGGGAGAATGAAAAAAGTATTTACTGAATCTCGCTTCGAGTCTTGGGGTAGCGATGTTTAAACGAGCCAGAAGGTTAGGACAGTCAATCAAATATGTCACCAGTTTATGCAAGAACAAGACCGCTGCAGACTCTCTGCGGGTTTTCAGACTTTGAAGTGAGAACTGGTTCAGCATCAGTGAGTCTTGGGGGTAACCTATTGGAGGATAAACAGACGTGATCTTGTAGCTGATATATTAAAGAAAATGTGCACAATTTCATGCTTATTGAGAATCTGAAACAAAATTTATGAAAACTTCAGACGCTGCTGAAATATCCTGAAAAATATGAAATATCGAGATTTCCAATTTTATGAAAAAAATTATATTGTTTTTTCATATCATTAGGTATTTAAAAAATGAAGGAAACCAGAATTCTATCACATTCAAATTTTTTTTTCAAAATTTAATCCTTTTGTTTCGAAAACAAATACCTAACCTTTCTTCAACCGAAAGTCATAAATGACAATAAGGCAAGCAATGTGACGTCATATTGCGACGTCACACGACGTCGTTCAGCAATGAAACTATATCATTTTTTTATTTTTTTTCAAAAAAAAGAGAATGAAATTTTTACAAATTCTTTTTAATGTTATTGATTTTTGGTTTCCATGATTTTTTTTATTCCAAACGACATAAAAAACAATATGGCGGCTATAATAAGGGAAACAAAAGTTGGCTATGAAAACTCTGGGATTTAGTATAGTTGACCGTGAAAATTTTTAAATCGTCAAATAGATAAGTGTTGACGACTAATGCAAGCATACAAAAAATTCTTTATTTATTCCTGACAATAAAAAAGATATGAGCAATCTCATGTGTAATCTTCCAGCGCGTGACATCAGAAGACGGGAATAACGCAGCTAGACTCAAATAAACTTTTTAAGCTGAAATCTGACATTTCAAAAATGTTCAAAACCTAGGTACTAGCCCAGAGTTTTTATAAATATATTGATTATCTTATGGCCGCCATATATCGTGTGAGCAAATGAAAACATAATTTAGGTAGGCCCTGGAAAAAAATTTCATGTCTTAGATTGAATCCTACGATAAAATCACTGTCATTAATTTTAAAAATCTTATTTTTCTTATTTTGTGATTTTGAGTGGTCTGGGGTGCGTTCATGAATTACAGTTTGCATCATACATGAAAAACTCTGGATGCGTTCATAAAATAACCAGTTCGCTTGATTGGATAAAAATCTAGCATCGTTCATAAATTGTCGATGACGACGCTTGAAGTGCACTCGCAGAGTTTTGAAGAAACACAGGGTGAATCAATTCTGTGCTTAATATTAGCAAATTACAAAAATTAGTATTAAATAAAAAAAAAGTGTGAATCTGACAGTTACACATAATCTAATACTTTGGAATTATTATTTCCTTTGCTTTCTCGTTCGGATTACGTTCATAAAATGGAACAATCTGACGATATTCTACCTACTGTACCACCTATCTTTATTGACGACAACCGTACCACCTATCTGGACTTTTTCAAGGTAAGGGTGTGACAAGGCAAGATTCCGTTGGCACAGCTATTTAGGAGAAGCACAGACATACCGACTTTATGAGAATAGTTTTTCGAAAAAAAAAAATTGGGCGAGCGACTGTCCGCCAAAAATTTATAAACATTATTTCCAGAAGAGTTTGCCCTCATAAAAAATGGCCACCACTAGAGCCACAGATCACATACCTTACTTTTATCACGAGCATGAGTGCATAGTAGGAAGAAAGTTCCTAATATATGGTGTAAACATCTCTGGATTTATTCCCATTTTCATTGGTTATGTTACTTTATTCTTGTTTGATTTTATTTTTATATCTTGTGGTGGATTCTTTCTGGTGTGTGTTTATGTTACCCTCAGGTGCAAATACTTAATAAATGACTTTACTATAATTAATAAGTAGATAGATAATTGGGCCTTAAACATAAATACCTACCATTTTACAAAGGGCAAACTGCAGACTAAGGAAAACTATTATTAGACATTAACAAATACGTTAAAATATTAATACCGGACACTCCTATACCTATAGCATTGCAACAGGTTGCGTCCATTTTAGCAGCGCCACCAAGCATGAACTGGGGCCACTAAAAATTAAATTTGGTGAAACATAGCGGGAGTTTTAAATATCAACGCTGAATAGAAAAGCCCTTAAAATTAATTAGACGGAATAGCCGGAGGAAATTGGGACGAAGAATTATAATACAACAATAAACAACAAAGTTTTCAATATGTTTATTATATTAACAATAATTAACTACTATTACACACAATATTATTAATATCTTTAGGTATGAATATTTCAAAAAGATTGAATCGCTATATTATATACCTAAGTGTAAGCCTTTTATTTGCCGCAATTCCAATAATGTGCTTCCTTGCAGTTTTAAAGGACTATTATTTGCTGGATTAACAAAATTTTCCTCTTTGAAATGATCAGTAGGTACAAAATAATAAAGTGAGAAATCGGCTTCGACACTCCACACTTTTTCAAAATTTCGTCATTCATCGATGTTATTAATTATAACCTATTTCTTGTTCCTATTTCCATCAGCATAGTTATAAAATATTAATAAGTTTATTTACGCGGCTTCTAAAGTTAACTTTATACATAATTCTTTATTCCTGCTTGGAACACCGTGGAAAGATCTGGACATGCTTAACAATCCATAATGCAACCGCACACAGCACACAGCACATATTTTCCAGACATTATGTTCACTTTAATACAGCGGTACATTATAAATGCCTATTTAACTGCGTACGCAACAAAATTATCCGCTGATATAATGCTTTGAGAGTAACTTTAAATTGAAATTATACTTGAAACTAAAACGTTCAATAATTACTAATGACAAATTATTAATAATAATTAATTATCATTGACTGCAGCTGTCAAAAACCGTGAAAAGTTACCTAACTTTGAATTTAAAAACAGCTTATAGTGGCCCCAGTTCCTGCATGAGGGCGCTGTAAAAATGGACGGAGGTTTTGAGAGGAAGTGTCCGGTATTATATTTTAAGGTATTTGACATTAATCCTTTATTGCTTTGGCTTGAACATGACATTTTTACGGGGTTTGCAGTGTCAATAATCCAATAAACTTCACGGTAACTGGAACAATCTCCGAATAATTTATGTCCGCGTTATTCAAGAAATCACAAAACTAATTTTAACAACCTGATGCACATTATTTCAGCAAATGTCAAAATAATTATTATTTGACAATAAAATTGGAAAACAAGAAGAAGGCATTATCAGAATGAGTTTACGATTTTACAAACCAAAATTTTCATTTTACAGTTTTACAGATCCAATCTAAGACATGAAATTTTTTTCCAAGGCCTACCTAAATTATGTTTTCATTTGCTCACACGATAGTTTTTTATGTCGATCGGTATAAAAAAGTCATGTATATGCCGTTCACTTATTATAAAATAATTGGGTTATGGTGTAGGGTGATAGAAATCACTGGGTATAACCGCTGTCAATCACTTGCTGGAGTTGGGTTATGTCTCTTTTTTATGAGGTTGAAGTTTTATGACAACGAACCTCTGGCTTGCCTCTGGACATAGTTGCAAAATGGATTCTTGATATTTTTGCTATTCTATTATCTTTACGTCTTTATGGACTTTTTATTTTGGAACCTTTAGTCACGTTATTTTATGATATTGCAATCTTTATCTAGAAAGCAAACTCGTCAAGTCTAATAAGCTTGCCATAAATTATAACATGAGAAAAAAGTTTTATTGTATTTTGATATCTTAAAGGAACTAATTGTAGCGTTGGCCGGAGTAACGTTGTAACTTACATAATTTTTTGGAGTAATTTTTTCGATTCAGCACGTTTAAATGGGCAGAATGCTTCCACAAAGCTTTAATTGTTGCCTAATTTACCTTAAATAATATTTAAACAATATTTCAAGAATCGCTAAATGAAATAAACATTCCATTCAATATTCAATAATGTTGCAAGGTACATTTTTTGAGTCTCATGTAAAAATGTAAGTTACAACGTTACTCCGACCAATGCTCCAATTAAAGGAACTCTTAATTATAAAATAGATCAAAAATTAGTAATTACTTATTTATTATTAAAAAATAGAACATTAGGTAGGTACTGAATCGGCCAATCGGCTACGGTCATGGTGTGATTGGCGATCTTATTATTGGTGATGGCTGTTTGGATCCATTCTGGTAGATCCATGTTTCGTCCAGGTACACGAACGTTACATTTTCACTCGAATTTTGATATTGTAAGTATTTTCTTAGAAAGGTAATTTTGGATGCAACGACATACTTTTATGTTGACAAAGAATTTTGCGTCCGTTCACATATTCATATTTATAGCTGAGATATTTAAGAATTTTAAATAAACTATAGTTCTCCCCTTTTCAAAATCCAAATGTTTACGTTCGTCTTTCAAAAGTTTCCCTAGAGTAAAATGTTCGTTTTTCAAGTTATATTGCCAAATCAGTCGTTGCGAATCTTTCCGAAACGTAAAATTTTCATGATTATTATCTGGTTTAGGTCGTCTGCCCAAAGGCTTAACTTCAAATTTATCCTGTTTAATTATTGTTTCAACGCACTTTACTGAATACTATAAAAGAGGAAACTTACGTAACATCATTTTATTAGGTGTACACTTAATAATACTTACACCCCAAATGTGTTTTACTTTCAATATGACTTGTCGTTCACTTAGGTTGTCATTTTCAGATTTAAATAACTTGAATGCCTTTTTTATACGAATTTTTTCTTCAATCGATATTAATTTCGGCATTATGAAATTTATAATGTCAAAAAATTAATATTTATTTGACAGTTCGAGAAAAATTTGTCCGAATAAAAATTATCCTAGATAATCTACTAAAACTTCAATTAGACAACAAGGCTGTTATAGTCAGCTGAGGCAATTTGAGCGATTTGACAAGTGTCGGTGTTTACTTAACCTTTAATATCTCGATCAGCTGATATTGTCAATCGAGATCTAGGGAGTTTTCATTTTTGCAAACCTAAAAACAAAAGTTCATGGCCTACCAATGCTTTTTTAATATGTGAACGGCATATAGGTAAACCAAAAATTTATAACAAATTTTTTTATTCTCCTTTTTTTTTAAACAACTTTTTATACCTACCGAACTAGATTACCGAATATTGTAGAAAAATAAAAAATCCATACCTAAGGCAAGTAAAATGACTTTATATTGACGTAGAAAAAATGTTTTTGTAAAAAAAAGAAGAATAAGTTAATAATTTTAATTTGTATGATTTTTTTTTTATCCCGAACGACATAAAAAATAAAATGGAAAAATATAAAAATTTAAAACATAAGAAAAACAATTAACAGAGCTGATTATAAAAACTCTGCGGGATCTACAGTCGGCTGTGAACATTTTTGAAATGTCAGATGAATATCTCTTGACGACTTATATATATTATGTAAAAAGTTATTTATTAATTTTAAATAATGAGAAAGATGAAAAGATATACATCACACTGTGTCCAAGATATATAAAGAATGAACAGCAATAACAGCATAGGTATATGGGGATCTCAGAAACCGTGCTAGATATACAGGTCAGGGTCGGTTAAATGGAAAAAAGTTGATCAACCAGAAAGACACTGCAAGATATATGTGTTAGACTGATGAGATATAATAACCATTGAAACATCGATGTCTCTGATGTCTTCACCATAACCATTAGGGCAAATGTGTCGTTCAGAAAGCGTTATTGTTTTTCAACACGCTGCTGTAATTTATATAATAATTTATTATTATTATATCAATTTTGTTTCATGTACCTATACTCTTTTATAGTTATTTCATTATTTAGTATTTATTGAAATAAAAATATAAAAGTACCTACACAAGCACAAGACCATAATAAAGTAGCAAAAAGTAAATTTGTTGATACTTTGAAAGCATTAATAAAGGTGGGTTTTCACCACCTATAGGTACCTATACCTAAAACCTCCCGCTTGCTGCGCCACTGCATTGATTAATTATTATAATACATAATAATTTTATAGTAACATTAGCAAGAATAATCATATTATGTAATATAATAACAATAACTGTTTCAATATTTAAATTTTAAATTAGTGAACAGTAATAAAATCAAAAGTTGTATTTAGGTAATTACTGTTATTTAAATATTTATTATTAAAGACTGAAGGTATTCAAAAACACTTTTGTGATGACGTAAATTCACCTGCATTCTCCTTGGTTCGCATTGCGAATGCGCACGAAAACCTGTCTGAAAAGCGCGTGGGTCGCCATTTTGATAAGTTCTTTGTTGTGCATCGTTTCTGGGAAGTTTTATTCAAAAATTGACAAAATTAATTGATAGTGAAAGTGTTCTAGCGGAAAAAGTTCATTTATATCGAGTAAGTAGTTTTTTTGTGTTACACACTCGATCGGGGGTTTAAGTAACCGATTTTTGTAGCTTTTATGCCGTTGTTAGTTTTTGTTGTTCGGAAAAGTTGTTTGTAAACAATTCGCGATAAAAACCTGGTTTTTGTACCGAATTAGTGGTTTGCGGGTGATTATTTATGGAATTTCTTGTTCTTCCGATGCATCGTTTGATAATGAAGGGTAGTTTTCGTTGGGCGGGAAAGCCTCCTCTTGATGCGAGTTCGAGTTTGGCTTGTGCACTTGTTATTAGAATATTTTGACGGTTTTGCCGCTCGAATAGTGATGTTTATAAGGTACCAGGAAAGTAAGATAATATGTAAATCCTTGAATGTTTCCTCCTTGTACATTTTTAGTATGTTTTTAAATTTTTTTGGTGCGATTTTGCAATTGCCGCTAAATACAATTAAATATTGATATTTTACGTATTGAGGGAAGTTTATTCGTGACTTTGAAAATCAATAGTTGTTCTTCTATTGGGCGCCAAAGATGACACTTTTGTTTTTTATTCATTGCAACTGAAATGAATTTAATACTTGAAAATGTAAAATTTCATTGAAATAATTCAATACTTTTTTTTGATTAGGTAAATACATTTGTACCTATGTATTATTATGTATAAATAATATGTAGGTCGTGTGTTACCTACTTGAAGTAGATATTTTGTTGATTTCTCTTTCTCTTCTTTATTTCCACTTTGTTGATTCCTATCTTATACCTACATTGTTGAATAATTTTATTTTTATCATTAAATTTATTCAGAATAACTAGTGGTAGTTTTCATAGCTATGTACTTACAATGATTGAAATGAAATCAAACATTGGTTTTATCTTTAGCTCTTATCTTATCTTATTTGTGGCCATCTTATTCATTACCTAATAATTGAACTATCCTAATTGAGAATACAATAATTATTACTCAATTATAAATAATGTAAATGATCTCAGTAAATACAAAACAGAATGGCACAAATCCACTGCGGTGTCATTAATTTTTCAAAAATATAAAGCAATGAAAAGAGCCAAATACCAACATAGCTTCATTCTTCAATAATTAATTGATGAAATCGTTGTTTATTTTATTTATAAAAAATATGCTCCTGTACCCTCGCTTTTGTAGGTACCTACCTACCCATCCTAGCCAAAACGACACAAAACGCCACAGACCAAGTTTTACAGAAGTAACTAAAATCTGTTGACTATGATCTTTTAATATTGTTACGAAACTCGCTATATTTACAATAAATTAAATTAGAATATTTTATAATAATAAATAAGTGTGTCTTTTTTATTTATTTATTAAATTTCACTTTACAATAAATAACATCTACGTCTACATCAAATTCCACTTGTTCTTTTTTAAACCACTACTGTCACAAGTCTTTCCTTCTGTCATCCATTCTACCTGTCTACAAATTTTCCACCAAGTATTAAAAACAGCTCTCCTCTTTTGACCTTGTATTTGGCAGACGTATAGGGATAGGGGTATTATATATAGTCAAAATTTCTAGTTTGAATCATCGTGGCTTTGGCAGGTAACAGCTGATAAGGTCTACTAAATCACTCCTCAAAATCTTGAAAGCATAATTAGGCTCTCTCAACAAGCAATAAGGAACCAGCAACTGTCAATAAGCAATACGCAATATTATTTTGGTTCTTTCTCACATTGAAACAACAGTATTGCCAGAAACTTCTGATCATCATGTCATCCGACGACTTCGATGACATGATATTACTGTGGCGGCATTTAAGAAAAAAACGACAAACGAAAAGAAGATTGGGTTCACCCAGCTTTTACTCAATTAGTCAGTCATGGAGGAAACATCTGCCCAAGGGAACTCAGGCCCATCATCCTACCCGATTTCAAAACTGCTACCGAATGATCACTTCTCTTTTGATGTGGTCCTTTCGAGCGAAATCGTAAATACAGGGATATTTTTCCACTATTTCTACGAATTTTGTTTAAAAAACTGGACCATCCGACATTTTCGAACAGTTTTTGATAATATAAAATAATAAAACGTAGTTATCTATGCACAATCTTAGTAACACTTTCGGGAGATGGGATTGATGAGATAATTATCCAAACGGGTACAATAAGCGCAAGATTCAGTACAAGAGCTTTGAACCTACCCTAGAAGTAATAATAATAATAATAATAATATAATAATAATAATAATATGTAATGCACAATCTTCGTACATCACGACTCGCAAAACTGCAATAATTATTGCTTTTCAACATGCACGGTGTATCGCTAGAAATAATATTCCCGCAACCAGCAATATTTTTGGTTCGACCGATATCGAGTTGCTCTAATATGAGACCCCCAATTTAATTCTATGTAAAATACTTATTAGCAATATTATTGTGTGTTGCGTATTGCCAGTTGGAGTTGCTTATTGCTTGTTGCCCCAGTGTGAGAGCCGCCTGAAGGGTAAGGCTCTGTGTCTCACCATGAAATTTTTCTGTATAGGCCATTGGCGGTTATGCTCAAACAAGGTGGTTGCTTATGCCAATCTGCCAGTCACGAGGTCAGCCGTGTTGAATCGAATTGTTGCTTAACTGCCAGGTCGGTCTGTGCAACACAGACATATTGATTAAGTTAATTCCCGCGTTTGTGTCAGTAGCAAATAAAAATATAGTGTATACCTAGTGTTTTAATTTTTTTATGTATTTGATTTGCAAAAAAATCAATGATGCAGGGGAGGTAACACTTATTTCTATAATTTTTATACGAATCAAGTTTTTACAAAAAAAATCAAGAACACAAGCATGATTATTCAGCATAAATACTAAAAAGTTTTTGAAGTGTCACATCTAGGTTAGCATAACAAAAATAATCTTGCTATAAACTTGTACAGGTGCTTTGTTCGCTATCGATGTGTTTTAACCTTTTATTAGGGTGGTCCAGTCAACTTCTTTTTAAAAATATTGTGAATAAGGACCCCTGGACGCAAGTGTCCCTGTATAATTAAGCACATCCTACCGATATAGACAAAAAATCAGTATCAAAATTAATAAAAAAAAAGTAAAAAAACCAAACAAAAAAACAAGAAATAACAAAAAAAAAAGTGAAATAAAAACTTCCTCAAAAAAAGATAAGTAACGATAATAAATGAACAAAATAAAAAAAATTCAACCTATCCTATTATGTTGTAAAAATGTTTATACAGGGTCTGCGATTTTAAATAAAATTAATTAAAAACTGTGTACGGTGAATGATGTTTAAAAAGAAAAAGAGACCAAAGCAAGGCAGTTATAAAAAATGCAATTACCTGGAGAGATGCTGGCGGATTCAGTCGTTGTGGCACTTGATTGAGAGCGTTTCACTTTTGTTTAATTACCGGTTGATGAGCGAGTTGATTTATTTGAGTGTCTTTAAGAGTTTAAAAGAGTAATAATTGTCACCAAGCCGTAATGGCTGTCGGCTTTAAGAGCTTTACTACGAGAGGACCGACCTTCCTTGGCGAAAGTTGAAAGAGAAGAGAGCGGCGGTCTCCTCCGTTCATCTCGAGCGGTGCTTTCTTCCTTCTTCGTCCAGGGGGATGCGAGAGAGAGAGGATAAGGAGAAAAGGATAGAATGGTATTGCATTTGCTGCTTTTGCTTTATAATTTTACGTAAAGATGGGATTGTATTGTATGCAACCAACTTTTCTATCCCCTAGTTCAGAACAAACTGAAAAATACTTCTCTACCATAGCATATAGATAGAGCATTAAAAGTTAAGATAGGGACACGTAAGCCGTTTCCGATATCTTGTGCCATTTTCGTTGTAAATATGCAACTTTGGATATCGAAGAATACCGATTTTCACTTGTTCTTAACTCATAAAGCTACTCACTTTAATTTTTAATTCAATTTTTCCAGACAACAAGGAAATCTAATAATATACGGGACTTATTCATTCTCATTTAAAAAACTAGGCTTTTAGATTTTTGAACATGTCAGAAAACGCCCTCGAACGGTGGCGATGGTAACAAAATGAAAAATTCGTAAGATGCAATCGACAGAAGAAGGAAAACTCTTTGTAACAAGACCAAAATTCCGTTGAGGTGAACCGAAATAATCGACATTTGAATAAACAAAGTTTTGACGTTCCCCTATCACTTACAAAAAACTACAAGATAAAGAAATCAAAGTTATTAAAGCATTACACCCATGATATTTCGGATATACCCTAATTATTATGAAAAATGATGAGAAAATTCAATTTTTTGTATCTGGTCATGGTTGTACGCCCCTCTAGCGGTCATTTCAGAAGCTCAAAACTATTTTCCAACGATCTCATAGGGCCACTTTCCTTTAGAAAAAATGTTTGCCTGAGACTGTATGACGCTTAGTTTCTGAGATATTCCCGTCGACCATTCTATGACCGACCCGGTCAATCTTTCATTTTACAAAAATCTGTGACCAATGGAGGACTACTCCATGGTAATTCAACTCTACCACCATCAACTTCATCTTCCACAAGGTGATTTTAATCTCTCAATATTTTGATAAGTTTTCTTTTCTGTTTCGGTTGCAGTGTTGGCAATGTATCTATTTATAAGTTTTTTCGATATTAAAATCACTTTCGAAATTAACCTTTGCAGGAATTGTATTTTGTAAAATTTAGTTTGATTATATTTGAAGTGAAGAGGTTAATTATATTCTCAAGTTCAAGCACTATCTTGTTGATGTTGAGAAATTTTATTTTAATATACAGACGGGACTTTTGTTGTGTCGCCTTAATTAAAGTTTTGAATTGAAAACACAACTCTATTTTTGGACTCTATCTTCATTATTGAAAAATAGACGCCACTCAAAAACCAAGAAATTTTGTTCAATTTTCTGCATAAAAAAGGGTGGTTAATATATTGACGACAGATCCTTTGGGGACACTGTAGGTGTTACAAGATAATTAGTGATCAATATAATAACCACCACAAAACCATTGTAAAAGTGAACAATAAAGTTAGAATTGGTTTAAAAATAATTATTCTTAAAATCATAAACCTCTTCCAAAAAAAAGTTTGGAAAAATCGATTTTTCTTGTATTTTTTAGGACTGGTAAATAAGCATTGAAAATATAAAATTATAGGTATAGCTAGTACAAATAGATGGCCAAATTTTATTTATTGTCATTTTTACTATAAACATTCAGGAACAAAATGGTGTTACCACTGCGATTTTTTCCAATTTTTGTTATTAAAAAACCATTATATCTTAAAAATGATCACAAAATCACTTTCCACTTCCACAGCAGGCAATGAAAATGCATAAATATGCAGGAGAATCATCCAGTTGGTTGAATTATTGTAGGTACACATGGTTCCAAATCCAGTGCTATACCTGCATTTTAGTAGACATTGTTGCCCTAAGTGGTCATTTTATTGACCACCGATCATAAAAGGGATTTTTTAATAAATTCGAAATGTTATTTATTATTTATCTCCAGCAGTGAATGGGGGTATACCTAAAGTTACAGTTCACAAAAAAAATGTATCTATGTTTCATATTCCATAGGAAAATATGCTGTTAAATCATTTCTGGTCCAATAAATAAAAAAAATCATAGGTAGGTGAAGGGTCGGAAGTGATTTAAAGACAATAATGTTGAGTAGTTTCAAATCAAGTAATTATTTATATGTTACCTACCTACCAAATTCCTTCAAATTTGGTGACTGTATTAGGTATAATCATTCTGTTTGTTGCATAACTTTCAATGGTAATATTAAATTTTTTATTCATTATTTATAATTATTATTCATATTGATGAAAATTTTAATTTTAGCTTGATTAAATGGATTGGTCAACATGTGGTTGCGCAGTGAAAGACGTAACAAAAACAGCTTTCCCTTCTCCATAGGCAAAAATAAGAAAAACAAAAGAAACATCCCAAAGACTACATGGTCTCAGAAAGCAAGTAAAACCGTTGCGCTCATCAAAACCTCCCTGAAGAACCCGAAATCAATTTTTAAAACTTCAAAGAAAGCGAACCAACCCATTGAAGGTACCTCCGATGATTGCAAAGAAAATTACCAAGCACAAGTGGTTCCGGAAATTTACGATCATCCCCCCGAACCAACAAAGACAATTGAAAACGATAATATTCAAACACAGGTCGATCCCATCAACGATGCTAACGAAAACTGCTACAGTTATTATGTAACGGAAAACCAGAGCCAGATCTCATTTGATAAACCCGACGATCCTGTCAGCAATACAGATCTACCTAATGAAGTAGAATTCACGAGTATCGATATCAGTCCGAGCCTGTCCATTTCATGTGACGAATCGCTACCAGAATCGGACTTCAACGATAAGATGCAATTCCAAATCACCAATAAGAAGCCATGCGACTGCCCCAAAGACAAGTATCTGCAAAACGTGTTTACCAACAAACTGTGCGAGAGCATCTATTACGATTATTCAGCATTGAGGACCGATTATGGAGACGTGCATTTAGATATCGATCTTGGAGACTTGAGCAACGTCAATCCGGCTGAATTGAAGAGCATGCTAGACGAAGAAATGTCAAAAGGACTCACCAGTGTATACGATTATGCTCCCTTGTACTCCCCTACCATCGCCGATAATATGATTGCTAGCGCTGTAGAACAGTGCGAAGAAGAAAGGTTGGATAAGCAACCGGAACATTGCGAAGTGGAAGACACCTGGGAGGCATTCGATCCTTATGTTTTTATCAAGCATCTACCACCTCTTACCTTTGAGATGAGATCGAAATGTCCAGCTTTACCGTTAAAAACCAGATCAAGTCCCGAGTTCAGTTTGGTAAGTTCAACATTTATTAAATTTGAGATTAATTGGGATTTTGGTTGTAATTTTAATTGCCACTATAGGTTCTTTGCAGAAGAAATTAGAAATCTTTCGCACAGCATGTGATGTAAAGACTGAAGACATGGATGGTGCCGTCTCATCCTTGTTATGCACTTATCAGCATGTTATATTAGTCAGACACGCGCTAAACATATCGTACGAAAGATTAGAAGTAATACTTATCCTAACTTTCATGATGGTAGTGACTTGTAATTTCAATAAATTAGTAAACCAGAGAAATAAATTATTTTTTTTGTTTCTCAATATTGAAAAATTATGTGCGCTCAATATTTTTCCTTGTGTGTAGAGTACCCCCCCCCCCCCATGGATTTGCAGGCTTGATTCTTAATTCCAATAAATTAAGCTTTTGGCTTCCTGTATTCAGTGAGATTTTCTATTTGGTAACCTAAAAAAAATCAGTCTTAGTTTAGTTGTAGGAAAGAGAACCTACTCGATTTCTCTAAAATTGATAAAAATAATTTTTTCAGATTACACTGATATTGCTACAGACAGATGCTGAATTTCTTTGGATTTTTTGATTTTGTTGAAGGATCCACTGAATTCAGTGCAGTCTGGCAACTGTAATTTTTTAATCATTGTAGATAATAATTTATGTAAAATTATTATACAACCTGTAGATATACATTATTGTATATTTTTCTAGGTTCTTGATTTAGACGAGACCTTAGTCCATTGCAGCCTCCAAGAACTCTCAGATGCGAGTTTCCATTTTCCGGTACTGTTTCAAGATTGCTCGTACACTGTGTACGTGCGCACCCGTCCCTTCTTCAGGGAGTTCATGGAGAAGGTCTCGCAGATGTTTGAGGTGATCCTTTTCACCGCCTCCAAACGTGTCTACGCCGATAAACTGCTCAATCTGTTGGATCCCGAGAGGAAGTGGATAAAGTACCGGCTGTTCCGTGAGCATTGCGTTTGCGTCAACGGGAATTACATCAAGGACCTCGGCATTCTCGGACGGGACTTGTCCAGGACCATTATTGTGGACAACTCGCCGCAAGCTTTCGGGTATCAGGTAAGTGTGAGGTTAATGAAATGTCTTGTTTCGGTGTTTCAATGTAATTTTTTTCCAGCTTAACAACGGTATTCCTATTGAAAGTTGGTTTGTCGATCGAAGTGATTCAGAGTTGATGAAACTTGTGCCGTTTTTGGAGAACTTGGTGAGATTGGTAAGTTTTTTATTGTCGTTTTAAGAGTGATAACATCAAAAACATAAAAGTTGTGATGTAGCGTAGCATTTTTGAGTAAAATTAACTTGTTTTTCTTTTATGTTTATAGAAAGAGGATGTTCGTCCACATATTCGCAACAAGTTCAAGCTTTTTAGTTATTTGCCGCCTGACTAAAGCAGTCGAACAAAAGGTCTGCACAGACAATCCATATTCCTCGGTGAGCCCTTGAGGAATTGCCGTTAGGAATCTGTGGCTTGGTTCAGTACCGTCAAACGAGGTGAAGTCGATGGAACAACACGTTTTTGAGATAACTGAAAATAGTTTTTCAGTTATCTCAAAAACGTTGTTGCCATAATGCAAACACTGGTTTGATTGACTACAACCTGGCCGATCCGACTTTACCCCGTTTGACGGTAGTTTGGAAGTACTGATTAATAGGGCTGTGCATTTGGTAGTGTTTTTGTAAATGTTTAAACGTGTTTTTTTTTACCGTTTGAATGCGAAGCGGTTTTATTTTATCATGTATTTTTTTCTGAAAAATACCTTTGGGTTGAGGCACCTATTTATTGTCGATTAGAGTCAAGTGCTCCAGGAACTAGACCCATCGAGCTGGTGAAGCATATTATTTATACTGAGATGTGATTATAATTAATGTTTTTTCTCTTTCTGTGGAATTTAAATCAGCTATCTTACTAATTTCTATTTCACTCACAACTGACAGTAAATTTAATGAAGCAATAAATTAGATTCAAATATGTGTGATTCGTGAAGAAAAGTTATTTTTATAATTTCAAGAACTTTGTAGCCAGTTCTATTTACCGAAGTTTTGGATGATGAAGATGAGTTAATTACTTTGTGCAACCTCTTAGTGTTTTGAATTTTTTTTCTTGTAATATTTTTTTAAACAAATTTGATCATTTCTGAGGGATGATGTTCACAATTATTATTTACATCTGATATTATAATATCTTATTAGTCACTGTAACTATGGCACCCCGTTTATGGTTTGGAAAGTGGAAATGATGGAAAAGGGTATGAGATGGAGGTGGATAATTCTACTTTCAGGGAAAGAGATAAACAATAATCCCATGATTTTGTGATGTTAACCAGTTCTTAATGTAGACAGACTAATAATGGGTCAAGAATCAGATATTTTATTTACTGCAAAGAAAAATAAAGTATCTACTGAAAATTGCAACATTGTATATTATACAAGACTCACTGTCTGGTATAATTTATTTTATATTTACATACACTTTCCAAAGGATAAATATTTTGTTGTTAAAAAATACACTAAAATAGAGTAATGAAATTCTAGCATGTGACCATAGGTTATAAACATTTACAAAAATTACTACACGCATAGCATTTATTAAAGTGTAAAGGTTTAAACGCTCTCAGCCCTACTGACTAACCCGTGTTACATTAATTCTGTCTAGTTTTTAAATTGTGCAACTGACGTGCCTTTTGGAACATCTTTTGTAGAGTAATTTCACCTTAGGTTTTCTAAATATGGTGCGTGATGAAATTCATCTGTAAATTGCAAAAAAAAATAATTCTCGTGTAATTATGGCTATTAATTAAATCCATTTCAAAGCTACAATACTCCAATCAAAATTAATTGATGGATATATTTCTTCAATCAACAGTTTTATTATTAAGTTATTAAAATTTATAAAGTCAACAATTATTATTAAATCGTCAAAAAATAAAGTTTTCAATCTTCCTAGAACATTCTTCTTTTAAAAAGTGAACATGACTATGTATAATAAACGATTATAGTCATGTTCACTTTTAGCCACAATAGACCTTCGGTCACAATGGCCCACTTACGATAAATCTAAATAATAAACTATTGCAAATTATGCAAAGTTTATTAATGTTCTGCTCAAAATTAATTTAAACTCTTCTTTTCACATGAAATATAAGTAAACTTGCTGGCCTTGAAAAGGAATTAGTTTGTGACTTTTACTATATTGTTTTTTCTTCCAATTGAAATCATTTTAAGTACTATATGTATATTTCTCATTTTTTGTTGTTGAAATAATTATTTTATGTCTTATTTTTTATATTATTGAGTGTTATTTGTGGTAATAGTCAGTTTTTCTTGTTTTTGAACATCTGCTTATAGAGAAATTACAATGAAGTTTGAGAGGTTTTATTATATTTTTGTTTTTTTTGAATTTATGGGTGATTTACATTCTATGGTTTCAAAGTTATTCCCAAAAGAGTATTTTAGAGAGTTGAAAATAAAATAATTATTGATTAGAATGAAGAAGACGATTAGGTTTCTTTTTGAAATACTTGATGATATTCAACTTTTTGCTCGAATTACCTCTGTTATACTTGTGTAAAGTGTGCAATATAATTGAATTTCCTCCTAATTAAGTAATAATTGGTTACAGAGAACGTATAGGTTGTGTTTAAATTGAAAGATTTTTCAATATTTGCTGTATTTTTTAACAGGATATTTTTATTTTTTCTTAAGAATAATGTTTATTTGTTGTAACAACATGATGCTTGCAACCTGCCAAAAAGGGATCAAAGATCTTGTGGCCTGTTTAAAATGAGTTGGTCGGTATTTTGTTTTGTGTTTCAAAAGTACGTTTTCAAATGTAAATAGGGATCAAAATAAAATAGTGTAACATTCTTGCCATTATTGAAGGTTACTAGCCTAGCTGCAATATGAAGTGCACAAAATATTCTTTTATTTGTTGTTATACTTTGAAAATCCATTCATATATCTAAATGTTGAATGTTTCATATTTTATTATAAATTACTAAATATTTCCTTTTTTTTAGCTCGTGGCATTTTAAAATGTATGTCAATTTTGCGGAAATTTTTCGAAAGAAGGTTTGTTATTATTTTTGTTGTTTCTTCTTAATTTTTATAAATACAAGCAGCTTGTTTGGTGTGCTATAATTTGTTCCTTTTTGACACCAACCGATATATAATTAAATCGATATTTTCTTATTGTGAAAATTTATATTTATAATTTTATTTAATGTAAGTACTTACTTAAAGAATATTACTGTTAGTTTATTTCATCTTAGAAAGATAGCTTGCTGGAATTTCAGAAATTGGAGAAGCTGTGTTTCTAAGTTGAATTTTGTAGATTCTAAAAGTTGCGCACTATTTCAAGGAGATCAGAAAGCTACAAAATTTACTCCTCTCTAAGTTATGTTTTATATTTACAAGCTCTAGGAATTTCTCTCAGCAGTTTTGTCTTGTTTTGTTGAAGGGAATGACTTGTAAGTACGGACACTTAAATCAAAAAAAAAAGTGAGCTTTCAAGAAAATTTTTCTCATTGATGAGTAGGTTTGATGCTTTGAAGATTAAGAAAACGATTGGTTTGCTACTTTATTTGTTGCTTTCACTTTTTCCTTCATATCTCTATAATCCAGTTTTTAATATAAAGCTTTATTAATTGAAAAAATAGCGCTATCATCTCTCTTTATTTCACTTTCAGTTTTATGTAGATGTATATAGGGTTTTATATGACATAGTCGTTCAGTTCTGGTGATTTGAGCTTTGAGAATGACGCTCATTTATCCTTTGACAATTTTTAATAAGTACAATTATTATGCAGTCCAATTTTTAAATTAAATAAGTAAAAGTTTATACTAATTAACAGCTTCAGATACCCAGGTCAGTATTTAAATTTTGGCATTGCCCTGTATAATTATCTAAACTTTTTAGTCTTTTAATCCTTTTTACTTGCAGGATGTAATAATTTCAGTTTCCTTTTTAAATTTTGTTTAATTTTGAGAAAAGCAGTTTTGTCAGATATTTCAAGACACTATTATTGGGACAATGAAAAATAAAGAATAATTTTACAAAATTACTAATCCCAGACACTTTCTCAACTAGAGTGACAGAGATACCTGTTTCTACTTTAATTGATTCACTCTTGTAAGTTGTGCACGATTTTTAGAATTTATATTAAGTTTATTTTAATTTCTATAGTTTTCCCCCTTATTAGGCACTGTTCTAGGTTTATAAAATATATAATGGATCCAATATAATGGATGTTTGATAAATTAAACAAACATATTAATTTTGAAATAATAAATAAGTAGAAAAGGCAAGGCATAACATGCCTCAGTATTATTTTAATGATTGGAAAAGTAGACACGTTTCCTAGAAGTAAAGTTTTATTTTTATTTGTTGTTATTTTTTTATAACTTTTCCTTTCAATTAATAGTATATTGTTATCTTGAATGATCTGACTTATTCTGTTTAAACTGTTGTAAGTTTATTGTAATAAACAAAAAATAAAATTAGCAATCTTTTATTTCCCTCACTGTCCCTAATTTGTGTCATAGTTTTTCCTTAAATTCGAAACTGAACTTGGTCAACCTGAAATGAGTTGCCACAAGAGTGGCAGTCGGATTATACAGGGTATTAGAAATTAGTATGTCAAGCTCTTAAAATAATGGGACTTTTTTCATACCACTTTTTACATAGGCGTCCCTGTTACAAGATACAAGGTCAAAGTCAAATTTTACAAGAAGTTTTTTTTTATAATTATCTCTGTTGCTTGATTGAAATCATATTTGATCCTGGGCTGTTTTGCCGGGTTTGGTAGGTGAATCAACTATGATTTCAATTGAAGCTAACCGTGAAAGCCTACATACATCAATCTCTGTTGCTCTTCAAGATAGTTGATGTTTTGCACAAATTTCTTTCTCATGACAACACACTTTTGTTAGATGTTCAGAGAGAATCGAAGCACGGGGGTTGGAGAAAACGTTAATCCCCTAACTTTTTCCTACTTACGCCTCTGATTAAAAGGTACTGTTTTTTAGATCACACCATTTCCATTTTCTTCACTCTTGCAAAATTTTGATACAGGGTTTGGTTTAAGAGATATCGCAACTTATTTGAGTATGAGTTCTCGCTTTTTTAGAACACACATAGGTACCTAAAATTTCAGATTAAAAAAAAAAACTTTGAAATCCGAATTTAAATTTGACATTCCCAACTTTTTGTGAGAATGCGCTAGCCTAGTAAGCGTCAGTGTCGGTAATACAGGTTCCCTAGGGCAGTCAAAAAAAAGGAGCGCCATCTGTTGCCTTGTACTGTAAACTACACAAACTGGATATGAATTTTAAAAATCTCGGATATAGGTAATATTATAATGCAAATGTAATAGACATAATAAATACATAAAATAATAGGTGAATATAATAATTATGTAATAAAGAATTAATTTATTATAGGTATTACGCATAATTTTTTTATTTGAATTTTTTAGGGACTCTAGACCACTACTACATTTCAATTGTTCTCAAAAGTCAAATTCAATAATGGATAATCATTCAATCAAAATTTAAAAGTCAATCAACAATCAAGTCAAACATCACATTCATCCATATGTCATGTCAAGCAGGTTATGATAAGAAATCTTTTCATTCTCATAAATTTGCAGTTTTCAAATTTCGATTAAATCACAGATTTCTCATGTAAAAAGAAATGTTTTCATTTCAGAATCAAAATCAGGCAAGTATACAATTTTAATTTCCAAAAATTTCATGACGTAAGTTAATATTTTTTGCAGGCAATCGTAACACTGTCGCAAATATCTGCAATAGTGACACCTAGACAAAATGCATACTTTAACAAAAAGGCCTCACCAAAGCGAAAAACTACAAACTTTCTGTGCAGTGAGAGTTTTCTAGAAGCAGTGAAGAATTTCAGTTTCCCAATGGCAAAGTACATCACCCCGAAGAGTTTATATGAAAATCACCCCCTTCTTAGCAGTTTCACTGGTTCATCCTACATTTCAAAGGCTACGTTCTTTGAGAACAAACACGGTTTTCCCGAAAGCTTCCTGAAAACCGACCAAGTCCCCACAGTGATATTTCAGAATCGCAAAGGTTTCGAGTTCTCACAAGGTTTTTATAACAAACTGGTTAACGGCCTCAGACATGATAACCGTTTCACTTTTGACATACAAGTACGAGGTTTTAAGACTGACAGAAGTATAAAAGCTGACCTTGAAAGAAATCCCACTGTAGGTTCCCGATTAAAGAATGCCTTTGGTCTCTCTTCCATGGATGCTTCCAAACCTCCGGAATTAGTCGGTAATAATGAAAAATTGAAACAAATGTTGAGCTCTGAAGATCCCACAGTGTCAGAGAGTGATCGACAGAAAGTGAAAATCGCATTCGCCGAAGGTTACATACTTGGAACCAATTCTAATCAAAATAAATCCAGCAAAACTGCTCGATATTTTAGGGTTGTGCAACAAGTTCTAACGATTGTTATATTTCTTGCCATTATCATTAGTTTGATGGCAAGCGCTAGTGGGTCTGTTTTTAGGTATGTAGTTACCTATATTTTTTTTTTGTTATTATGCTGCTCAAACTGCATTTTAGTATTGCACACTAATAATGACACTATCAAAACATAAGAGGTATTAACGAGGCTCGTAAAAGGTGTGTAGTTTTACGAAATTGTGATAGTTCATAGTTTTATACAAAATTTAACAATTGATTTCGTAAAACTACACGCATTTTATTAGCTTCGTGCATCCTCTATAGGCTTAAAAAATACACTCAACCTCGAATATTGACACTTGTCAGCACTGTGTCAAATATATGATACCATAACGGGGTTGATCATTCTCCTTGATCATAATACATAGCCTACTATGTCTGAATAGAGTTGGATAGACTCTAGGTCCAAGAATCATGCCATCTATCAATTGAGTAGGTGATAAAATGACAATACCTAATTGTATTTGATATAATCATTCTTGGTTGCATTTTATCCCTGAATGCAATCCTATTTCTTCTTGGACATTGGTTTTATTAATTTTTATCGTTTTTAATTTTTTTTTATATTACTACAGAATTCAGCTGGGGAATCAAGTAGAAGTTGACCCTGAAGAAATAAATATAACTTTCGAAGATGTAAAAGGAGTAGACGAAGCGAAACAGGAACTAAAGGACGTCGTAGAGTTTCTAAAGAACCCGGACAAGTTTTCAACTTTGGGAGGTAAATTACCAAAAGGCGTGCTACTGGTCGGACCTCCAGGTGAAATTATTTTCATTATCCTTTTGTTGCCAAACTAAACTTGTACTTTCCAGGTACTGGGAAAACATTGCTGGCGCGAGCCGTAGCTGGTGAAGCTGGCGTGCCATTCTTTCATGCAGCCGGTCCAGAATTTGATGAAGTGCTAGTTGGCCAAGGGGCTAGGAGAGTTAGAGATCTTTTCAGTACGATGAGATAAATTATCTTGTGAGCTAATGAAATTTTTATGAAATTTTCATTTGCTCACTTGATATGATGTTATTTTTGATGGCACCAGTCACTTTGCATTTCCCTTGTAGAAGCTGCCAAAGAGAGAGCTCCGTGTGTGATATTTATTGATGAGATTGACTCGGTGGGAGCAAAACGTACCAACAGTGTTTTACATCCGTATGCCAACCAAACCATAAATCAACTATTGAGCGAAATGGATGGCTTCCACCAAAATGAGGGAGTCATTGTTTTAGGTGCAACAAACCGAAGAGATGACTTGGATCAAGCTTTATTGAGACCGGGAAGATTCGATGTTGAGGTATAAATGGTTCGCTTATTTGAAAGTTACCAAATATATCTTCATTTTATTTAATTAAGGTAACGGTACCGACACCCGATTTCACAGGCAGGAAAGAAATTTTGGGGCTCTATTTGGGAAAAGTGCTCGCCAAGGAATTCGATTTGGATTTGTTAGCAAGAGGTACGACAGGTTTTACCGGGGCCGATCTAGAAAACATGGTTAATCAAGCTGCCTTGCGGTAAGTTTACTTTTTAGGGAGAAAATTCTAGGAAAATAATTCAAAGATGCTTGAAAGGTCATGAAAATTGAAAATTACAGTAGATTCAGACAGTGTTAGATTTTATAGGTAAATAAATAAAATGTACAGCCCTTTTATGTATTACTGAACTAAGTTAGTTAGTACCACTGCACAGTCATGTGGTGATCACAATCGTTTCAAATTTGGTATTTATTTTGTCAACATCTTTCAATCTACTTTAGGTCATCTTGAGGACACTACAACAGATCAGTGGAAGGTTAGGAGCTAATTTACATTTTTCTAACTACTTACATAATGATAACGTGTACTTATGTCCAATAATTATTGCTGTCCATCCCTATAACGAATAATTTTCTCTCCACCAAATTAAGACAACAGAATATTGTTAGATGTGATCTACACCTTTTCCAGTTGTAATTCAGAAACTTGTAATTTGGATCAGTAAATTGAATAAAATGTAAATTAGAAAGCTTTAAAAGCAATTCAAATTAGTTAATTGTAATTCAGAAAGTACAACATGTAATTGAGTCTGGTTAATTGGAATTCAGAAAGTGTAACTTGTAATGCATAACTGATTAGTCGCAAATACTTGTGTAATAACTTCCGAGTTACAATTTACTAATCTGAATTACATTTAAAGCTTTTTAATTTACAATTTATTCAATTTACTATTCAAATTACAAGTTTCTGAATTACAACTGGAAAAGGTGTAGATGCATAAAGTGGGCATTTATTCCTAGTTATATTTGAGTTCTAACTGTTCTTCATTGGACTATTTAGTCCCATATAATTTCATATTTCCCATATAATAAATCCGGTGGAGTAGACAATAATGTCATAATTGCAGTTTTAGTAATTCCTATTAATTAATAATTTTTTCCTTTTGACTACAATAATAGATCTTGAAAGCTTTACTGTCTGTCACTTGGTGTAAATTTTTCAATGTTTTTTCTTAATGTAATTTTTCCCTCGAAGTACTATTAACAAGTCTATTAGACATTTTTGACTATTGTTTGGAAAAACATTTACTTGAAGTCATTACGACTCTTGCATTCATGTTTTTATCTACCTAATTGATAATAGAGTTCATGCCCCCTCATCAATTTGAATGTCATTTTTTCACATGGCATTCTATTATTATGAAGCAAAAGATAAATAGCCTCCAGCTACCCCTGAATTTGACTAAAAACAGTCTAATTCCACAGAGCCGCAATAGATGGCGCCGACTCAGTAAACATGAAGCACCTGGAGTCGGCCCGAGATAAAGTTCTGATGGGTCCTGAAAGAAAATCACGAATTCCCGATGAAGAAGCGAATCTTATCACTGCCTATCACGAGGGCGGTCACGCCATAGTTGCCTACTACACCAAGGAGAGCCATCCGCTCCACAAGGTCACCATTATACCGAGAGGACCCAGCCTAGGCCACACTGCTTACATTCCCGAAAAGGAACGGTACCACGTGACCAAAGCCCAACTTCTCGCCATGATGGATACAATGATGGGCGGGAGGGCAGCCGAGGAGCTGATATTTGGGCCCGAAAAGATCACATCAGGTAAGCGGATTATTCTAATTCAGGAGCAGTAAAAAACAAAAATACACTCAGGGTGGAGTGCTAGAACGCTAATTAAAAATGATTAACCAATGATGGTCCATCATTGAATAATCATTTTTAATTAGCGTTCTAGCACCCGCAGTCAGTCTTGAGCTTGAGAAATTGAGACGTGACGGATCATCATCTCAGTGACAAGATAGGGGAAATCCCATAGTCTTTTACATTATTTTTCTTATTTAACTTTTTAATATTATTCAGGTGCTAGTTCAGATTTAAAGCAAGCGACTTCTATTGCCACGCACATGGTTAGAGACTGGGGAATGTCTGAAAAAATAGGATTAAGGACAATGACAGAAAGTAGCAAAACTCTTCAAGGAGAGCAGCTCGGTCCTTCAACTTCGGAAATGGTAAGTCAGATTGAATTTAAAAACATTTCTTTGATATCTCCTTCTTGCAGATTGATAGCGAAATAAAAAGAATATTAACCGAGAGTTACGAGAGAGCGAGGCACATATTAAAAACTCACGCCAAAGAGCATAAAGCACTCGCCGAGGCACTGATGAAGTACGAAACGTTGGACGCCGAAGACATCAAAGCAATAATGGCAGATAGGGTGCCAAATATTGATAAGGTGTAGCTTTGAAGCAGCGAGAGTCGATACATTTTTAACACACAATACATCTGGATAAAATGGTGTAATTAGATTTTTATGCAGATAAATATTGAAGCCGTAGATTTTTTTTATATTTAGAGAAACTTATTAATTGATTTAATAGACACGTTCTAAAAGCAGATTGTAAATATTCTTCAGAATTTAATAAAAAAAGTGACAGGCCTTTTATGACTTAAATTTCTGAAATTTGGAATTTTTGTGTTCATATTTCTTCTAGGTTATAATAAATTTAAATTATGTATATAAATTAAATAAATATAATGTAAAAGTTGTTTTATTGTAATTAGGGTATAATAATAATTATGATTCCGATGAAGAGAAATTGTATTTATTTATAAAAAAAATAAAATTTTATCACATTTTTCATGTACAAAACTACTGTAGTCTTATAATAATAATTATTATAATCAAAAGTTACCCATACTTTTGTTGTTTTTCAAAAGAATACTTGTTACAATATTCTAAAAAATGAATCGATTAAGCTATACAAAATTATTGTGAAATCTGATGATTTCACAGTATAATTGTAAATATGATCACATATATCTCGTAGCAGCCTTCGATTGCAATCATCTTCTAACCTAAAAACATATATATGTTATAAAGTAATTAAAAAATTTAGCCAAATAATTATACAGTGACTTCTGGATGCAGCTGAACTTGTTCTAGAATTTGAGTACCCACAACCAGGTTAATATGGACACAATCATAAATTATGATCATTATTAATAAAACAAAAAGTTCCCTCTGAAAGACACAACCCTTGATGGTCTGTGAAGGCAGAGACATCAACGTTTTGCTGTAATTTCAGTTCATCAGTCTGTCATATTAACCAAGAACACCAGGAGAGGAGTGTGTCGAACAGAGAGCACACTTTAAAATTCAAAATGTTTGCAGTTCATAGTTTTTACCTTCAAAAACAGAAGGTGTCTGCCGGTTCTTCTGAAACATCCATTAGGTTTCAGGCCGAAGTTACCAACAACAGAATAGTATCCTGTGTCAATTCAACTAAATTATTTATAGAAAAAGTGGAACGTTTTTATTATAAGATTGTTCTTAGTTGCATCCAAAACTAAACGTATAATTAAAAAATTATAATGGGTGTTACTTAATGGCATGTACTAAATTTAAGAGTATATTCCTTTCCTAGACCAATTTTAAGTAGAAAAGTTCCTATAAACATGTGTCCGAAAAGTCTGGTTTCCAAGATACAAGGTGTTGCAGTTACAAAAAAAATTGGAATTTTTTGTTAATTTTGCTGATTTTGGTGAAATTTGTCGTTTGTTGTAATAAGACGTCAATTAGATAATAATTATGAGTTTTAGTGGCTTCCTGGGAGGGGGGGGGGGGGGCAGTCTCTCGAATAATATTGACAAAAAAAATGTACACCACTGACTTGTTTACAAATTTTATTTTTTTTTTCTTCGAGTTGTGCAGCTAAAAATACAACTTTTTTGTTGCTTGATATTTTTTCGTATCTTACGTCGTTTTTGAGATATAAAATAAAATTACATCTCGAAAAATTGATTTTAATTTTGAGGATTCAACTTTTCGACATGCATTTAGGCAGCTTTATTTTCTTTTCTCGAAACAAAGGTAGATACGAAAAAATATCAAGCAACAAAAAAGTTTTATCTTTAGCTACTTAACCCGAAAAAAATTTAAAATTTGTAAACAAGCCAACTTTTTTTGTCGATATTATTCGTTAGACAGCCCCCGGGACGCCACTGGATCTCATAATTATCATCTTGTTAGTGCTGACATATTTCACCAAAATCAGCAAAAGGATCTTTGGACATGTTAATAAAAAAAACATTTTTTTTAAACTAACCGTATCTTGAAAACCAGACATTTTAGGATACATGTTTATATGAAACATTCTACTTAAAATTGATAGAATACACCCTTAAATTAAGTACCTGCCATTAAGTAACACCCTGTATACTGGATTTTTCAAAGATAAGCAAGTCGAAATGGAGCGGGGTCTTCAAAATATTTGGCAAAGTTCAATAGGTTTATAGGTAAGAAGCAAATCAAATAGTAACTAATTTAAATCCTAAAATAGTCATATATTAGCTACAGTGTGGCCCATTTGTTCTTGGATCACCCTGTAAAATCTTTATTTACTGTGAGATTTAAACCTGATTTCTTTTTAAATGGTAGAGCTTGATGAGAAACAAAATCTAATGCCTACTAGATCAATGTATAGTGGTAAAATGTAAAGGATTGATATTAGCATATTTTTAGGAAAAACATGGTGACAACCAATGACGTCTAAATAAAATAGACCCCCTTGTTTACATTTTTATAGAATCATTCATTGCCCCTCCGCAATTGCATGTTTGCCAAACCGTTACTGTGACCAGATTTTTGAATACCGTTCTTGAAACCATGACGTAAATATGTAAACAAGACATTATCAATACAAACCGCGCGAGGTACTTCTTACTAATAATTAAATAGCATAATATTTCTAATAAACTCGAACAACAATAATGGGATAGACGTCATTTAAATCATATTTGAATATAATTTTCAATGTTAAGAAATGAAACACAAAATGCGCGGCAACGTCGTATGTTTACGCGACTACGATATTTTTACAAATTTTTAAAATTCATTCATCATTTCGAGTGCGGTGTTGTCCCTATTTTGATTTCATTAGACGGGTATTTTAACCAAATTAAACTGCTTCCTGCTATTATTTTCACCAATTTAAAATTATAGACTATAGACAATAGTGCGAACTTAGTTGATGTGCAAGAAAAGTGACGATTTAAACCCAGAAGTTTGTTTTCGTAGGTGAGTACCAGTAAGTAAGGCTATGTTCATATCAGTGCTGTAGTCGCCGCAGGGAAAAATCTTTGGCAAATCCAGTAAAATTATCCTCTGAACATTGCAATTAGGTACCTACTGTGACAAATTTCAACAGTACGTCCCATTGTAAGTATATTAGGTATTATTTTGATAATAATTATTGGGCTTTGGGTTCCGGCTTACTATTTTCGAAGTTTTAGATTTTGACAAATCTAAATGTCATAATTATATTTTATATTTTAATTTTACTTTTAAATTTTTATTTGTACTTTACTTATTATTAACTGTGATCAAGGGACTAATCAGTCTCGAAACGTTAAACTTCCGATTGGTAACTTCGAAAATAGTAATAAGCCGGAACCTAAAGCCCAATTTTCAAAATAATCCCTAATATACATCATCGGCGTCAATTTGGTTCAATATTTACAATTTTCTAATTATTTATTTATTTATTTATTTATTTTATTTAGATACACCATCATACAGCCAAAAGGCCAAATTAAGATGGGAAAAGTTTACATAGGTGAGAACAAATAATACAATAGTTAAATTACAACAGATAAATACAGTATGTATGTACAGGAGGTACAAAGCTAATAAGATTCAGATGAATCTAGAGCTTTACAGAAATGTTTGATTTCAATGTTTGATTATCCTCTAATACCGTTATCTTAGAAGATGTTCACAAATTGTATGACTTTACAACTTCAACTGTTACACCATGCAGTTTCTTCCTAAGATTTGCGTTCCTGTTTAATTTAGAAATATCTATACATTTGTCTCAAAAATTTCACAAATCACCTTTATTGAGGGTCTAATAAATAACAAAAAATATTATGAATGTCTTTTGTAATCTACTAGTTAAATATGCTAAAGTACCTATGTATTGTCTTAGCTTTCCTGTGAATCAGGAGAAGAGGTTGCTTTGGCTTTCTGTACATCTAAGAAAAGTGTTTTATAAGATTAATCTTCATACAGACAGATAAGTACGGTATTCCATTAATCATACAAAGTAACCCAAACTCGCTATTTTTCGTCCTAAATACACAGGAAATAATAATTATCTTGAAAAACCCTACGCCACTGGCTCTCATCGCGAAGGTCTCTGACAGCATTGCCATTTTCGCCGCAAACCTCTGTTTATGCGATCGGTCACTCCTTTTCCCACTCACATGAAGATACAAATTAGATGATGGATTTCGAATATTTCATATTTATGAATGGAATGTTGGGTCTATTTATTTAGACGTCATTGGTGACAACACTGGATTCACCATCTCTCATAATGACTTTTCTCATAACGACTTTACACCAAATGTCATTTAGAATTTATAAAAGTATTAACAATTATTATTTTATAGCCAAATTAAAATTTTAAGAATCCACATTAGTGATTTTTTTTGCCACTAGGTCCACTAACTCTCATACCGATACTATACTAAATTTTATAAAAACCTGTAAAGTATTAACAATTTTGTAGCCAAATTAAAACTTCAAGAATTTGTATTTAGAGATTTTTGACAAAAATCTGGGCATGCCACTGGATTTACTGGATTAATCGCTAATATGAATTGTTCAAATTTTAATTTTCCTATAAATTACTAGACAGGTTTCGAAAAGATTTAGTATAGTATTGTTTTGAGAGATCAAGTGGCGTGCCCAGATTTTTTCTAAAATAATCGCCAATATGAATACTTGAAATTATACTACTAAACATTGATCATTTTCTAGGAAAGAGGCTCTTCTTTTTGCTCTATAAAATGCATTCAGCCAGCTCTAATATTATAAAAAAAAATCCGCTTAAATTCACACAATAAATAATATTTTACAGGGTGACTCAAGAACAAAATAATGTGAAATTTTTTTTTATTTGCATTTTCAATTAACCTTGCAGTGGGCGCGCCAATAATTTTAACACCAGTGAGCGCGCGCGGACTCACAGTCCGCATTTTTTTGTGAGCTTCATTTTGATACACAGTAATAAACAACAATTGTTTCAAAAACAATAATAATAATGAAAACAATTATTGAAAAAATGTAGGTCTGTTTTATATAAAATACGTACTAACCTTTTAAAAAAACACACGAGTAGTCGCGCGCGGACTGTCGGTCCGTAATTTCAAAAGTCGCCCAGTTACACTGCACCGATCGGCCTACAATTCGATACTAACACATATTCCCATGTATTATTGAGATACTGAAACCCACGTATATACGAAATACGGGGATTCCCAGTTACAGTTGAATAATGTTCACTGCGGACTCATACTCCGCGGCGCGCCAACTGCAAACCTTTAGTGAAAAACCACAACACACGAGTAGGCGCGCGCGGACTGTCGGTCCGAAATTCAAAATTTTCCCAGTTGCACTGAACCGATCGGCGTAAAATTTGATACTAACACATATTCCCTGAAATTATGAAGATACTAGAACCCCCATCCCTAGGAAATAAGGGGATTCTAAGTTACAGCTAAATAATGTTTCCTGCGGACTCATACTCCATGGCGCGCCCACTGCAAGGTTAAAACTATATAAGTAGGTAATTTTTTCATCATTTTGACTCCTTTATCTTTGTTTAGCAATATAATTAATTGAAAAATTCACTCATTTTTAAATGTACCATAATATTTTGAAATCTTACTTTTCAGCAATAATTTCAAACGATCTCTCAAAGCTTTCAGAACTGTCGTATTGCAGAAATCCCGAAATTATTCTCACGACATCTGCTTTGACGCCAGCTTTGATTACGACCACTTGACCAGAGATTTTCTTTATAACAGAATCCAAAAGTGGGCAATTCTATAAAAAAAAAAAAATGCATCAACTCAAAACAATAATTTGGAAACACAAAATAGGAAACTACACCTCTGAGATACGTGCCACAACTTACTTTTTCATAATCGTTTCGTTTTCTATATAACTTATCAACACAATATTCATATATTACCGCCAGAGGATATCTGTCGCTTACGCTGGTTCGACTGTCCAATCTCAACAACGACGATGCCACCTGTCCTCCGTCACTAGAAGATTCTCTCCAATGTTTCAATATTTTCTGCATATTATCTGCCAGATCAGATACATTAACATCTAAGATTCTATGAAAATATAAAATTTCAATATTGACTTTATTATTTATTTTATTTATTATACTTTATATTATTGATTATAATAAACTTACTGATCCTTATCAGTACTCCTAATTCTAACAGCACTGAAGTCGTTATCTTTCATTATTACAATATGATGCACTTTTAATTTAGTGCACTGCTCTAAAATAACTTCCAGTCTTGTCGCTTCCGATAAAATACACTTTACTCCAACTTCCCATAAAATTTGCAGGATCTAAAAGATTTTTAATAATAACATGGAGATTATGAAAAATATAACCAGTTCTGTATAATAGTCTTACCTTTAATTTTTCTTTCAATAATGATTTGCTACCGATGGAGCACACAACCACATCTACGACACTCAACTTGGAAATATCCTCATCGGCCTCCACCTGAATAGCCTGGCACAGCTTATCTAATGAAATCGAAATTCCAACAGCAAATTGCTTCTGTTCTTCTCCCGATTTGCTTGATTCCGTTCTATTTCTATAATATGACACCAAAGAGTCGTATCTCCCTCCGAAAGCCAACACTTCTCTGTATTTGTGTTTCTTTTTTACTTCCAAAACAAACTGATAAATCACACCTGAATAAATTTTAGTTTTATACACTAATCCCGGCGCTACGACCATGTTCAGCTGGAAAAATTACATTGAGCTAATTACTGAATTATATCTACATCAGTGGAGTATCTGTGGGGGTGTTTATGAATTTTGACTACTGCATAACATTATAAAAATAGGAACTATTTCACCAACTTCAATAATTCATTCTTCACCTGTACTTCGTAAAATATTCTGTTCTTCATCATTACCAGCTTTGTCACCAGATCCCACCAGCCATACGTGTCTCGAGAAACAATGAAACCCGCAAGAAACCCACTATGGTCCCACGAGGCTTGGCATGCTCAGAAACTAAAGATGAATGTGTCCAAACAAAGGCCGGTGGGAACATAAAGTGTTTTTGAAAAAGGAAGGGTTCAGAATAAAGTTCCTCCTCAACATAGCAATATGTTGGCATTTATGTAGAAGCATCCTCTACAACCCTTCAGAGTTTCAGAGACTTTTCCTGGCTATTCGAAGCTCCACTTTCGAACCACACTTTCAACCTCAATCTGTCTAGTATATTATACTAAATAAAACAACCTACAAAAAAATGTTGCATCTAGAATCATGAATGCTGAGAATCCACCCCTGATGCAGAGTCTATAGTAGGTACTACAGCTTCTAACTTTACAAAAATGATGCCTAATCTAACCACCAGGTAAATAATCAATTCAACATCATCTACAATAATTATTATTAATTCAAATACTTCACTTTTTTACATAATGTAACAAAAATGTCCGGTATTTATTATGGCATGTAAGAAACTACACTGGAACACAAGTCTGTTACAGGAAATTGGCCTAAAATGGCATTTCTGGGTAAAATAACGCAGTCAGACTGAAGTGAACATAGAACGGATACATAGACGTAACAAGTGATTGACGGATAGCAGATTAATAATTATTGTTATTAAATTTAACGCAACTTACTGTATTTCTATTGCGCTGTTTAGAGCTGCGCGAGAATAGCTATGATGATAGCCAATCTTCTCAGAGGAGATGGGAAATGGCACTTGAAGAAGAAGTGATATCCTGAGAAAAGAATCGAAAAAATCAATAACTGTCAGAAGCGGACATACATGCAGCAGAAAAACAATTGAACTTACTACCACAAGCAACTTTGCGCAGGTGAGCGCAAGGTACAAAAAAAAAAGTATCAAGGGTGCCAATAAAAGTCTAGGTCGATGTACCTTTCCCAAAGAAATTAAAATTAAATTGATTCAACATACTCAATAATTAGAAAACATGCTGCTTGGTCTTACAATAAATTAATGATCTGTGACAGCTACCATACCAGTTTGCAAAGACAAATGGACTTTGCTATCGGTTCTCAAAAGAAGAAAAGAAATCTGGTGATGACTGCCCCTTTTGCAGTGCATGCCCAAATAGCAAAATTTTATACAACCCCAGAAAATTTTTACCAAGAATAATGATATAATTTTGAACCAAGTAACACTAAATACAATATGGATCAATCTACACTATCAACTGTGCAGAGTCCACCTAACATTTTTGCCACTAAAGGAAAATAAGCAGGTGTGTTCCTTCACGAGTGCTGAACGAGGAACTCACTCCACAGTTGTGTCCTGTATGGAGGCAATCGGAACATTTATTCCTCCACTTTAATTTTTGCTAATAAGAAAGACAAGCAGAGACAATGCAAGATGCTCCTGCTGATTCCCTACTTCTATGTCAGGAATCTGGATGGATGACATGGACGTGGCTTAGGCATTTCAAAAAACGCTCACACTCTTCTTCTGAAAATAAAGTTCTTTCAATCTTGCATGGTCATGCAAGCCACAAATGTTCACCACGTATCTAGATGATTGAAAAATAACCCTGACAGAGTTGTTACTCCATTCAACTGGGAAAAGGAATTTCTTAAAACCGAAATATTTGATTTCAATTCTGGCATATTTCCTGATCATATTATGTTTACAGCAAGTTTGGAAACTGTTGATCCCGAACAAACCAAGATAGATAAGTCCCGGCTAGTGGAAGAAGTAGACGACCATCCACCAAACTAAAATCCTGGGTTCTTCTAAAGTTATTCTACCAAAAGTGACAGAAACAAGAAAACGTCGTAAGACCAACAGCCAATGAGTGCGGATGTTGTATACTTTGGATATCAAATGTCACTTATTGATAGGGTTATTAATGACTAACTACCCCCTGAGACAAAATATTGGTAGGATTGACAATGTTTTATGTTCTAATAACCGGTGGAACTATTTCAAGTGTTCAACTCGAGAAAAACCGCCTACATGCGATCGTTTATACACTACACAATAATTTAAATAAACTTAAGTTTCAGAAGAGAAAAATACGATTACCATGATTACCTTCACACCGTAATAGCCGGCATATTCAGCAATTGTTTTGAGATCCTGGATAGCCTGCTTGGCCAAACTACTGGCATCACCTCGTTTCTTTCTAGTTATCAATTGTAACTGACGATCGATTCTGGCTATGTCGAAATCAGAGTTGAAAATATTCGTCAAGGAAGCCGTCGCATGGTCTGTTAAGTCTAGTTGAGCAAGGAAGTCTTGTAAATGAAATTTTGGTACTTTTTTCTCCTGAAATAATTATATAATATTTTAGGCAAAAATAAAACAAACAGTATCCTCTAAAACAGAGGTACCATTACCTGAATATCCAATAATGTTTTGTAAACTTCTTCAAAGTGTTCGCTTGTAGTGATTCCATAATGAATTAAAATGGCTTTCAGGAGAAGTGTGTGGTTCAGTCTTATAAGAAACGTTTTACTTTTTTGGGGAAATAATTCTCTGAGTATTTCATTAGCGATAAATAAAATCTCAGCATCCATTTTCAAATCCGCTAAAATAAACACGATTTTAACATTTCTAACAATATACAGATATCAAATCAATAAATACCTGCCGGTGTTACTATATCAAAAGCGCATTCCCAAAATTCTTTTGGAATGTTGCCAAACGTTTTTAGTTGCCTATAAACTCTTTCAATTGCATACCTCCGTAAAGATGTTATTCCTTTCCGTGCCATATACCGAGCAAAAGGTACCCTAAATGCAAAAACCCTTAGATCACCGATTAAAACTTTCAAAGTAATTGCTTACCTAAGATCGTAAGGCAAAGTAACTACTCCACCTAAATGAGTCATCAATTTAACATTTTCTTCAAGCTTTTTATGATAAACGCTTATAGGCATTAACAAAGGTGTCGTTAAGTTTTGACCTCCGTGTTTTTTGAAAATCTGTACAAAAAAAAAACCAAACATTATGCGTATATAAAAACAGAATGCAATCTTACCTTTGTGACAGTTTCCTTCACGGATTCATAGATCAATGCAACATCAGTTTGATGTATTGTCAGCGTCACATCGTCATAACGGATATCTTGATCTTGAGGGAACTCCTGCTCAAGACAGGCTGCCATCAAATATTTGTAACCCGTTGTTTCTGTTCTGGCGAGAACGTGACTCACCGTTTCTTTTAATTTCTGCTGCTCTACTACCGGCGGTGGAATACGATTTGATTCTAAAATTTCTTGCGCGGTCGGACGTTTCAAAATATTGTGATCTAGCAGCCATCTATAATGATTAAAAAAAATATAAATATTGTCAATTTTTTCGCTCTTAAATTTAAAATAATCTCTCACCGTATTACAGTTCGTTGACGTTCACTACTTTTGGACAAGAATTGTTCAGGAAAAATAATTTCTTCAGATCGAAGATCTGTTAATACTTTAATTCTCTCCATGGCTGTTGGTAGTGGTTCGTGACTCATTTCAAAGAGTATAACACCTAAAATTATGTATTTATTTTTTTAATAACATGAAAAGATATTGTGTTGGTGTTACTCATAAATACTTGAACAAGACAGATCAGAAAAATACGAAAATATAAAAAAAATAGATATAAATTAATAAGAACTTTTGTAAAGTTAAGGTGAAATTCCAGTTTAAACAAATATTGTTTAAAACAATTTTAAACCATAATTTATGAACGCCTAAGAGACTCTAAATTGAAGAAACAGGAGAAAATTAAAATGCATTGAAAATTTTACACTGATAATATTATTTATATTCAAAAATCTCATGAACAACTTTTACTTGCAGATAATCGAAGAAATTGTAAATTCAGAAGATGAATTTTACTACTTTTTGACGTAAAAATGACGTGTCAAATGTCAAAGATGTAGTTGCATTCCCTACTCACTTCAAAATTTTAAATGGCATGGATGGTCATGTGAGACCTTATTATTTTACATTATATTTTGACAGTCTGTGTATGTGTCAGTGAGATCATTTATACCTTATTGTAATGTCATGTCTGTAATATCATCTTTGACTGTTGAATAATTTTTATGTCATTCATAAGGTTCATTCGGATCAAAATTTAAAGGGAGGAGGAACTATGAATATTCTCACTGACACATGGTTCAGAAGTTAAAAGGGGATGGGTGACAATGAAGTCCTCACTGATACACAGACTGTTCAAAATTGAAAATTAACATAACTTCGGTGCAGATTAAATTTCATATTTGACATTTCACACGACAGTTTTGTGTCAAATTGTACTAAAATTCATGTTATTAAATTCATTTTTGTACCAAAGTTCTACCATCATTCTACTCTAAATTTAAAGGTAAGGGGGAGAGCTTAAAAATGTACTCACTGCACTACAGGGTGTCCCATCGTATAGAATTCTCGCGAAAAGTACACTTTATAATTAATTTAGAGTATTTTATTCGCGGCACATTCATGAATAATTTAATTCTCTATAATCTGGTCTAATCAGCATGTTTGTAGTGAGCTTAGTTAAGCGTGTAGTCGCGAAAAACTAATTAAGCGACGAAAAAAAATCTGATTTTTCTTATATCAATAAATTCTACATATCATTAGAAATCCGCCTGTGATATTAGAAATTGAAAATTCATAAAGCTAATGCCATTAATTGCAGATAATGCCAAATCAGGCAAAATCAGATATGATTTATGATGATTTTTGTTTGTAAAGTTATTAAATGTGGTGAAAGGCACAAAAGATGGTCAAGTGTGCTAGTTATTTACGACTTAGTTGAGAGTAAACACTTTGCATTCTCCTCTACAAAGGCGGACTGCAATTCTATGAAATAGGGATAGAAACTTTTCTCCAGGTACCTGTGTAAATAACAAAGCAGCTTATTCACAGCATGTGACTAAAGTTGTAAATTGTCCCTGTAGTGACGGGTTTATAATCTTAATCATAAACTTTATTTCGATTTTATGTCCAAATTTGATAGCAAATTTCTCAATTATGGTTAAAGATATCGATTAACAAATTACTGTTTCTTATAGAAGAAACTTTTTTCTACAAGTGTATGAAAAATCATTGAGATGCGATTAGTATTTCGATATAAAATCGAGGTCGAAAATCGAAAGTCACATTTAATTAATTTACCAAAAATGATTACATCATATCATAGTAGGTTAAATGTAATCCACGTATGTAAATTTTCATATAAAAATTTTAATTAGAAATACCCTTTTTCGCAAGAATTCTATACAATGGGACACCCGGTATAATAATAATTATTAACACTTACCTAAACTGTATATATCAACTTTTTCATTGTAATGCACTTTACCGGGTTTATTAAGTTCGGGTGCAACATAAAGAGCGGTTCCGACAGCACCGGTCTTACTCTCATCGATCACCAGACTCCTGGTAAGATCAGCGATTGCAGCGGACGCCATCAGCTGTCTATTAATGGTCGTCGCGAGTCCAAAATCACCGATCTTCACGTGATCGTCGGAATCCAAGAAAATATTCACAGGTTTAAGATCACGATGTATGACGCCCTGTTGGTGTATGTGAGCCAGACCTTCAGCGATCTCTCTGAAAAGTCTCCAGACTCTCGGCTCCTCTTTGTATAAATGGTTATCGATCGCATCTCTCAGCGTGTTTTTTTCACACAGCTCCATTTGAATGTACATGCATTGCACCCTTTTCTCTTCTTTAGGCAATAAGTCATTGGAAGGTGTCTTTTTTCCGGTTCCGGTCGAGGAAACAGCGGCAGATTGAGGTTCATTTTCATCTCTTTCAAATTCGATGCTATTGGATGATTTATCGGCGGCCCCAAATCTAGAAATTAAATTAAATTCAACAATCAAATTAATTAAAAAGAACAACATTTACATAATATCATCACTTTCTTCATCACCTTCTTCATCGCTTATTTCATCTTCATCATCTTCTTCTTCGCTCGAAGATGAGCCGACACCCATCTGACTTTTGCTATCATATGTTACGGCAACTTCTAGATCCAGGACATCTTTGTGGGGAATTAGTGCTTCGATGTCATTGAAATTATCCTAAAAAAAATTGCAAACATTATTTAAATTTGATTTAATCGCCTAAATACTCACGTTACGACATTTAGGTTTCTTAGTTTTATGGGACGGGCTTTGTGAAGGTTTTGATTCCTCCAAATCTTCTCCTTTGATTATGGTAGTTTCCACCCATGAATTATAATATCGTACTATATTCTCATGGTTTAGTTTAAATAAACAATTCACTTCTCTTGTGATTTTGTCAGGAGAGAGGGAATGTGCAGGGAACAGTTTGATTCGCTTGATGGCATACCTGCCTCCGTCCAATTTGTTCCTAACCTAATCGATAATAATAATAATAATAATAATGATAATAATAAAACAATATTAGTTGACAAACTTACTTCGATGACATTACCGAAAGCACCTTTACCTAATTCCTGAATTATTTCAAATTCATTCGCTAAACGAGTTTTTTCCTGGGCTAGAGCTAGAATACGATCGGAGGTCGCTATTAATCCAGCAACGTCATCTTTTATCGGCGTTTTTTCTTTTTTTGGAGCAAAGTGTACGATAGGTTCTCTTAAGAAGGGGTGTTTTAAAAGCTGCCCAGCTGTTCCTCTTTCGTCTGGTTTTTTATTTAAACATCTACAAAAGATTGAATTATTTACTTTCAAATAGGTGCATCTTAATAACAGATTAGTGCGCAATAATAGCTCTCAGGGTTGTTTTGTTTCACAAGGCTAAAAAACTTGAAACTCTAAATCTAAAAATATACATTACTGATTGAAGAATGAAGCTATTAGATTTATTAATTTATATCTCTTACAAAATAGACCCAAGATCTGAATGAGACATTTTCGTAATTTTCTTTTTTTTTTTTAATTAGAGACTTTAATGCTTTACGAAACCCTACACACAGTACCAAGCAGCAAAATTATTAATTTTTATGAAGTTAATAGATTCTGCCATATTTTAGTCTGAAACTTTCGATTTTCAAAGATTATGATTATATGAAGTAATATTTTAGTCAATTCTTTACTTTGAATACATAATAAGTAAATAAGTAAATGTTGTGGGATATAATAGGGTTATTTTATGAAAAAAAAAATAAAAATAAGGTCAGATTCAAGAAGGTAAAAATTGAGTTTTATACAGGATGTTTTATTAGCTCACCATATCAAATGTGACAAACGATATTTCCAATTTTAATTGTTTAAAAAAGGAGTTACAGGACCTCAAAGTTTTCTGTATAAGGAGACAATTTAAGAATATTTAATTAACTTTACCTTGGTTTTATGTATTAAAATCAAGTAGGCACTTACTTTTTTATGACAGTAAAAACTTTACCTTTTGAACCTGAGAAATTATTTAAAAAAAAAGTTTTAAACTGCTAAATTTATGGGACAGTTGTTTTTTACCATTTAAACTGCTCAAAAAATGAAACGTTACATGACCAAATTTGCCCTAACTTTGGCACTAATAAAATTTGGATTGTTTCGAGCAATTATTCAATTTTTGTTTTGAGGGTTCACTAGTTTAATCCCTTGTTTATCAGTCCGTATGTTTGCAAGAACTTGGTACTCCATACAAAGTTTATATAGGGTGGTAAATAAAACAGTTCAAAATCTCAGAAAGTTCAGCTTGCTCCCATTTGATCAAAGATTTTTCTTTTTAAATTTCAACACAAAGATCATGAAGATGGACCTCATATCTCGAAACGGTTTTCGAATTTTCCGATTATTTCTTTTATTTACAGGGTGATCTCAAAATAACTACTTTTTGGTGTGGCAATGATAACTTTGTTACCCGTGAGCCGATTTTCAAAATGTAGGGCTCATTTTAAAGCTTAAGCTTCAAACAAGAACACGCAAGATTGATAATCGACCGAGGACAAAAATTGAAAATACAGGGTGTCATAAAACTAACCCAAATCTGAATAGCTTCTGAAATCTGGTATTAAGGAAAATCTGAAATAAAGTTAATTTGCTTTCAAACGAACCATTCATTCTGAATACTTCAAGATGTTCTTCGCTTGCATGAGTTAAGAATTGTTGACATAAGAACAAAATTACAACTTCGTGTTTTCGAATGAGGTAGCCACTTTGTTATTATTAGGCTTATTGTTCATCATATGGATGTCACTATTATTGATTGTTGTTTGACGGCTGATAAAACTGTTTTATTTAAAGCTGCTCCCAAGCAGTTTTTACATCACCTGGTGCAGGGAATGCCAAGAAGAGCTACGGCAGTTATAAAAGCCAGGGGAGGTCCGACAAAATATTGGCATTTGGATACTCCCCTTTTTTTTGGAATACCACAGTTTTTTGTACATAAATAATAAAACATTTTAATGGACACCTCTTAACCTTTTTTTTTTAACTGAACTTTCTTTACGATATGACAGGCTCAATTATTGCTGAGTGAATTAACAAGCCATCACGGTAAGTATTAATGGAAGTCATGCCAAGAAATCTCATCTCAACCGACAAAATAAAACAGTTTTATCAGCCATCAAACAACAATCAATAATAGTGACATCCATATGATAAACAATAAGCCTAATAATAACAAAGCGGCTACCTCATTCGAAAACACGAAGTTGTAATTTTGTTCATATGTCAACAATTCTTAACTAATGCAAGCGAAGAACATCTTGAAGTATTCAGAATGAATGGTTTGTTTGAAAGCAACTCAACTTTATTTCAAATTTTCCTTAATACCAGATTTCGGAAGCCATTCAGATTTGGGTTAGTTTTAATACAACCCTGTATTTTCAATTTTTGTCCTTAGTCAATTATCAAACTTGCGTGTTCTTACTTGAAGCTTTAGCTTTAAAATGAGCCCTACATTTTGAAAATCGGGTCACCGGTAACAAAGTTATCATTGCCACACCAAAAAGTAGTTTTTTTGAGATCACCCTGTGATCACCAAAAGAAATAATCGGAAAATTCGAAAACCGTTTCGAGATATGAGGTCCATCTTCATGATCTTTGTGTTGAAATTTAAAAAGAAAAATCTTTGATCAAATGGGAGCAAGCTGAACTTTCTGAGATTTTGAACTGTTTTATTTACCACCCTATATAAACTTTGTGTGAAGTACCAAGTTCTTGCAAATATACGGACTGATAAACAAGGGATTGAACTAGTGAACCCTCGAAACAAAAATTGAATTGCTCGAAACAATTCAAATTTTATCAGTGCCAAAGTTAGGGCAAATTTGCTCATGTAACATTTCATTTGTTGAGCAGTTTATAATAATAAAGTTTCATCGTAAAATTTTTATTTCTGATAAATTCAAACTATTATTCAGCCCTTTCTTATTTATTTCACAACGAACTATATTCTTACTGTCCATTATTGTAGGTACAGGAAAAATACTTATTGAGCGTCAACACCAACCTACTAAGTGACTGTGACTGACAAAAGGTAGGAGTTAACCCATTAGCTTAATAAATATTATTAGCTTAATTATAAATTATAAATTAGCTGAATTTAATATTAGCTTCCCATAAATGAAAGGCTTAAAAAGAAAACCCTTGACATTCGACCAGGAACATTTGTTATTAAAAAAAAATGTTCTTACAATTTCAACTGTTAAACCGCTAAAGAACAAGGCGCGCTTCATGAGCCATCCTGTAGTGCATATTGCTGCGAGAACAGCTCCAGAATTAACACAGCGAATAATTCTAGAAGTCAGTTATTCTTCTTCTATTCGCGACCTTGTAGAATCAGAATCTGGACTGTGAGTCTAGATCTGGAGGAGTGAACTATGGTCATATGATATGGAATGTTGTATATTTCAGAGATCTGTGACAGATCTGATGACGTTACAGTATTCGTTGACATTTCTAGAGTGAGTTCAGTTAGTGAAGTTCATCGAGTTAGTGAAAATGCCAAGAGAAAAAGCTACTGTGGGATGAACAGTTAGACAGAGCACTAAGGTGAGCTAATAAGTGAGTTAGTGGTGTTGATTTGACCAATGGAAGCTCAGAGAGGAGCAAGTGAGTCAGTGAGTTAGATAGAGTGTTCCTAGAATGCAATTCAGTTGAATTCATGTTTGGTAAGAAAAAGTAGACAAGTGAAGTTTAAAGAGATATAATTAAATCGGGTGGGTAATTGACAGTGGAAGGATAGTCAATCTAGAGAGAGCAGACTGTTGCAGTGACAAGTTCCGAGGTGTTCTAATATTCCCAAAAAATCAGGATTATCAATTTTCAGCCCTAAATTGGCAAGTCATCATTTAAAAAAATATGCCCAAAATGGTGGGGGGAATATCGGTAAGGGTAAAAATTCAAATTGAGGCAGAAAAGATGCCAAATAAAAAAATTAAAGTTGACGTGACCAAGTTTTTTTTCTCATAAATATTTTTCTACTGAATTATGGAATGTATTCCATAAGGGGTTACACACTGTATAAAAGGTTCAGCAACGAATTGGGCGATTTGACAACAGCGCTTGTTTAGCTTTGGCTGGAGTGCTGAGAAAAATGCTACCGCCATCTTGTAAAAAACTTTAAACAATTTTAGTTGCAACAGAGCAGTGAACGTGAGTGCAACTTGCTTTTCTTCTTCTACTTCTTTAGAGTTTATCACCTTTAGCTTTTACCAGCTCTTTAGGTTGCTTTTCTTGTGTATTTAAATTGAAGCTGATCATTCAATCACTTAATGACACTTTTAGCACCGCATGATTGGTTGCTGCACCTTGTACAAAAAATAATGGCAAAATCAATATTTTCCTTAACCAATCAGGAAAAATATTGCAATATTAGGATGTCTATATCAACAATAACTTACCGTTGTAAAAAGTCATAAAACTCCGATGAAGTAGAAAATGGCACATCGATTTCATCATCTTTTGAGACTCCGGAACCATTCAGGACGGATAACAGAAGAATACCCAATCGGTAAATGTCAACTTCTTTAGTATAATCCTTGTAGTGTGTCGACGATGAAGACTGAGAAACAAAATCAGAAATTCTTCTATGAACCCCATAATTTGTGATTCTTACAATCCCTAAAATGAATTTCCCATATTAAAATGTCATAAATATTATTGTTCCGATATCCTGCACGATGATAACTTATTGCAACTACTTTTGCTCTTATAAGGTATAAAAGGTGTCACTTTTTCTCACTTTTGTGATAATTTTAGGTCTCTTTATTATTTTCATCAAAATATAAAAAAAATTTATGGTAAAAGAAAAATCATAGTGTGTAACGTGCACAGAAGCAATTTCTCTCTCGTGAAAAATAAGTATTTTGTGCACTTGCTGCAACACTGTACTAATTAGTTACTTTATTAGAAAAGAAACTTCACTGAACACAAAGTAAAAGCTTTTTTTCAACGAGTAAAAGTTACTTATTATTACCTACCTTTTTCATTCACATAAACTGTGGACGGTTTCAAACTTTTGTGTACCAGCTTATTCCTGTGTAGATGTTGCAGGCCATTGAGGATTCCCCTAGCTAAATGTTTCATGAACTGCAAATTAACTAGTGAACTATTTTTCACTAACAACATTTTACAGTTGGTGCCTGCAGATTTTAAATCATTAATAAATAATAACTAACAATAACAAAGAATTAATAATTTATAAATGAATCCACAGTCTTACCATTAATGAACTCTTTCAGCACGTAGATTTTTAGTTCATTATTTTCGATGCAATGTTTTAAAGTAATGTAAGGTGATAAGTTATTGTGCTTCATTTGAATCAAATGGTTCATTTCTTTTTCCATGCTCGTTAATTGTCTTTGAATATACAAGTCTTTTGTGTCTCTTAATACCATACACCATTCATTAAGAACTACCACTTCACCCGAGTCTTTGTCAATGCCCATATAAACAGTTCGAGAATTGTCATTTGAATGCTCTGTAAAATATAGGACATAATGACAATAATTTTTTTGAATCATTCAAGTAAAAGTAGAAACATCAAATATTTTATTTGATTGAAAAAGTTTTGTTATACCACAATAACAGAACATCTCTAAAGTTTTTGTTAGCTAATTTTGTAGCATTTGATAAAATTTTTAAGAATTCATAGAAGGTAATTAGACAGCTTACAGTAGATCTTAGCAAATAATGTTTTTAAATTTAACAGTGAAGACATCTAATGGCATTACTGTACACTGTTGCATAATAACGTTCTTTTATTACTTGATGAACATCATTGAAAAATTCTTTCATTACTGATTGATTCATCAGTGATGTTATTTCATGCCATCACTATTTATTTGTGATCAAAATATTTGAAAACCAGAAATATAACTTCAAAAATAAAATAAAATTCAAAATAACACTAACATTGCAGAGTAACTAATAACACCAACATTATTAGTCAGGTCAGACTCAGAGAAATAGAAGTTGTCTTCGATGGCTATTTGCAATTATTAGAGAGATGGTACAAGTTGAACTGACAGCTTGTAAGATAAAAAAACAGTTCTGCACAAGTCGACTCCACCAGTTCCGGAAAAATTCGTGAATCGCAATAATGGTACAGAAACGAGTTCGGAATCAACAAATTTTTTGTTGGAACGATATCTGTACCAACCATTACATAGAACAAATATTGTTGAAACGTTCAGAAAGTAATGCGCATGTATTTTTTTGTATTAAGTTGGAACAAACGAACAAACCTCGTATCCTTGATATTACAATAATTGAACCCTATCCTGCAACAACGTTGTAAGTGATAAAAGTAAATTTTGCGGAAAATCGAAATAAACATTTTTCGTGAACCAATATAATATATCAGTTTACAAACATTAATATATACATTAAGCAGCATGTCATTACTGTTCTGTTCAGTATAAACAACTCCTACTGAATGCTGTTGCATGTTGCATGGAAAGCCTGAAACGAACTATTTGACCCTTAGAGGGGAAAAATAATCGTTGAGAGCATGAGACGGTAAAAGATAACAAGGGTCGTAGGTTGAGTCGCTAGTCTAAGAGGGTCAACAATAACAAGCAGGTCAGCAGAACAACAGGTACTCTTTATTGAAAAATATAAAATATATCACAGTTATTAATTTAAAAAAAAATCGCAGATGTTAATATCCCAGACTCTTGAGCACGGTTAACAAATAATAAAAAGCAAGAGCGTGTAGTATATCCGAATGAACTGATCGATTAAACTTGGTAGGCAAAGGCACTTAGCTTCGCAGGGTCTCCAGTGTGAGGGTGGAAGTGTAGTTGGTGGTAAACTTCTCAGGTGTCTCAGGTAACACCAATGGGTTGCCTTCTTGTTTGAGAGAAACTTGCTTCCAGGGAAAGAGTCGATTTCAGGTGAAGTTGATTACGGGGGAGAAGTTGCCACCAGAAAAAATCAATCCGTAGGAGAAAATCCGTAGGAGAAAGAATTGCCTCCAGGAAAAAGCTGCAATTTCATAGGTATCAGAGACACTCTTGTATTAATGAACGGTCCGATCGAGTCTGCTTGCCAAGGGTACATAAAACTATGTCCCGTCCTCAAGATAGGTTGAGATCAAAAAATGTGACTGACAAAATTTTACATGCGAAGCGAAACTCGATCAGATTTAAAAGCTGTAATTAAAAATAGCATATTGTATTAACAAAATATGATCTGTATAATTCCAACACAATTAATAACATCATTTTACGACACTCACCAAGCCAAAAACGTGGACGATGTTTATAATAATTTACGTGAAAGTTCACAACGCCATTTCGGGAAAACTTCAGATGTTTGCGGACACGGTCTTCCTCTAGCGAATCCCAGGAGCGAAAAGAAAGGTGAGAAAGTAGGCACCTGCGTTCCAGGTTGGAACTCGACAGTCGATGTCGACGAAACTCGAGGCCGCCAGTCGGCCGTGCACTAAACGCCACCATCACTCACTTACTGCGCGCGCCCGCCGTTGTCTCCGTGTCGCTGGCATTTAGCCGGTACATACAGAATGTACGTTACAAGCCAACATTTGCTCACATTGTCGCTTACAACGTTGTTGCAGCATAGGGTTCAATTATTGAAAGAAGTTATCATTTACTTGACTTTACAACCCCCTCCTATGAAAATCTCACTCTTAATTGAGTAATCAGCGCATTCTAGAAGACTTATGAATGAGCATACGTCAGATTTGTAGGTCGAATAAGAGTAGGAGAAGGAAATACAATGTTGGCAGTAAAACGACCAACATGCGAGCGTTCTCGGGTTAACATTAGGTCACTTTAAACTTTTATTGAAAACAACTATTTACCAAGGTGAAATTAGAGTTTAAGCCTTGATTCTATTATCAAACTGGTCCTAAATAAAGCTTCAAAAACATATAATTACATATTTTTATATAAAACTAACTAACTAGAGAATAGATATTCGAGCTGTGAAGCAAATAAAAAATATGAGAGCTTACTAATACAACGGCTGAGTTCGACTGTTTTATTTCCCAAATAACTTTCAAAGTTAATTATTTTAGAACCCTTATGAAGTTCACACTGGGATGATATAACTGGAGCTTCAAAAGTCACTTCTGCGTTTGAACAGCTTTTCGATCGTTTACGCAGTTCATGGAGCTCGTTTATTTGCTCCTTGACTTCATTTTCAGCAGCGTTAGTCTAAAATAATAAAATATTGCAATCAACTTTGCGTTTTTAATACAAATATTTAATATTACTTTTGAGTCAATTTCGTCTTCTACTTGCATTTCCTGTTTAGTGTCCATTTCGGTCTTTGGGGGCTCTTCTGTTGAAACAGTACTGACTACTTTTGAAGTAAGAAAATCTCTAGCATGGAGATATAAGTCGTATAAAGTCTCCTTTTCTGCTTGAGCATTTGATGAAGCCAGAGTTGTAAGCTGACTTTCAAGTTCGTTTAGATCTGCATTTGATAGGCCAAAACTATTTTCCAAGATTATTTTAACAGACCTAAAAAACAATGTCTCGTCAAAAATTACTTATTCCAATTTTGAACGCAACATGTTGAAAAATGTTATTTCGTCACTCACTTTGAAGGATAAATGTCCGAACAAATAATATGAAGATCCAATTGAATTTCATTTTGTTGAAATCTTGATCCTTCTTGAGGTTTAACGGTTATTGAGATGTTTAAGGGTCTCCAAACATTCCAAGCAATTATTGGTCGTAGATCTTTTATCAATTCGTCACCCAAAATCTCCTATTTAAAATAGTAAAAGTGTTCTTATTAGTTTCAATAGTCTGATATGTATTTATGTACATACTTATTATACTACATACAGGGTGATTGATTGAAACGCCGCATTAGAAAAAGTTCGACTTCCAAATGATCTAGGGATCTGAAATTTGGAACTTAGGCAACATACCTAATAAGGAGTCAAAATGAAATATTACCAAGATGGCGGCACATTTAAAAATGGCGAAAACAATGGCCATCTTTGTTTTTTTAAATAGGACACCCCATATATTATTGCATTTTCAGATTGTCTGAGAAAATGTAATAACAATTGTGCTTATAGTTGCAGTTTAAATTGAGTCGGCTATGAGTTACAAACAAGTGAAAATCGCAATTTTCCAAATTTAATCCCATTTACCACGAAAACGGCCCATAATATCAAAAAACGGCTTACATGTTCCTATCTTAACTTTTTATAAGGCATCCAATTATGCAGTTGAAATGTTTATACAAGGTGGTGAAAATTATCAGATTTTTCATCACCCTGTATAAAAATTTAAACTATACAGTAGGATACCAGATAAAAATTAAGGATAGGGACATGTAAGCCGTTTTTTTGATATTATGGGCCGTTTTCGTGGTAAATGTGTTTAAATTTGGAAAATTGCAATTTTCACTTGTTTATAACTCATAGCCTACTCAATTTAAAATACAACTATAAACACCATTGGTATTATATTTTCTCAGACAATCTGAAAATGCAATAATATTTGGGGTATCCCATTTAAAAAAACAAAGATGGCCATTGTTTTCGCCATTTTTAAATGTGCCGCCATCTTGGTAATATTTCATTTTGACTCCTTATTAGGTATGTTGCCTAAGTTCCAAATTTCAGATCCCTAGATCTTTTGGAAGTCGAACTTTTTCTAATGTGGCGTTTCAATCAATCACCCTGTATTATTTGTTTAGTATATTATGTTACAAAAAAAAAGGTAGAGACAATCATTATGTTGATTTATTACTTAGAAACTGCAGTTGCATGAAAAACCGCTGCACAGCAGCTCTAGCGGAAATAATTCGACCACGAGATTAATAACCGAACTGTCCTGTTAATTCAGACTTCTAAGTGAATATTTTGAAAAATTGAATTTTCTGGACTTAAACAATCGCCATTCTTTCAAAAATGTGTGCAACGATTTTTTCCTGGCCGAATTATTTCACATTTTGGTGATATTGCTTGGCCGGTCCAATCACGAAACCCAACTTTAGACGTTTTTCTGTGAGGTTGCTGCAAAGAACAAGTTTATAAGCACCATCGACTTACACTTCAACTTATAACGAAAAGTAATGGAAAACTTTATAGAAAGGTGCTAAGAATGTGTAAATTGTAATTGCGTTATTTAAAATTCAGAACTGTGAAATTTCATTTTGATGCCTTCATCCAGTTAGGAGAAATTCAACTACGAGAGAGAGATAAACAAATTAGTGAGCCTTAAAGAGTTCCGTTTTTTCATTTTATTACATTATGGTACCTTAAAAAATGGGTAATCTAATAGATATATTATAGGGTGACATACGAAAAAGTGCAATGCATAGCAGGTACCGACTGAAAGAGAAGCTCGAAATAGAAAATGTGAAGAAAATATAATGGGTCGGAATCTCAATAATAGTTTGTCCAAGCTATGAAGTATTACAGTTTATCACAGCATGCTCTGAGTGTAGGAGTTTCTGAACACCCTCTATCTAATCAAAATTAAAATACAGCAAGAGCTGGTCATAATCATAAAAAAAACAGGCATAAAACGAATTTTTCCTTGCCAAAACCAAGAGTAAATATTATAGAGGTATTCACATTCATCATAGCAGGTATTATCTAAAGCAAGACCCCCAGCCCTCACCCCATCCTAACACAATAATGTACTTAGAGATGATAAAATATGCAGTGTCTGTGTCCTAGCTAGGGGTTGGCTAGGTGGGTAGCTGCCAGGGATACAACCCTCATGGGGGCACACTCTGCAAACCAGCAGTCAGCGAGCAGCTACAGTAACAGGTAATACACACTGAGAATTAAAAAAAAAAATTGGGGGTGTAAAATAATATTGCTAGGACTTTCGGACACCCTGCTCTAGCTAGAAATATTCCTGGCTTGATAAGTGTTCTTTCCTGCATGAGACATGACATTCAGACCAGGGACTTGGAATTAAATACTTACCTTGAGAGCACAGAATTCATTATCTTGGATATCCCTTGGATTCTTTCCAGATCTGCTATTACTATCCATTATTTTAACAAAAACCAAAATGAGCCTTTGTAATTTTACATTTCTTTGATTTAAGGAAACTGCAGTTATTCTTCTTCTTGTATGCCTTGCTAGTTCAAAATCCAAAAGCTGTTTTATTTTTGCAAGAATGTCGTCAAGTTCTAAAATTAATTTTTGAACTAAAATTATATACCTACACCATCAAAAGAGAGCCTTACCACCACCACACCACCGGCCACCTGTTACTGTTAGAATATGAATACTAGAAGAATAAAAATGGCTTGAGGCTGAACCTTCAGGCTCAGGCCAGGAAGAAACTGGTAAATAAATCCTAAATCAATTTTGCAATTTTTGCATGTAAACAAGCCAAACAATCCTCCAGTTTGAACTTGTAACCTCTTCTGGTCTTTGGTTTTGTCTTCTTCTTCTGTCTGAGTCTGAGAAGTATGAAGGGCTATCTAACTAAATTAAGAATAGGTACCTATAGGTACTATTATTTAATATTTTCTACACCGTTAATAGTTTAAATTAAAAAAAAAGCAATTCTTTTTAGTTTATAATATTATTCCTTTTTTTCAAATTTCACGGCCATTTTGGCAATATTGCCAAAATTTGCAGCGTAAAAAAACTAAATTCATCAACCGCCCTCAATTCATAGTTCATACGTCATCCGTCATCATAACCTATCATAATAAACAACCGATTTTCGGTGTACACGTTGCGACGTTGTCAGATGATAAATTATCAAGACGTGTAAAGTGATTACCTATTTCCAGTTTAAAAAGTAAAAATGCTCCCCATTTCATAGAACATAAATGAACTGTAACCTAATTGTGATTAAAAAAATTTTTTTTTATTAAAACAAAACAAAATACGTACTACGTATTACGTAAACTTATCTACACAGCAAAAAATATTTTTAGGCAAACCCCTTTCTCTTCATATTCTCCCGCCAAAAACGTCGCAGCCTGATTGGCAATTTTAATTTTTCTGTTTTTTAATTTTTTTTTGTCATGAGTGTAACAAAAGATTAAATTTGAGCACACTAAATTCATATAATTTAAATTTTAGTTCCAGAGAAAACGGCGTTTATCTAAATTTAAAAATTACAAAAAACATATTATTTAAAAAATTAATATTCTCGTTTTTAACGGAAAATTTGGCTCAAGTTCGTTAGATACTCAAGAAATAAAATGTCAAATTAGGAAAGAAATGTGTTTATTATACAGATGGCCCAAAAGTGGTTAGTTTTTTAGTTTTGAAAATTCAACTTTATTGCTTATTTTTCGTAGCGTAATTTTAAATTTGCAAAAAAAAGTAGTTTAGGCAGGTTTTGATCAAAAATATTAATGCCCGTATTCACAAACGATAATTACCAAATAATTACGTAATCAGTTATCTCCATCTCATTCTAATAATGCAAATAAACTAAATATCTCCATATCATTCATTTAGTTATTTTCGAGGTATTACAGGGCCAGAATGCTTTGTGAATACGGGCATAAGTCTCTAAAACTGTAAGGCAATAGAAATCTGTCATTTTACAGTTTGGCAAACAGATCGATTCAATCTGCGCACGATGACGTGTCAACTCTTGAATAAGATCAATCTTAACCTTGGGCATTTATACTGACGACATGAAACTCAGATAGGTGTGATCACTGTGATCAAGGCCACTCTCTCACGGATCGGTACGGTATCGGCGCGGTGGCGACTCTGCATGTTGAGTGGATGTGCCGCGACAATGGTTGCGTTCAAAGCCGTCAGCTGGTGAGTTGACAGCAAAATCGCTATTTTGACAGCCGATGTATGTTTATTGAACCAGCCAAAACTAGCTGTGCTGCTGAAACTGTGTCATTACTGTCAATTGTCAAACAAAACAAACTAACACCTTACATGCTGATAAAATAAAACTATATTCTTTTAATCTTATCTTCTTAGGTAGGTATCGGGTGTATGTGGTCCTACTAATAATAACCCTTACATTAAAAACCGTCAAAAAATGAATAGGCAGCGACAGCAATTAACAGAGCTGTTTTGAGAAAGCGTAGATTTCAGTAGCTGGATGACCTTGACAGCAGCTGACAGCGCTTTTCAAAACAGCGTGACGTTCAGCGATGTCGAGTTCCGGTTTGCTGCCAGCAGCTGTCGGCTTTGAACGCAACCAATGTAATTCAAAAGCCCGCCATCCCTACGGGTCGGCATGCCACATCATCAGTATGGCATGTTCTTGACATCCCGTTGATACAGCACATTTCATTCTGCGAACTGAATTGAAATAATTAACAATAATTTCAAGAAAATGCCGTTGAGCTGACACTGGTCTAAAAATTGAAGTTTATGCCATGACTGCTCAATTGAATATTAAAAAGGGTAGGTATTAATAAATAATAATATTAAAATCTGACAGCGACCAAAATGTGCTGCACCTTTTGGTTTTCTTAAGTATTACACAGTGGTGGCTTCGTTGATATCTCCAAACATGACAGGGTATATCAAAGGATTGACGGATCCGTCACGTGGATAGTCGGGTGGTTTCAGGGATACGGAGTATCTTCCAGCGAAAGGGGTCTTCCTCCAGAAATTTTTTTAAAAAATAATACTCTCAAATACAAAAATATCTTATTCTTTGAGTTATTTAGGCTTCAGGTTAGAAGCAGTTTTTTTTGGGGGGGGGGGATAAATTACAGCCGATTAGTTTTTTCACAGATCTAGTTTCCCCCCCCCCCCCCCCCCCCAACGTAAAAATTGTTGAAGATCATCCTACAGAGCAGGTTTCAACTAGAAACCTGGAATGTAGAAACTTTATAATGACTTTGTAAGTCGATTTTTTTTTATATGGGGATTCATACCTACTTACTATTGAATTTATAGCTGTCCATCAAATGAAATAGGTATTCTTAAGTTGAAAGTTCTCATGCAGTCACAATAATAAGAAGCTGAAGAGTGAAATAATAATCTGATTTCCTAGTTGAATCGAGGTTACGGAAGCTGGCCATTTTTCCATTGTAACAGGCCATAAACTAAATAAAAAGAAGATGACGCCATTTTTATTTGCCTTTTTTTGTGATCAAGAGGCTTGACATTTTATTGTTGTGTATTTTATTTTACATAAATGAAAAAAGAAAGTTTGCACAAGTTGGCAACCCGCATTTAGCAGACCGTCGTCACCACTAGTTACTTTTAGGGATTTTAATTTTTGTTTATTTGTTAATTTGCTTCTGACTTTTAGCTGTCTGTTCTGCAAAATTCAGATCCTTCCTAATGACAGGTGGACGGCGAGGAAAGTTGCGTTTCATTCGCCGTCATATTTTTCTCTCGCTGTTTTGATAAAGGAAATTATTTTGAGGCTAAAAACGGCCGTAAAAGTGGTGTAGTTAAAAAGTCTCACGTATGAATCGTGCGATTGGAAAAGTGCAGTGAGGGTTAATCAACGTGTCGAAAGTGTGCCGGCGTCACCATGTCGGACGAAAGCCATCCGAAGACGTTATATGTAGGCAATCTGGATGTCACCGTTTCCGAGGATCTGTTGTGCACATTATTCGCCCAAATAGGACCCGTGAAAGGATGCAAGATAATCCGGGAGCCAGGTAACGACCCTTACGCTTTCGTCGAATTCACGAACCACCAGTCCGCTTCGACCGCATTGGCGGCGATGAATAAGCGCGTGTTTTTAGATAAGGAAATGAAAGTCAACTGGGCAACAAGTCCGGGCAACCAACCAAAACAGGATACTTCAAATCATCATCATATTTTCGTCGGTGACCTATCACCAGAAATTGAGACTGAAACATTAAGAGAGGCCTTTGCTCCATTCGGGGAAATATCTAATTGCCGTATAGTTCGTGACCCACAGACTCTTAAATCTAAAGGTTATGCGTTCGTTTCGTTCGTCAAAAAGGCGGAAGCAGAAAACGCCATCCAGTCTATGAACGGCCAGTGGTTGGGCTCTCGTTCGATCCGAACCAACTGGTCGACCAGGAAACCGCCACCGCCAAGATCGGAAAAACCTTCCCAAAAGAATAAGCATCCCACATACGAGGAGGTCTACAATCAGACGTCCCCCACCAACACAACAGTCTACTGCGGTGGATTCAGCAGCGGCTTAACAGAAGAATTGATGCAGAAAACTTTCACCCCGTTCGGAACTATCCAAGATATTCGGGTTTTCAAAGACAAGGGCTACGCTTTCATCAGGTTCGCCACAAAGGAATCCGCCACGCACGCAATTGAATCGATCCACAACACAGAAATAAACGGGCACAACGTCAAGTGTTTCTGGGGCAAAGAGAACGGGGGCCTGGGCTCCGAGTCTCAGTCTTCGTCAGCAGGTGCTACGAGTGCGGGGGCGCAGCAAGCTTACCCTTACACATACGGAAACTACTGGTACCCTTACAGTACTACGGGTTACATGCAAGGCTACCCCTATCAGCAGTACCAATATCCCGGAGCTCAGCAACAATACTGCGTCATGCCGCAGCAAGGTCAATGGACAGGTCAGCCTGGACAGCAGCAGCTCATGTACAATAATGTGCAGAAGTACCAGACGCAGTGAGAAAACAAATACTGCCTTAGAGGTATGCGACCGCATGCGATAAGTTATTAGGAAGTGTTTGAACTGAGATATGGACTCAGTTGTGTAACTATTAAGAGACAATTAAAATGAATATTGAATCACATTGAAGGTGGCCGAAATGAAAAGTAGTGTGCACTAGGATTATCATCACATCGTCATGAAAAGCATCAAAACTTACAATTATTGTCATTATTGTAATGGAATGTGGTAATCATTTTATAATTCAGTATATATTTTTTTATTTGAAAGTGGTGCTGAATTAGCAGTCTTAGAATTCTGATGTATACAATTATTGTCTGCAATATAAGATGCCAAATCGGAACAGACGATTGATTGTATGGCTATGGAGGGAGAGAGGTCAGAGCGTATTATAAATGAAATGGTACAGTAATGGTAATTAATAATAATAATTTATATTATGGAATATTGCTATTTGCACTATGTTGATGATGTAGTGTATAATAATAGTAGACCATCCTTATAAAAATATTAATTTTGAGTCTGGTGTTTGAAATCATTAATCAATTTAATATCAACAAACTTATTCAGCAAAATTTATTCAAAAACATGTTTAAATATTGATTAACTTGACCTAATTTATTTTTGAATTCCTGTATGTGAGCAAATAATCTTTCTCTACATCATACTGGAAGTGTATTTAATAGGGCTGTTGTTTATTTCAAAAAAGAGTTTTTCATCTATAACAGTAATTAAATTGTGGTCCCATTTTAAGAATAAATTCATAAGAGCAAGAGATAATAAATTATATGACACTTGACAATTTTAGTTAGTGTTTTATTAGCCTATAGAGTTGTATATTTTAGAGCTTTAATTTAGGTAATTATGACTGTATATTTAAATTCTTGAAGAGATACCATCCTAATGTTGAATAGGTTTCTACTTCTTTTATAATATTGAAATCTCTATCACTAGAAAAATATGAACTTTCACTGTAAATTTTTGAATAGTTTTATTTTAGAAAAATATTTTTTTTGTAGCTAATAGTCACTTTTTTAGTCACATAATTGTAACTTGCAATTATGTTTTATTTGCACAATGTTCTATTTGTTTTGTTCATATTGTAATAGTTGAAGTTACTTTATAACAAAAACAATTCTTTCCTTGTATAAAACTAGCCTGAAGTCGCATTTGTGTTTTTTTTTTCGTTTTGCTTGATGGAAAAGGGTATCCTAAAATATTGACCACGGCGTTTTAGTCAGATAGTTGACCTGCCAATTTTTGATTAACTTGAACATGTTTTTGTAAATTTTCGATTATAAGCTCGCTTTTTTTCTCTTCGAGGGCCGTCTGATACAAGATCGCCGTAAGCACTTCAGCCTCATGGGCTAATTGTGCTAAACCCCCTTTTGCTTCATGCCAGTCATTCTGTCATCTGGTCCCCTGAACTAGTTTATACAGCCCCATCACTGGATGAGTGTCATATTCTTCCGGACGCATTTTTGGTTTTCTGTATATTTCCTGTCTTCTGCAGTCCAGAGCTTCGCATTCTTCACAAAAATATCTGATACTTTATTTATAGGAAAAAAAAATTATCGAGTGTTTTATTAATTCCTGAATATTTGGCAGTGAAAGTGGGACCATCTCAATAAAATGTGAAGTAAGATAAGATGTCAATTAATATTGTCAATTTAGACAAGAATCAAGTGATTCAGAATATAAGTGCTAAATTTGACCAAAAAAATATCAGTATTATGTTTTTGTGTCAGATGTTGACTTCCGTAACCAACTTTTGACTTTAACAAAGGGATAATGATGGTAAAAATTATAAAGTTTGACAATCGTTTAATTAAATGTACTGTGTATATGTATGGTCTTATCTTTACTCTGCATTGAGTTTTAATGATTGCAGGAACTTTCTATCCTACGTATCAAAGTATATTACAAAATACTTTGAAATGTAAATGGTGATCGTGATAAATAATATTAAGATTTTATCATATTTGACTTTCTAGGAAATTTTTTTTTATCACATTTATTAGGCCATTTTATTACCTATAAATAATTAAATTATTTGAATCACAACACCTCAAATCTGACAAAATTTCCTTAAATATATTATTGTTAAGTGTCCAAACAAGAAAGAGTTCAGTTTCTCAGTCATCTTTAAAAATTTCAAAATTTAAAAACTAACAAATACATTGTCTTACTAAATACTAATACTAAACAAATGCACTTATTAATTATAAATATAATAAATATACATAAATACTAAAACTAAACAATTATTCACAAAAAAATATTCATAATAAACAAGTGAATACATAGGTACATAATAAAACAAACTCTTTGCATTTCACTTCATCACTTTTTATCTGCAGGCTCGATTTCTATAGGATTTTTAAATTTAAACAAGTTTGAATTTGTAACACCCTGTATATTTTTGGCACCATAAAACTATTGAATCAGTATTAAACAGTGGAACTGAAACAATTAGAATATTTTCTGGAACTATAAAAACTTTTTCATGAACTTGATCAATTTTCACCACTCCTTCCATGTTACATGTATTTGGGGATGATTTATTTTATATATTATGTTGACCTGTTATAAATTATGCAGAGATCCTTCAATGCTTTTTTAACCCTCACTGGAATACAGGTCCTTTGGAGCTGAGTAATTTTTTTGGGCAAATGTTCCCGTGTGGGTGTATTCTTTTATTCTAGTGTCTTAAAATCAACAGACCACTTTATAATCTAATCTAAAAGTAATGAGCGAAAATATTATAAAACACCACACTTCAGCCTACAATTTTAAACGATTTCCATACATTTCAGATGTGATAATAAATTTTTTGAAATACGCCTGATGATGAGTGCAAGTAAAATAAATTAAAATGAAAACATCACCGGAATGAGTAAAATGTTATATTCACTCCTAGAACATACTGGAAGTGACTAGTAGTTCATAAATAATAATAATCGCAACACTTTTCTTTGGGTCACCTGTACGTGATATGTGTAGTTTATCGATACTTTGCCAGTTCATTTCAGAATCAAGTGTACAATAATATCTTGTACAGGTCCTGATTTGTATCGAAACTAGTGATAGTATATTTTTGTATATCTAATTTTGTAATTATTATCTATCAGCTTTCAGTTTCAGGACCTCGTGTAGATTCTGAATTGCTCTTGGTTCTTAACCGAAAGAATCGTGATACATAAATTTACTTGTTTTTCTTCTAATGATGATTATAAATAATTAAAGTCGTGTGATGGGATTGTAAGATACGAAGAATGCTTGAAGACATTTTTTGCTCTTGTCTGAGAGGGTGTGTTGTAAGCGCGAGTAAGTTGAAGTGACGAAAGCAAATACACAATAATTTAATGTTAGTTGACATGTACATTAGCTTATATAATTAGATTGTAACCATTCATGAACTACCTATGGTTATACGTGTTTACACATGAATTTAGTGTTTGATTGTGTGAACTAAATACATGAATGAAAAAAATTTTATAACAAAATGTATATGCTAGTTGTTAATAAAAATTCAGGTAAGGGAGTAAGGTTTTTATTTCTCTATAAGGTTATTATTTTAGATTGTTATTATTTTACAGACAAATTCTGGCGTTGCTGTTTCAACGGGGGTACATGCCAAAATCATCTTTCAGAGATTGATAAATAGTCAAAATAATTACTTTGGAAATACAGCCAGTACCATCTTTAATGTTTGCTGAACATTTAGAAGAATATATGCAAGGCACTTGCCCCCTTTACAGAAACACGGCGATGGTACTTACAAGCTATTGATTTACAAATACGTGTACGTATTTATCAAATTTTGGCACTTACCCCCTTTGGAACGGTAACGCTACAATTGTGATAGAAATATGAAAATATCAAATCCTTCTCAACTAGGTACACTATTATGATATGAAAAAAACATGTTAAAAATCAATAAGATTTTCTGCAAACTTATCTACTACTATTAAAAAGAAATCTTGTTTGTAATTTCTCTATTATATTTTTCAAAGCTTCAGCACTGGTAATAATATCTATTAAATCAATTTATTTCCAGTAATCAAACCGATTAATAGAGAGATCTCTGAAGTAACATAAAATTATCGGGGGTAATACCACGAGAGCTTAGATTTAGCCGGATATTTTTATACAGTTGGTCTCGAATACTTACTTGCATTGGAAATCTAACGACAGCTGTTGGATGGAGTTAAATTGCCTTCAGGTAAGTAAGTATGAGAAAACAACTGCATAAAATTTCCCGGTAAATCGTTAAGGTCGAGTTGGTATTTGTTGAGACAATTCCATCTAATAAAAAGGTACTAAACGTTATTTATCAGTTAATAATACAAAAAATACCTTTTAAAAGGACAAGCATTATTGTTAAACAGTTGAAAACACAATTTTTGTATTTTATGTTGATATTTCTAATAAAAATCAAATGGCAAATGGTAGGTAGCTATATCAGCACTTCTGGCATTCGTTTATAACAGGACTGTGTGTCCAAGTGGATGAGCTCGTTGACTGTCGTTCGAAGGTACCCTGGTTCGAACCCCACTAGGGCAAGGAAACTTGTTTTCTTCCATACAAAATATTTCCAAATAATAAAATTAATAATAATTGTGACTTTAGTAAGTGAGTGCCAAGGAATCAAGCCATTGCCATAGCAACATATGAACAAGCAGTTTTATCGATAAATTTATCTACTTGCTCAACTTCATAAAGATATTGGAGAAATCAAATGGGTGTAATAACGTAATAATGAGTGGAATTGTCTATTATTAAAAGTATTTGGACAGATGTTGAATTGAAACAAGATCTCCAGTAAAAAGATTAGAGTTTTTTCACTTCCCACCATTGGCTAAGCTAAGGGAATGTGAAATTTGTTTTTATCAATATAAAACCTTAATTTTAAAAGAAAATATCCTGCAAACCGCTATACAGGGTGTCCCAGCTCGTTCGAAGCGGTCTCTGTATTCATTATCTATCAGCTTGTTGCATAAATAAGTATTAAAATAAGGTTATTTTTATTAATCAATCCTCATTTTAATGAAATATATTCAAGTTATGTTACATAACTGTAATTATCTACAATTATTATTTTACAATTACAGTAATGATTACAATTATTATTACAACAGTGCTTTGTGAATAATTTCACTATTTGTTTTCAACTCCCAATTAAACTTGAGTAGGTTAAGCTTTATATTGATGTTTGTGAATGCGACAAATGTTCAAAACTATGTTATGGTATATGGTTTGTCCAGCGAGTGTTTTCCGGTGAGATGCCACACTGATCCTGACTATAAACGATTTGATTTAATGCGATTTAATCTGTACTAATTACTAATTAAGAGAAGGAGAGTGAAGTGAACTCACGGTTAGTTCTTTAGACTGACCGCTAGATGTCGCTCTATTTACAACACACGGAGATCCGTGTTAATTCTTGGCTTAAGAGGGGCCAACTTCCATTCATCCGACAGCATCCTCCGGACACTCCAGATGCAGCACACTCATATGAGTTCCAGTAGAACGAAACACGTGTCTGTGCTTGATTTGGTACTCTGGAAGGCTCTGCTGTTGGATATTGGAAGCTCCTCTCATGCGGGAGTTTCAGGCACTGCCAGCATGACAGCTGGGTTATGGGCGATGGAGTAATTCTCCGAACCCACCTAACAGGCTAGTAAAATGCACTGTATGTGCTTTATACTCAAAACGACCTACTTTTATTATTTATTATTATTAATTAAATAATTACTAATTATTATAATTGTACGAATCGAATCAATTATTGTAGTATAATAATTATATTATATTAATAATAATATTATATAAATCAATTATTATAATTGTAGGAATTAAATCTCATAAAATCAAATCGTTTATAGTCAGGATCAGTGTGGCATCTCACCGGACAACACTCACTGGACAAACCACACACTGTTACATAGGAAAGATAACACAGAGACAACACTACAGCGAATATTATTAAGGATCCAAGCAACTCTGGCTTAAAAGCTGATAGTTTCCTAAGAAACTGCCTACTATTCTAGGAAACTTAGTAGTTTCCAAGGGAACTAACTATATTTTTTGAAGGATGTCATTTATTGTCAAAGTATTGTTGAAATATTCTTTTCATGTATTCCCTAGGAGGTTACCTTTTCTATGAAAGGTGGTATACACAGTGATGAAAAAGTTCGGCACCCTTCAATAAATCCTTAACTTATGAGTTCTGAAAAAAATTAAAGTGCAAATTTTATAATTTAATTTACTTTATATTGATGTAAAATAAATTATACAGGGTGTTCCTTGTCTCAGTAATGACGAAATTGTCTATTTTTTAAAATAGGACACTGCATATTATTGTATTTTCATATTTCCTGAGAAAATGTAATAAGAATGGTTTTTACAGTTAGTCTAAAATGAGTAGTTGATGAGTCATAAATACATGAAAAACGGCTATTTTCAATTTTCAAAGTTGTTTATATTAAAAACGACTTGCATGTCCCTATTTAAACTTTTAATGCACTATCCTATCACAGAATAGATCAATCAGAAGCTAAACTCGTCGGCGGTGCCTTTGATCTTTTAGAGACAAGCCACACCTCTAGCGGCCATTGCTTCAGAGTAGAAACGCAAGCCCGCCACAGAATAGGTACAAGTCTATTCTGTGGGCCCGCATTCAAAACTAATGAAAGCTCATCTCAAATCATGGCGGATCTCTACGCGCCGAGTAGATGCGCGAACTCGGTATTTTTATTGAAGTTTATATTCTGATTGTACCTATTCTGTGATCCTATGATGTACTTGAAATTCAATTCAACTTGAAATACAGTAATATGTCCTATTTGAAAAAAAGACAACGTCATGATTACTGAGCCAAGGAACACGATGTATAACTTTTTTTTACATTAATAGAAAGTACAGTAGAGTCTTGGTAATCAGAATCATATTAGGCACAGTACCGTCAGTACCGAGACTTTTTCAACACCCTGTATAATAAGGTCATCATAACAATTTTATTTACAAGGCCCGTTATCTTGTTGACAATAAACATTTCAAGCATAAAAAAAAACAAACAAAATTTATCTTGAGAGGCTGGGTTCGGACGTGTGCTTTTTTTTAAATTTCATTGATGAAAATTGAAAATGCAAGATGTTTTGTTTAAATTTAATCCAGGGGTATAATATTGATTAACAATGACGATGGTAATATTCATTACCCGAATATTGATTAACAATCAGCCATCTTCAGTATAAATAATTAAGACAAAATTCCTTGAGTACATTGATCAAGAGACCTAGCATAAGTAATTATTATTAATCAAGGGACTAGATAAGTAGATAACATACTTAATTAAGCTCAAAAGGTTCTATATCACTTTAGGAGATAAAATTGTTAATGTTTATTTATATTGATTATGTTTTTGGTAAAAGTAAATTAATTTAATTTAATAGCTTATTAAAAAAGGAGTTGCATGATCAGTGCCCATGTTTGCCAAGACAACAGATAGGCGCATGGATTCAAAATCTGTTTATCATTTTAATAATAATTATAATGCGATCTTGCAACTGACACTTTGTCAAAATTTCAGACGCTTTTGATAATCTTAATTTTTTAATGGTTAAAAAAAACTCCAAGATCCACTGTATATTATTTTTTTGAGAATGGTAAATTTTAGTTGTGTTATTTCTTGTTATAGGTAACTAAACTGTTGATTTTTTTTCTATCAAGTTGACCTTTAATTTCAAAATGTCCTTTAGGACGGAATTTCCTGGAAGAACTTGAAACTTTGGGGTTATTAAAAGACCATTAAAGATGAAATTTACAAAGTTATTGACCACCAACTCCTTGTAGTTTTCCACCAACTTAATTTTGGGGGACGAGTTAGTATTAGTTTTTTCCCCTTATTTTTGAAAATATAGCAATCAGTGTAAATAATACCTTTTCCTATAGCGTGAAAATCCTTACAAAAAGATGTAGATACTTAGACGATATGACATTTGCATAAATAAAAAAAAATGGTGATGCTTTTCGAGATATGGGGGAAAACATTTTTTCCCTAATTTCTTGGTAACCATTCTTTTATTTATGCAAATGTATCGTTTTGTAAGGATTTTCTCACTATGCGGGGTGAGGCGCGAGAACCTTAGGGCATTTTTATATGGAGAAGTGTTAGGGGTAGAAGTCTAAAAATTTGTACATGTATAATTTCAATTTTGACGAGACCAGATGAACTAAAATATTTATAACCCCACGCCACTTCCGGTTATACTGGAAGTTGCCTACAACTCTTTTATTTTAAATGAGACACCCTGTATATTATTACATTTTCATTGTACAATTACGATTGTACAATCGTACAATACATTGTACGAAAAAATTTAATTACATACAAATGGTGTATTTATATTTCAAATTTGTAACGAGTGATTTATGAGTTATAAACAAATGAAAAGATATCAGAAAGCGGTTTAAATGTCTCTATCTTAACTTTCCATGTACTATTCAATGGTACAGATATATTTCAAGTTTTTTTTCGAAAATTGACAGTTTTTCATCCCTCTGTATAGAAATTTAATCCACACAATAGGATACTATGTGAAAAGTTAGGATAGGGACATGTAAAGAGTTTTCCGATATCTTGACCCGTTTTCAATGTGAGCTGCTTTGTTTTTTCCTGTCAACCAGTAGGAAACATTTGGAATCGTCCCATATGAAGTTGAAAGTTTTTTTAATTTGCCAGACCCCAAATCCTACACTTGACACTGTTTACGTCGAACTTCTGCTACGGTGTTAGCAGAGACAGGTGCCAGTATAACGAATCTGAAGAAACATGGTGGTTGGCGTAGCTCTACTGTAGCTGAGGGTTATTTAGCAGATAGCATCCAGTTGAAAAACAAAACAGCGCGAATGTTAGCTGGTACATCATCAGAAGACGAAAAAAACAACGTCAACTACTATTGTCAAGTAGGAATTAAGTAAGTAGGTAAGTAGGAGTTAGGAGTTAATTTTGGGAGGGAAATTTGATAACTGCACCATTTATTGTGTGCAATTCATCAAAAGATGCCCAATCATTATCAGCGGGAATTATAAAATCCAGAAATCACTAGGGAGTTATGGGTATGATTATGTTTGTTGTTGCTATGGCATTATTTTTTATAAATGAAAGATTCATAAGAAATAAAAAAATAAGAAGTCTGGTGCAAAAATGGCAACTTCCAGACAACTTCCAAAACTAATGACAAATTTTTACTTTTTTCCAACTTAGATAGATAATTTCTTCTGTTCTTGTTTTCACCACAATGTTCCCCAGAAAAATTATCCTTAAATTTTTTTTTTCATAAATTTTTAACACACATGTCATATATCATTGCAAAGAGAAAAAATACTCTATTTAATTAGTTCATGGCCCACTATGACTTCCATTTAAAAAAATACAACTTTATGTTATAACCGAAAAATGAAAAAAGATATTCAAAATCTGTTGAGGCCATTCTATTCTACTCATAAAAGTGCCTGAAGGATGTGCAAAAATCTTTTCTCTAACTTGAAAACCAAGAAAGATATCGATATCGTGAAAAATCGTACTTTTCATTATAGCTCGAAAACAAAAGAAGATAGCGAGTTCCGGTTTTCACCATTGAGTTCCTCTCAAAAAAAGCGATCGAGAATGTGCCATTCATTTTTCCATAGCTCTTATAGTTATCGAGATCTCCTATAGAAACATCAAAATTTCTGTAAATCCTGTATGTATATTATGTTCGATTTACTTTATTTATTGTTGATGTTTTATAATAATTGATGCTTGTTATAATATAGCTTGTCCATTATTGGGGCTATCGTTCTGTTGGACAATAAACTATTATTATTATTATTATTATTATAAAATTTGCCCACCCTGTACTTACAGGCTATAGGAAAAATAAAAAACTTGATACCAGCTAAAGAGCCCATTATCCATTATCTTGGTTTTAAAGGAGGCACTGGGAAAAGCTAAATTCAGTAAACTACGAGAAAGTATCAAAAAAAGTAGGTGTACCATATTTTATGTTTTATTTCTGAAGATTCTTTAAATAATTATTATCACTGAAATTTGCAGATGCAAGTAGGTGTAGTCAATGAGAAAAATAATCGCTTCAGCAATTTCTGAATATAAAAAAAATATAAGCTTTCCTTAATTTTGAAGAGTAATAATTTTTATTACACTTTATTGTAAAATAAACTATTTGGTATGATGTGGTAAAAAAATAATACATAATCACGAACCCACAATAAAAAAAAATTAAAAAGTTCTTTCAACAATTCAAACTTCATTAATCATTCTATGAATGTAAATAAATAGGGAATTTGGACTGTTCATTCATCTCTGTGTATATTTACTTTACAGCTGTTAATTATAAGGTTATGTTTTTGTGTTCTTGCTATTTTCACTCTGAAGGTCGGAATTTTTTTTTTCTATTTTTGAAGATTCGGCTGATTTACCTCTTCGAAAAAATGGGATATTCTCCAAGGGTTTTATTATCTACTTTCAGAAAATGCAACAGGTATTTATTTAAATAATGTAATCCTAATTTTCAAAATAATTTTTCTCCCTATAATAATTACTTACTAAGAATTTTAAATTTAATGAACACAAATTTTTTTTGATGAATTTTTGAACCTACTAAAATAACATTAACAATATTTATATAACTAATTAATTAAATTTAATCGGGATTAAAATGTAATATTTAGTTAAAAATATAATTAATTCAATATTTTCTGCATGCAAAAATGTATCTTCCTAAAAGATGAGTTAAAAAAAAATGCAATTCAGTTACCTACCTTAGAAAAATAAACAGTTTCCCTCTAACCTCCAGGAAAATAAAAATAGGTCAATGTCAGAGGAAATCAATAATTTTGTAACCCTGCTTATTCACTGTGCAATAAAGGCCATATTACTACACAAAAGTCATTCATTATTCTTTTAAAAATCATTAATGTAATAATTATTCTAAATTTAGAGTCACGTTCAAGCTAAAATACCCATCATAAGTTGTTACAAAAATAAACCTAGCAAAAACAGTGTATCCCGTTTTGATTTAGACTGAGCTTTACAAGATTTTCAACGGAAAAAGCTATTCCAAACGGGGGTAGAATGAAGTTTATCGAATTGTCGAATGGTAGTCAGATGCCTATTGTTGGCTTAGGAACGTGGAGAGCTTCACCTGAAGAAGTGGAAAAAGCTGTCCTCACAGCTTTAGATGTTGGTTACACGCATATCGGTAAGTAAAAAGAAATGTAAACATATAATAAAATAGGTAATGCAGTAGAGTCCCACTTAACCAAGCTTCAATTTGGTTAAAGCAGATTAATAGAAGTGTGGTAGTTGTTATTAATGAAAACCTCGGTAATGCAGTTATGAGATTTCCCATAACTTCTTATCCACATGATTGGTGATAATGTTCTGTAAAAATTGCTACCTCTAGGAAAGATATTTTTTATTGAAATATTAAATAACTTAAGATATAGGGGTTGCACAAACGTAAATTAAAAATTTTCAGATAATTACTGATTTAAAATTAAAAAAAAAAAATAATAATAATAAAAGATCATATTTAAAATTTTAATATTTAAAATATTCGCCATATTTTCAAAATGGATAATTTAAAATCACTATAATTATCTCAAAATTTTTAATTAACGTTTGTGCAACCATAGACAATTAAAATCAGAATGGATTTGTTTAAGAATGCAAGTATTTCTTTCGACCGTCACACCTCTCATGGTGTCTGATATGAAAAACTGATGAGCCTTAATGAAGGCGAAACGCTTTGTGTTTGTGACAGTAGCAATATATTGTCTTGGTTAAAAAAAAAACAGTTCTTAAATTTACTAAATTTTTTACAAAAACTTTTGTTTTTTTTTTGTTAAAATTTAACACCTAAAAAAAGAGCTACACTAAAATAATTATTGTACGATAGAAAAAAATTAACTTAAAGGAACATTTTGGTAATAGAATATTGTTTGCTTGCAATACGAGTAGTACCTACTAACCTAAAATACAGGGTGTTCTACAAGCTCTATGACAAACTTTGACAGATGGTAGGTTGCTTGATTTTAAACATATTTTTTTTAATAAACATGGGTCCGATTCGTTTTTGTTTAGAAGTTACAAGCATTTAAAAAATCGTAATTTTTCAAGTTCAAGGCCCTGTAAAAGGAAAACGGTTCAAGATAGAGAAAAACGGCTTACATGTCCCTATTTTAACTTTTCATGTACAGGGTGATTCATTATAATGTCGCCCCCCTTTAACTTTGTTATTTCATGTGTCTCAAAAAAATTAAAAGTAGGGTTATGTAGGTGCTAAAAAAGACTTTTTTATACGTATAACAAAAATTTGAAAATAGATCAGTATACAGGGAAAACCAAAAATTTAATTTTTTTTTCAATGGAACACCCTATATATGAATTTATTTTTCGATTCCTCGTAAAATTCTAAGCATAATTTATATAACATACCGTATACCTAAATTCAATAGTTTCTGAAATATTCGCATTTGAAACTATTTAAAAAACCGTGTGTATAACTACCAAATTGAAAACCTCGATCATCTAAAAGACTTGATACGGATTAAAATTAATAATTTAAATGAAAATAACCCAGAATTCATAACAGATTCATTGGAGAAAATGCGAACAACCCTTATAAACCCTTATAAAATGTGTTGAAAAAAATGGAGGCCCAGTAGAGCATTTTATTGTTAGATTTCTTGATTTGCAACAGGTGTTTTATAAAATATTTGATGATGTTTCAAATGCGAATATTTCAGAAGCCTTTGAATTTAGGTATACGGTATGTTATATAAGTTATGCTTAGAATTTTACGAGGAATCGAAAAATAAATTCATATATAGGGTCATCCATTGAAAAAAAATTAAATTTTTGGTTTTCCCTGTATACTGATCTACTTTCAAATTTTTGTTACACGTATAAAAAAGTCTTTTTTAGCACCTACATAACCCCACTTTTAATTTTTTTGGGACACATGAAATAACAAAGTTAAAGGGGGGCGACATTATAATGAATCACCCTGTACATACTATCCAATGATGTAGATGAAATGTTTATACAGGGTGATAAAAAATTTGAAAAAATCTGAGATTTCTCCACATTTAAAAAAATCAAAGAAAGTACAAATGTTTCTATACCATAGGATAGTTCATAAAAAGTTAAAATAGGGACATGCGTAAGCCGTTTTTCTCTATCTTGAATCGTTTTCCTTTTACAGGGCCTTGAACTTGAAAAATTACGATTTTTTAAATGCTTGTAACTTCTAAACAAAAACGAATCGGACCCATGTTTATTAAAAAAAATATGTTTAAAATCAAGCAACCTACCATCTGTCAAAGTTTGTCATAGAGCTTGTAGAACACCCTGTATAACATTAGAAAAAAAAACTGTAATGATACAAAAAGTATGGTACGCAACAGGAGTTGTAATAACATATTACTTGTGGATTGTAAAATCACTTTTTGAGAGCTTAGTTACCTCAAGTAAAACTAACAGTGTTTTATTTAAAAATAAGCCCGAAGTTCCCTCTTTTCTGTGAAAAAAACCATTAAAGATCAATCCAGCAATTATTAATCCTTACACTCTCCAAATTCATACCTTGAAGACCAGAAAGTTAAGTTTCTGTACTTTTTTTCTTCATAAAATGGTCAATAAAAAATCAGATTTCCTAATAAATTTCACTGTAGAAGCGTACCAACTTAGATTAAATCAAGTAAAAAATTCCTGCCTGATGATGCTCCCAATAAGGTCTAGATTTGGGCATTAAAGACATGCAAGAATGATTCAATGCAATGATTCAAGAATAATTGCTCACAGAGCACATTGAAGTGAAACAGAAAACAGATAATTTGAAGGAAAACACAGCACAAATAGGAATTGAAATTCATGTGATATTTTGACTATGATCTCATTACATGCTGTACTGAATTACGTAACAATAATTCTGCAACTAAAATACATTTTTAATCCACCTGGTGCAGTTAGCTGTGATAAAAATTTGACAAAAAATCTCATTGATGGCATAATTTGAAATATTGAAATATTTTGTGATTAGGTATGGTGGAATCTAAAGAAAAAAAATATTACATTAATAATTAGGTTTAAAAATTTACCTGGCCTGAGGTTAAAAATAGCTTTTTTCTCAAAACTGTGTAGTGTTTATGGAAGGATTCATTTGTAAAACAACATCATAAAATCAACTGATATTTGAATACGATTACACATTGCCTGATGTTTTTCTACAACGTTTTTATTAACTCGCTTGCAGACCTAGCTGTCTGGTCCACAAAACATGCAGTCGATTTTAAACTAACTTCCCGAAGAGCTAGAGACTTGAAAATTTGAACATATCTCAGAACTGGATGATGATACAATAACTAACTTGCTTTCTTGTCTGGCTGTTGGGCAAAAATGTTGGGAAATCCCAGGCAATGAGAGAGCGTGTGAGCGGAGCAAGACTACAATGGTGATAAGAACGTGAGCGTCCAACGATAAAGCGCGTGGTGAAGTCAATTACTAGGGCAGTTCTGCAAAATTTGCAGCCCTAAGGTTCAGTTCAAAAGTGGGAGTCAGTGCTGCAGTTTGAGTGTACAGCAGTATTTCAAATATGATCAGGTGGAGAAAAACAAAATAAACCTGAAATTTACCACATCTTTGTCATAATCTCATCAAGATATTTGAAATTAATTGCAAATTTTCACAATAATAGCAATGGAAATACTTGTAAGACTTAAAACGTTCTTAGCAACTTCCTCAACAATTCTTTGAAATCACCTCTCTACACACCGTACCTATTATATTTTGTAGGCCTCCACATTTATCGTTTTAAATTGCCATCTTCTATAGTTATTAAAAAGTATTTTACACTTTTTAGCCCATGTTGAAAATAGGATACTTGTATAAAATTTATTATTTTATTTTATTTTCTTTAAATACAATAATTTAGATGATCGATAATTTTAAGCATTTTCTGTCAATGTAAGCGCAACTTTTTAGCAGTTTGTGCAGATTTAAGCTGATACCAGCGAGATTATTTTAAAGGAATATTTCTGAGGAATCTTTCAATCCCAAGTTTCCTGGGGAAAGTTTTATGGGAATATTTCCGGGACTATTCTACTCTATCTAAGGACTATAATACCCGCTAATTTTTAGTCCCCGCCATTATGGTCTATTTAAATCCTACAACACGGACAGGGGCGGGTGTTTAACAAGTATTTTTTTACTAACATTATTCAGTTACTTTTTTTTTACTCAGGTTCCACTAGACTATCTGTTATAATAATTATGAGGCTCAAAAATGATTAAAATTTTAAATAATTTCCAGACACAGCATACAACTATAATAACGAAGAAGCAATCGGTAAATCAATAAAACATTGGCTTGAATCTGGAAAAGGTAAAAGAGAAGACTTATTTATAACAACCAAAGTATGAAACAATCAACCAACACAAACCAAACATAATAACCGGTTACTAATTTCCAGCTACCACATTTTGGTAACAGACCGTCCGACGTAGAAAAATTCTTAAAACTCTCCTTGCAAAAATTACAACTCGAATATGTCGACTTATACCTAATCCACATGCCGTTCACTTTCAAATGCAATGAGGAAGACTCAGCTCCGATTAAGAACGAAGACGGTTCATTTTGTTTAGACACCGGAATTGACATCATCGCTACATGGACCAAAATGGAGGACCAAGTCAGAAACGGCAGCGTTAAAAGTATCGGACTTTCGAATTTTAACATTGAACAGATAAAACGGATCAGTGAGAAATCAGTCATTAAGCCTGCAGTGTTGCAAGTAGAACTCCACGCTTATTTTCAACAAAGAGATTTAGTGAAATTTTGCCGTGACATGAATATAGCGGTGACCGCTTATTCACCTCTGGGAAGTCCAGGAGCCAATATACATTTTAGTAACAAGTATAATTACTCGTAAGTGTTTTTTGTTTCTTGACTGTCAAATAATGATCGGTGTATTTTTACAGATTGGAAGATTTCCCAGATGTCTTAGGAAACCCGACAGTTCTCAACCTGGTGGATAAGTATGATAAATCTCCCGGACAAATATTATTAAAACACCTAATACAACAAGGCATTATAGTAATCCCGAAAAGCAGTAATACCGAACGTATTAAAAGTAATATCGACTTGTTTGATTTTGAGTTATCTCCTGAAGATTTAGAAAAACTCAATAACTTGGATAAAGGCGAAAAAGGACGAATTTTCGATTTCCTTTTCCTCAAGGGTGTTGATTTGCACCCCGAATATCCTTTTAATCTTGAAGAAACTCTTCATCTTGATTGATTTGGAATGTTGTAATAATTAATTTTTAAATTTAATTAGAAAATTGTATTATAAATGTCTACTTAAAAAAAAAACTGAAATAGGAAATTTACAAATCAAAAAATAGTTAGTAAAAATTTAATAATAACTGAAATGAATACAATGACAACTACTACTGATAGGTACATAGAAAAAAATAAGTGATATTTAGATAAGTAGTAAATTATAAATAATTAGATGAGACAAACTGATTTACTTAACTGATGCGATACAGCATTTTTCTCTGCATTCTGTGTTGCAATTGCCCCCTTCTTATCATGGTGTGAATAACTTTCAAAATAGCCCGTTCGGGAAATTGTTGGTTAGTGAAATCTTTTATTATGTTCTGCTGTGACACTTGTGTTCCGATAGCAAATCTTCTTTTTAGTTGTTTCTCAATCCGAGAAAGCAGCGCGTGCTCTTGTTCCGAAGTAAATTCCTCCGCACCTACAAAAATATTAGTTAATTCTGTGAATAGTTATTATTATGCAGTGAGGACATTCACAGTTTCCACCTCTTTAAATTCTGAAACGAATAAGATAGAACTTGAACATTGGTACAAAAACTAAATTTAATAGAATTAATAATTATTGTACATACTACTTTTCAACGTAAAACTAAAAATGGTGTTGTAGTCAATTGCAGTAAAAATGCTGTATAGTTGATAGTAATGTCTGCAACATCATCTTTGACATTTGATACATGAGTTTTACGTCAAAAAGTAGTTTTTGTAGCAAAGTTCTATTTAATTCTGATTAGAATTTAAAAGGGAGGGGGGACTATCTGAAATGCTGTCAAAGATTGTAAAAATTAAAAAAAAAACAATATTTTTGTGTAGATAATTAAACTACCTTTAAAATGAAGTATGTCCCCCCATTACATTTAATCATTTTTGATATTTGACACATCAGTCAAATTATGTCAAAAAGTAGTAAATTTAATGTCATTGAATTTAGTTTTCATTTATAGTATATTATGCAACGAGCTTATAATGAAGGCTATTAATACGCGAGTATGATGGTTAAGATACGAGCCGAGTGTCTTAACCATCATAAGAGCGTATTAATAGCCATTATCTGCGAGTTCCATACACTATTTTTTCTACGACCCTTTTTTATTTCATAGAAAAGATTAAAAAATTATATATTTTAACAATGACCCATGTACAATTGCGGATCATTGAGGTCAAGATAGGTTGCTATTTGCTTACGCATATTAGGTACCAAATTCTCTCTTCGTTGCTAAGATTATTCTGCTGAGACATGTTTTAGTATCAAGTTTAAAGGGCACTACTCACTACTGCGTAATTTTTATTATGCGAAGTTCGAATTCCGAATTTTACGCTTCGATTTTGAGATTAATTAATAATTTTAATAACATCGACAGCCATTAATTACGATATTGTATGACTGCACAACGCGGGTCGCAGCGTTGCCGCTTTGAATACCATATCACGGAGCGCTACGAGAATGATATATAATACTTTATCTTCCCATCTTTTACACGATATACCTACTTATCAAGTTAATTAAGGTAACATAAAATCTTGATAAATTTTCTTTGAATGTTACTTATGTTCTAAATTAAATAAACGTTCAGAATTTTTTTTCAGAAATACAGAACTTATATCACAAGGCAATTTTTGTCGTGAGTATGACAACTCTGTGACTTCGGTTGGCTTGCCGACCCGATCGTGAGCGAAAAGGAACCGATTCGATTGCAAATGCTCCTCTGCCATTGGATAGCTTGACCAGTGCTTTAATGAAAATTTGTATCTTAATGAGACCCATTAAAGCACTGGTGATTCATATTTAATATGCATATTAAAAGTTGGGAGTAGAAAAAATATATTAAAGTGCTATCTCACAGGGCTCAGAATTTAAGGAAGAGGGACTAGAAACGTTCTCACTGTATTGTTTCCAGGATACAATTTACAAATATTAGAAAAAAATGTGTATAATCTTAAAATTAGGTAAAAGACAAAAAGAAAAGAAAAATGTGACAAGTGTAAGGCTCACGCTGATATTGATACACTGATTGCATAATTGCCTAAATCAATGTGATTTTAACTGCCACCGACTGTATCACAAAAAAAAATCTCGATATCATTAGAGGATTTTGAATTAAGAGTGTGAATGTACTACTAAATGAAATGTTAGCCAGTAAAAAATTTATAAAAAAAAACTTATCCAAATAAGGTTTATTAGCCATAGATAAACAATAACAATTAGCACTAGCTCTGCCTCGTTTTTAATGCAGAAATACTAATCCCCGATATTTTTATGTTACCAAGAACACCTTTGAATTCAAGGCGAATAGTTTTTTCTACAACACTACCAATACTTTCTTTTATTCTTTTACAATTTCCATCAACAATAATAGCTATTAGGTAGGGGCATGTGAAATTTCGAAAAACATTTGCTTTGAACACCCATTTAGTGTAATCAAAAGTGACGACTCAAGATTTGATGTTTTGGACTTTTGACAATTCACATTCATTGAAACAATGACAGCTACAAAGAATGAAGCAAATGATAAGCCAGCTGAATCGAATATAAACATGTCAATATTGTCAATGAGATTGACTTATTAAACTTGAAAGTGGGAAATGTTCAAAGGTCAGGTTTAGTTAAATTATTGTGATTGAAAAGCAATGTGTTGTTAATATTTGGTAGGTACCATACTCGCAAGGGCACAATAGATCTGTAATAAGTCGCAGCGCATCTGACACCCTCAATATCATACTCGCAAAATGTCATAATTTGGGGATGTGTGAAGTTTCAAAATTCAAATTGAACCCGCTTGAAGTAATTGTGACAGGTAATAGCTCGAATTCCTTGTTTTCTTGAGCTTCCTTGTAAATCTTGCACTAAGACTAAGAGAAACTGCTCTAAAAGAATAATATATGATTAAGCCGACGATTTGTTGAAACAATGACAGTTGACAGTTACAAAAAATGAAGTAAATAATCAGCAAGCGGAATTTAACATGAAAAGTTTATTAAAGCATGTGAATGATGTCATAAAAATATCAATATATAAAAATTTTTAAATGAAGGCTTAAACAAGCGCTAAAAGCCGAAAACCCAAAGAAGAAGAAAATGAAGGATTAAAAAATGTTCTCTGTTACTGTAAATTGAAACTATAGTTTGACATAAGTTTGAATTTCGGTTAAAAAAATTCAGGATCTGCTCATGCCTAGTAGCTATCTTATTAAATGGATCTTATAACATTTCACGAGCGTTTTAAAAGGATTATAATTCGAATTAAAAGCCATATATTTCCAATTACCTTCAAGACTTCCACTCGTTGCTGCATCCAAGGTGGAAACCTGGAATAATCGTAAAGCTTCATTGATATGGGTTTCAGTAGCAAAAGGTAACAATTGCATTTTGGCCAAACTCTCGGATATACGAATGACAGCTTCCAACTGACGAACGGTTATGGGAATCGAGTTCCTTTTATTCGCTTCGAGTTCCTGTTGACGAGCGCCAGACCTCATCATGACGTAACGTCTTATTAGTTTCTCGCTGGCTTCGGCATTCAATCGTGGACCACAATGCCTTAAAGATAATTATTATTAATGTGAGTTGAGGTAATTATTATCATTCAATGATTTCTTACAAAATTGACTAAGCACAGAAATGGTTCACAATTATTATTATTAAAAACTTACGTCCTGCAGTAATGAATGTATTTCTTCAAAAATTCAAGGGACAATTCTCCCTCTTTCGGTTCATTTACCGATGATCCTTTTTTCAATTCTTCAGTCATGTGTTCAGCATTCATGTGAAGGCTAATGATATGCTTAGCTAAAGTCTAAAATAAAAGGTTTAAAATCACAAAAAAAGGTAAAAATAATACCCTTATGAATTACAAACCATATCTCTTTCTCTATCATGTTCATCTTTGACAATAAATATCATATCGAATCGAGATAATATTGTAGGCATAAAATCGATGTTCTCTTCTCCCTGAAAAAAATAGGATTTTTTTAACCACTCAAGCATTAAGTTCCAGAACTATTCATCGTACCTTTGTCTCATCCCATCTTCCAAATATACTGTTTGCCGCAGCTAAAACGGAACATCGAGAATTCAAGGTGGTAGTGATTCCGGCTTTTGCTATTGAGATAGTTTGTTGTTCCATGGCCTCGTGTATTGCCACTCTATCGTCTTCCCTCATCTTGTCAAATTCATCGATACAGACTACGCCACCATCTGCCAGCACCATGGCTCCTCCTTCCATTACAAAATTCCTCTAAAAGAAATTTATATACATATACACTTCTTTCATTTTGTAGGGTTCAATCAGAAATTAATATCTTTTAAATTGAGAAGAAGTTGTTATTTTAGTTCCATCTTATAAGTATTAAAATATTTAGGCACAAATAATGTATTACCACATTTTTCTTAATTCACCCAATTCCAGCAATGTAAAATTTAGAAGAGGGAAACTAGTTGATACTTTTATATTAGTCCGGTCCCTCATGTAAGTTGCAGTCAAGATAAGGTGATAATGTAAAAAATATATATGCAGAGAGTGTACTGAAAGAATCATATCGAATTGAAACGTAAGACCAAAAATTTTACAATCTATATACACCTACCCTCTATAATTGTAAAGTAAACAATGTCATCCAGTTTTTAGTATTACTAATTATTTAGTTTTAATTAACTGTGATAAATCAGAATAATTTTAGATATAGGTATCTTATTATTTAAATTAGTAACTTTGTAGCTAAATTAGAAAAAAAAAATATTTTCTACCCCAGGGACCTTTATATGAAACTAACTGCTTAAAAGTTTTAACAATTTCAAGCAAGACTATTGCAAAGTCACGTCAATCCTAAAATTTCGTCATGTTACTTCAAAAATGATGATAAAATCGTAAAACAAAACAATAATTATTCTCCTAAGCATTTGAAATTTCGGATTCCTGAAGAAGTAAATTCAGTATGGATCTTTAGTGCCCCCGCCCCCTTTATTTTTTGAATCATTCAAGATAAATAATTGAAACGATATAATGACGTCATTTTGATAATGTTCTTCATTGTGAGACCTTTCCATAATGATGTGTCGCAAGACCATACTTTTAATTTTTTTTAATCCAAGGTGGCATCTCACCTCCATCTTGATTTTGACAACAATTAAGTTCACGTTAAAAAAAAAAAGATAGACTGGGCCGATTGCACAAACGTAAATTAAAAATTTCCAGATAATTACTGATTTTAAAATGCCCTGTATTATCAAAATGTTGGTCTGATATTGCTGAAAATAAGTTTTACTCCCTTTAAGTAGAGTTAATTATTGATAAAAAATGAAATATCATTAAATAATTATATTCGCCATATTTTCAAAATTTACAACTTAAAATTAGTAATTATCTCAAAATTTTTAATTTACGTTTGTGCAACCGGCCCAGAGTATTTATACAACAATGGACATACACATAGGTATACTAACTTTTAATTTTATAATTATTTTTATTGAACCACTAATTATTTGATTATATAATATTTGACGAATTTTATTGAGATTTAGGTTCTAATTTAAATTTGCCACTAAAGATTCTTTACAGAACAAATTAGAAAACTTTCGTACAGCATGCGAGGAGAAGACTGAAGACATGGACGGTACCGTTTCGTCCTTATTATGGACTCATCAGCATATCATATCAGTCAGATCCAAACCACACATGCTATACGAAATTTGGAAGTTATATCTGGATCTGTTATTTTTGGTTATATTTGGATTTGACTGATATGATATGCTGATGAGTCCATAATAAGGACGAAACGGTACCGTCCATGTCTTCAGTCTTCTCCTCGCATGCTGTATGAAAGTTTTCTAATTTGTTCTGTAAAGAATTTTTAGTGGCAAATTTAAATTAGAACCTAAATCCCAATAAAATTCATCAAATATTATATAATCTAACTTTTAATTATGTATATGTATATTTAATTATTTATTTAACATCACCGATTTACAAAATGCCACTGCAATAGGAAATTTAGAATGGCAAATTTAAAAGGCACTTTTTCGACAAGACAAGTTTGTCATTGCCAATAGTTGTCAAATTATGTGATCTTGCAATCGTCTTGCTTGCTGAATCTTTCACTTGCTTCGAATTTTTCAGATATCTCTATGTAATGCTTGTAAACATCACATGTCTACTAATACAGGGTGAGTCATTTCAATCTTCAAGCCCGGATATCTCTGTTGGTAAGCCAGATACAAAAAAATTCTGCGGACAAATGTTGTTCAAGACAATGGGGGTCATCTGACTGTACTGATGACTTTGACCTTGTGGACCAATTTCATGGTCATTTGAAGGTGAAGGTTGTTTTTTAAATAGGACACCCTGTATATTTTTGTTTTTTGATAGCTCCCGAGAAAATCCAATAAGAATGGTATTTACAGTTGCAGTCTAAAATGAGTGGGTTATGAGTTATAAACAACTGAAAATCGCAGTTTCTCATTTTAAAAGCAGTGTACATCGGAAACGGCTCCAACTATCGGAAAACGGCTTACATGTTCCTATCCTAATTTTTCATGTAATAAACCTACCCAGTTACTACTGTCGTCCTAATGACGTCAATTTTAGGTCATGATTGGTCTGCGACGTCATTTGTCCAACTTAGGACGTCCGAATGACGTCACATTTTATGACGTCAATTCGACGTCTATAATTTAACGTCAATATGACGACATTATTAGGTCATATCTATGACGTATATTTGATCTTTTTTCGCTGAATATAAAAAGCCCTATTTTATTTTAGGTCATTATTTACATCCGCGGCTCCTACAGTTTCACTATGGCACCTATATAGGGGTGGAGGACATACCTATAGTAACACCAGGAAGATATTAATTTGCTGGGCAAATGAAAGATAAGCGAACAAAACGGCATCAAAAGAAGGTCTTCCTGAGTGCGGGCCTGTTTAGAACAGCGAATATCATAATAAACATGCAAGGTCAGAGTGTCGAGAGGACGGCGGAAACTCGTAAACAACACCAGAGCCGGTCTGGTAACAGACGCAACATACACGGCATGCAAACGTAGTCGGAATATAATAGCGAGCGATGTCGCGTATTTTTGGAGTATAAATGCAAAATAAATGCAAATTTGAAAATAAAAATCGTGCTACCGTTATTCTCGAAGATATTCCTTGCCCTGAAAGTGAAAAAAAAAATAGAAATGCGACCGTAGTGCCAAAGAGGCCTTAGTGGTGACCTTGATATTAGTTTGCCCTGGCTGTTTTTAGCTTCTTACCCACCCAGCACCCCTATTTCGCTCCTCGGTCCCGAAAAAATTTATGAAACGTAGGAGCCGCGGATGTATACAATTACCTTATTTTATTTCATAAATTTTTTTATCAATATCTTTTATTTACTTACCCCTTACTTATTTGTAATATAAATTTTGTTCACCCCGTCATTTTCCTCACAATTGCACTGACATTCGCTCTCTCGCTCGCTCAGGCTTTGGTGCCAATTACTTCATCTCTCTCATCAGTGCTCGGTTCGTGCTCGCATTAATGGTGGTCGGTGGTCGGTTCACGAAAACGCAACGCAAGCGGCTAGCGTTGCCAGATGTAACATAATTATAATATGGAATATTGTGACACAATTTAAAGTTTCCCTGAATTTCAACATTTTTTAAATAAATAATATGTAACAAAATCATCAATCGTTCCTAATTCATAGGTAGGTGCATTATAAATAGTTTTTTTTTTTAATGTACGTAGGTAAGGTAAGTACCTACCTCTCTTTCAGCAACAAAGAAAGAAAACATCCCTCCATTGACCAATATTTTTTTTGAACTTTTAGATATTTTATTCTATATCTAGATGTCTAGGTGTTAGCAAAAATTTTTAATAAATTTAATTTTCGAATAGTAATAAAATAAATATTTCATATTTTCTTTTTCAAAATTTTAGAAATATAAAAAAAAAACAATAAGTAATTCCAGTTTTCAAAGTCACATCAAATTTTAGCTTATGCTGGATTTATTTTATTTTTATTATAACATAATTTTCTGATCAATCTAATATCGACAACCCGGAGTCATAGTTTCTTTTCTTCCATATGGCAACCCTGAACAGACACAAGACTGTTACCGTTAGGCAATCACGCACCATCACCATCACCTCGTTACTCGTTAGCACGGAGCACGGGGGTGGCGATAAGTGACGACTAGCAGCGAGATCGCCTTTTACTTTATTTATTGTTTTGACTTTTGATTTGAATGTTTTGTTTTTGTGTTGGTTAACTCTCAGATCGTCATCAGCACAGAAGAACTAAGAACAAGAACTTATTTGTGGTGTTTGCTGTTATTACATGGTACCTATTAGACATTCGTCTTTCAAAAATCTGGTTTTTTTTTTACATAGGACACAGCTAAGGTAAGCTTGAGTTTATAGATAATAATCGAGGTACCTAATTATATTAGTAATAATAGGAATCAAATGGGAAAATTAGTTTTGCAATTCAAAGCTATTTGTTTTATACTTAAGAGTGGAGGGTAACCTTTGGACTCTGTCTAACAATGAATAATTAACATTTTTGATTTTTTGTTTAAATTAAAATAATAATATCCTTTATTTTTGCAGTAAACAATAAGAGCAAGGATGACCTTTGTGTTAATCGAATTTTCCTCGTCAGAAAGTGGAGGCTTATCCATATATTTCGGGATGACTGGATAACACAAAGAAAAACGGAGATCTTTGGAATATTTTGTTTGTAACTTGACCCTAAAAAAGTCAAGAGAATTGGCAAATTTGTTAAAGGGAAAACTCGCCCTCTCTTAGTAAAATTTGATAACAGGGAGGATGTGACCAATGTCATCACTCATTGGCGTGATGTTCCAGGACAAGTGCATGTCTCATATGACTTGACCAAGCTTCAAAGATCTTCATACAATAGCTTAAAGGATCAAGCTAGTGATTTCAACATCAATGTTAATAATATACAGAAGAATATCAAACAGGTAGTTAAGTTTGTAAATGGAAACCCTAAACTGGTTACTGTGAAGATCGATCCTCTGATGAGAAGTGTAGCACATGGCGAATCTATCTACGAGTCTTCTGATGAGAATCAAAAAAACGAGTAAAATCAGCGGGCAAAAATTTGATTGTATACTATCAGAACGTACGTGGTATGCGTACAAAACTAAGTGTTGTTCAGCGTAGTATTGGATTGTTGGTGCCATCACCTGATATCATTGTTCTGACAGAGACTTGGCTTCACGCTGGAATTCTCGATTCTGAAATTGGTTTATCAAGTTATAATATTTTTCGTCGTGACAGGCATAGTGTTATAGATGCTCCTAAAGGTGGCGGTGTTCTGATAGCCGTAAAAAATCAACTAAATTCTAAACTTGTGTTTAAGAGTGAAATTATTGAAGAAATCTATGTGGAAATAAGTGAGTTGTCAAGGAGTCTTATCGTTGGTTGCTTTTACTCTCCTTATGTAGAAAATGAAACATTTAGTTCTCATGTAAACTCAGTTGAAAAGTTAGTTGATTCATTTGTGAATCACGATTTTCTTATTATGGGTGATTTCAATCTTCGTGAGACTGTTTGGCTTAACTATAGTGATACAAGTGATAACTTATATGCAGACTGTTTTTCTGCTGATGCATCTGTACAATTAAACTCAAGTCTAATTATGAATATGTACTCGTTTTTTGGCATGTCTCAATATTATCCGGTTCATAGTAAGAAGGGTTATACATTAGATCTGGCGTTTTCGACCCTGTCTGAAGGTAATATACGTCAAATATCATCTACGGATTCTCTTCTACCATTAGATGTTCATCATGAACAGGTTTTCTTTGAATTAGAGTGTAAGCAGTTTTGTGATATCAAAACTAACAAAAACAGGTTAAATTTTGCCAAGGCTGATTATATTGCTATAAATGAAAAATTAGATAATGTAAAGTGGGAAGAGCTTTTTGTTGACAATGATATCGAGGTCAATGTTGGTAAGTTTTATTCTGTGTTGGATAACATAGTTGCTAATCATGTTCCATTGAAAATGGGTTTTGAAAGTACGTACCCTTGTTGGTACACACAGACTTTGATCTCGTGTGTTGTCGATAAGAAGAAAGTCCATAAGCAATGGCTTAAATTCAATGTTATTGAAGACTATATACAATTTAAAAAGCTTAGAGCTATGTGTATAAGGCAGTCTAAGATTGATAAAGAAAGGTATCTTGAAAGTGTAGAAAATAAATCTGTTAAGAGCAGCAAATATTTTTGGAATCATATAAATAAACTATGTAAATCAACCAATATTCCTGAGCAAATGTTTCTCAATGACTGCAAAAGTACAAATTCCAGAGATACTAGTAACTTATTTGCTAAAAATTTTGAGTCAATATACCTGAGTTCTCATGGTTCTTTTTGTCATCAATTGCATTTGAATGGTGGATTAGATTTTGAAATTAGTCTTGACGACGTAAGTTGTGCTGTTAACAAATTGAAGGATTCAAAATCAATTGGTTCCGATGGCTTACCGGCCTTTTTTGTGAAGAAATGTGTTGGCAGTATTGTTAAACCCTTGTATTTGTTATACAATCAATCTCTAATTTTGGGCAACATGCCTCGTGTATGGAAAAAAACATTTATTACTCCGGTATTTAAATCTGGTAATAAAAATGATATCCTTAGTTACAGACCTATTGCTATCTTGGGTGCCATTTCAAAGGTTTTTGATGCCATTGTAGCTGATAAGTTGGCAGATCTGTGTTTATTATTTGTGGTTAAAAACCAACACGGCTTTGTTAAAGGGAGATCAACAATTACAAACTTGTTACTTTTTAATGATTATATAGCCAATACTTTAAATTCCGATACTTCTGTAGATTTTCCTAAACAAGTAGACTCCATCTATCTGGACTTTTCGAAGGCTTTCGACTCTGTCAATCATAGTATGCTGGTCTATAAATTGTCTAAGTTTGGGTTAGGTGGTGGAACATTGAAGTGGATCCTATCATATCTTACGAATAGAGAACTTTGTGTGCGAATCAAGGGCAATCTGTCTAATAAGTTCATAGCCACATCTGGTGTTCCGCAAGGATCGCATCTTGGTCCCTTGTTATTCATTCTGTTTATAAATGATGTCATCAATGATTTAAGATTTGTTAATATCCTGATATTTGCTGATGATATAAAGATATTTAGTAGGATTAAAAGTTTTCGAGATCAAGTCTGTCTCCAAAAAGACTTAGATACTATTTTTAACTGGTCATGTGTAAATAAGCTAAATCTAAATATCTCAAAATGTAAAGTACTATCCTTCAATAGAAGTAAGATTGATAGGTTGCCATTTGATTATACAGTTTCTGGTCGGATTCTAGAGAGTGTTGAGTCCATTAAAGATTTGGGTGTCATTTTCCAAAGTAATTTTGAATTTGACACTCATTTGAGAACTGTGTCTTCTAGGGCATATCGTTTATTGGGTTTCCTAAAAAGATCTACGAAAGAATTCAAATCGGTTTCGGCTGTTGTCCACTTGTATAAGGCGATTTTGCGACCCATATTATTATATGGATCTATTATCTGGTCACCTTCTAAAAAGGTTCTTATCAATGAACTTGAGTCGATTCAACACAAGTTTTTTCGTTATGTCGCTTTTAAAATGGGCAACAGTATGAATTATGATGACCATGACTATTCGGTGTTGGCGGCGAAGTTGAAGATTGAGTCACTTAAATCTCTGCATATCTATCATGATATTTATTTTGTAAAAAAAGTAATAATGCAAATTGTTAAATCTGACCCAGTTTTTGATTTATTTGTTGTAAGAAATTTGAATTACTCCTTAAGAGTTGTTAGAGAATTTAAGGAAGATTATACTGCTAAGAACTATATCTACTATTCCTCTGTTCATCGCTTACGCAGAAAGTGGAACGAAATTGTTGTTCTAAATAATTTAGTTACAAGTAACTTATCTGTATTTAAGAGACAATTAAAAGACGTTGTAAATAGATACTACTGAAGGCTCTGTTATTCTTAGTCACTTGAGCATGTTATTGTCGCTTTTTAGTGTTCAATGTTTGATTGGAAATTTATAGAAATTATATTATATTATGTACAGAAGGGTTTTGCCCGTTGATATTAAATAAAATAAAATAAATAAATAAATTTTGTTACTATTATGTTTATTTTTGATACTGTAACCACCTAGGTATTGTAAATATACTAAATAAATTGCGTTGATACCCATAAGTCGAATTATTATTACTATTATTCCCTATGTATGTATAGTCATATGTCAGTCACATTGACGTCATTTCTGACGTCTTTATACGTCACTTTTGACGTCTTTATACGTCATATTTGACGTCTTTTAACGTCATGTTTTGACGCCATTTTACGTCAGATGCTGACGTCATTTGGCTGTGACATAATGACGTCAGTTTTTGATCATCTGGACGTCATATTAAATGGACTAATGACGTAAGTACTGTCGAAAAAATGACGTCAAATTAACGTCACTGTGCTGCCTGGGTACTATGCGGTTTAAATTTTAATACAGAGTGAAGAAAATTACCAGATTTTTAATCACCCTGTATAAAAATTTAATCCACACAATAGGATACTACATGAAAAATTAGGATAGGGACATGTAAGCCGTTTTTTGATAGTTGGAGACGTTTCCGATGTACAACGCTTTTAAAATGAGAAACTGCGATTTTCAGTTGTTTATTATAACTGATAACCTACTATCTGTCCACTGAGAGTTGTCCGTTGTCATGCCACACTGATTCTGACTAAACAATTTCATTTAATTCGATTTGATTCATACACTTATTTCTAAGTCGAACCAGATGTGGTATCGCAGTTCGTGTCAGTGGCGTGTGTTGAGGAATAATGAATATCCTACAAATATATTATTTCGACAAGTTATTGACGAAGTAGAGCCTTGCAACTTTTTGGTAACAAATATATATAATGCAAGTAAATAAGAATGATAATAATTATTGTTATCATCATGATAGAAATATCATATGTCACCTACCTGCTGGTTGCCGTTTAAAAGAGAGAATAACACCTCCGTTTTCTTATTTGCAAGTAAAATATTCCAGCAATTTTACCACAAGACCACGTACTAGGGAGTTCAATCGTTTCCCAGGCAAAACAAGGAAATAGATTTTTAGGCATTCACGCAATTAATAAGTTACTTATAGTTTATCACACCGTACAATAACACAGGTAATTCTGCTAATTTCGTATTAAAAACGTTTCAAATCACAACACAAACCTTATTAGTATATTTAGTGCTGACACTGACACTACTGACAGTAGCGACGACAATCTTATCGTAATATCGTATCAATCTAAGCGTATCAAGACGCGAGTCGATACTTCCGTCTCACTCTCGCTCATCTTTTTAGAATTGCTGACGATTCAAACGTATTTCTGACAATACGTTCCATTTTAACTCGATTGACTATGCAATGCAATAGAAGGAGTAAGAAACATAACGAGATGATGTATCCTTAGTTATCACAACAGACAACTCTCAGTGTACAGACTTTAGGTACTCATTTTAGACTGCAACTGTAAAAACCATTCTTATTGGATTTTCTTGGGAAATATCAAAAAACAAAAATATACAGGCTGTCCTATTTAAAAAACAACCTTCACCTTCAAATGACCATGAAATTGGTCCACAAGGTCAAAGTCATCAGTACAGTCAGATGACCCCCATTGTGTTGAATAACATTCGTCTGAAATGTTTTGCAGTAACTCACATCCCTTGCGAAATATAAGCACCTGAAGATTAAGATGACTCACCCTGTATAATAATTCTTCTGACTATGTAAAATATTCTGACCTGAAGATGTAACAGTCGTTTCATTGTTTGTACGACTCATCAGTATCGTGTTAACAGTGTGCCTTAATTAAGCCATCGATTCGATATATTTTGATGAGTCAACAAATTAATGAAGAGCTACTGGTGCAATTTTATCTTGAACAGAGGCCAATGTACCTGAGTTTGACATATTATACTATTTTTAAATTTGAATTATTATTGTCTTTTAATGGATCAAAAATTGGTATGGTTTGTTTATAAAAAAAAAACATTGCATGTGTATTGTGTATCAAGAAGATACATGTTTAATTTTATTTACTAAAGATTTTCTTGTCTTACTTTGTCCATTACCGAAAGGAACCAATAAAGAACCAGGGAGGGATGTGTCACTCTCTGTTTTGGTAAAACAGGGTTATAGTCGACACATTCTTCCGTATTAGATTTTAGGAAATTCAAATAAGTGTTGATTTATTTTCTAGTCTAGAAAGTCGACAGTTCCATAGTATTTACCCCCTCTATACATTTTCAATTAGCACTAATCATGATCAATGTGGCATTAATCAGAATCATTTTAAAGAAAAATTTCAAATTGGTTAATTTGAATACTCACCTAACTTGACACAGAAAATTGAATTTCGACATACAAATTCATTTCATGGTATAGGCGGTCAATAAGAAGAATTTTTAAAATTCCGAGGAGTAGAAACAGCCCCTCAAAAATAAAATTCATCGTTGAATGTGGCTGTAATTCAAATTGAACAATCTGAAATTGTTTAATGCCACCTTGGTTTTGATGAATGTCGCCGAATTAATAATGATTGATGCCAAGAGTGTGGTTAGTGCCAAAATGCTTAGTGCTTTAGAGCTGAAAAATGTATAAGAGATTTTTATAGAATTGTTATTTCTAATGGTCCTTCTAAATTAAACTGAAAATTGTGTGCGATTTTAGAAAATGGCAGATAATGTGATGCGATAAAATAAACATTATTTTGGTTTTGATCCAAAACTGTACATTTTTCACTCCAACAAAGCAGCCTAAGATATACTAATGAGCTTTCTCTTGTGATTCACCATGAACCATATTTGAACTATTTGAAGAAAGATATATTTGTAACAACTAATCAAATAATGTTATATTTTCTCCAAATAATATGAAAAATGATCCTAAAACAACCATAACAACCTTTCATGTTTCATTTAAAAAGTAAAAAAATTATTGTTTGTGCAAACTTAAATTACTTAAGTACTTAAGTATAAGTAGTGTTGTCTTTTGATATACGACTTCCATGTTTTAATACAGTGAAAATATCTTATTTCAATATGTTACTTTCTTCCAAACTGTCTTAGAAATTTTATAAGTGTTTTTTACTTAAAAAAGAAGAATTTTACTACTTATAGTAAGGTATTATGAGTATTTAAAAGTGCAGACCCCATATATCAAAAAAAATTTCCCCACTCAGGTTCCACCGATCCGAGGCGCGGGAGCAGGAGAGAAGGGCCATTATAAATACGGGATATCGGTTTTTCGAGGATTGCTCCTACAGTTTTGATCCTACCGAATAAATTGTCCTTCCCAAAAAGAAAGAGCTTGACAGAACACGTAAGCTCGTTCCAGGCGGAAGTCGATAGGGCAACTTTTTCGTGAAATATAGAAAATTTTCGGTGCAAAAAAATTTCAAATTGTTTTTTCTTGGCCGGTAGCGCATGTAGGGGGTTAAACTAATGTTTTTAGAAGGGCATTCTGATGCTGTTTAAGGCCCGTTGGGAGGGGGTGGTGGAACAATTTAGAGGGGAGGAAGAGCGAAAGTTAAAAATTTCTTAAAATCCCAATAGCTCGACTCCGAATTCAATTCACAAAAAACCGAAATTCGTACTTTACAATGGCCCTGTCTACCCCCCTCCCTCCCCTCGTATCGGTGGAACGTGAGTGGGGAAATTGAGCTGGGACCTCACTTAGTCGATCGGGGGAAAAATTTGATATAGGAGGTCTTTTTTCTTCCGATAATACCCATCTATTAAAGTTCTTTCTTATAATGTGATGTCTTAATTTATTTCCATCCTTATCCTAATAACAAGCAGTTTTAACTGTAGGTACGTAAATTTTGTATCAAACACTTCTTTTAATGTTGTAAGTAGTTTTAACAGGTTTGTTCCATTTTACTCTAGATGTTTTGTATTTTGACTATTTTGCACCCTTGAATTGAAATACAGATATATTGTTTATAGATTGAAAGTTTTATTTATACTTTTTTTTAACAAAGTCAACTCCATTATTTTATGAAAGCAATTAGTTGATTGTATAAAAAAAAAAATACTTACTGAGCTGGGATCTCTCATCACTGAAGCAGTTAAACCTGCTGCTGAGCTTCCTTTTCCTGAGGTGTAAACTCCGATTGGAGAAACTCTTTCCACAAATTTCAATAATTGAGACTTTGCAGTGCCGGGATCACCCAACAATAAAACGTTGATATCGCCCCTTCTTGTTAAACCGTCTGGTAAACGTTTACGGGAACCTATAGAAAAAAAAAATCGTCATGCAATAAGATAAAATTTTTTTTCCCAATCTTCCCACCTCCAAATAAAAGACAAGCAATGGCTTTCTTAATGTCTACTGCACCATATATGGAAGGTGCAATACTATTGGCGATTCTCTCACAAATGTTCGGCGAAGCTGCCATTCGTCTGAATAAATTTTCCTCTTCTGCAGAAATGGCAGAGTTGATTGAAGAAATGCCTTCTGCGTTTACTTCTAATCCTACCACACGCATATATGGCACTCTTACCCCAGTAATGGCACTTTCACGACCTTCTTTCTGCAATAAAATAAAATAAACAACTTTCTTTTTCTGTTCTTGATAGCACATACCCTAGAACGCTTCAGTGTCTTTTTGATTGAATAAACACCCAATGCAAAAACTCGGTTCCCTGGTACAACTTTTTCACACAAATTCCTGTCACAGTACAAGGGAATGTGCCGTGGAATTTCTCCTTGTGGAATGCTGTCTGGTAATTCCTGCATTTTTAAAATTTGAAAATCTACACAGTTGCATTTGTCGGGAATGATAAAATAAGGATCCAGAGGGCACTTCGGACGCCCGGCTTGTTCTCTAAAATTAAAATTTAACTACGTGCACGGTAATTTATGAAGGATATCCTTACACATTGCACTTTCTAGGTAACACATAGCCATCTAGACCAGGCTTGATTGGAAGATTCGGGATAACATTCTGACATGAACGGCATTGAATCGCAATTTTAGTTGCCTTAGATCTGATTCCAGACGCGCTGATTATAATGCCAGGAATTTTTACGAGACGAGACACTACATCTGACTGAAAATAATTTTAATTTGTTACTAATTATAAAACTATTACGATTTTACCCAAATACTTCTGAAGCCCTGTTCCGAAAAGTTGGAACACTCAAGAACCCTCAAAAAAATGAAAGTGTGCTTATACGTTTACCTTCATATCTCTAAAATTTGCAGAATGTGCATCCGAGGATAACATAATCTGAATGTCTTCTACGTTCTCTTCGCCAACCGGTCGAGGAGCTGTAAGTTCATCAGCAACTTCCTTTGCAGCTTCCTCGAAGATGGGTAAGTGTTCAGTCGGTTGTTTGTACAACTTCTCAGATAAATTTTCATCGTAACTGCCCACATCTTCTAAGTTAACTTCTAAGTAGTATTGACCCAAGTTGTAGTTTCTCTTCAGATTATCTCTAGAATTGAGAAGTTTGTTGTTCTTTTAACACGGATAAATAGGCCTGAGTGGAATCAGTGCCGGACTTGTGCATGTAAAAGGGCGAATGTGAAACTATAGCAATTTATTGAATCTTAATTGGCATGAAAGGGATAACATGTTAATAAAAGTAATTTGAGGTCGATAAATCTGCCCATTAGCTTGATGGGTCTTCATAATACTGGCTGTAATTATGACAAATTGATAGGAGCACTTTGTAAAAGCAAGAGGGAGAAGAAGGGCAGAACTTTATAGCAGTTTGTCTGAAAATGACGAAAAGACGACGTTAGACCGACTTCATCACGTCTGAGATCACAACAATAATCACAAGATTTTTTATATATAATATGACGTTGGGGACCAAAAATGACGTCATTGCATGATAACGTGACTCTGCTACCTATAGGAAGTATACATACAGGATGATCCCGAAATGGCGGACACGGACAGCACCACAGCATCTACTGTGGATTAAAGATTCTAAGTTTTATATACTGTTTTCTCCAGCATGGCTCCCTTAAGAAGATATGACCACTTTTGTAGCAAATAAAGTCACAACACTGCACTGGATACCATTCTTCAGGCAAAAAATAATGTGTAGGGTGTAGGTCTACAATATACCCAGATAAATGTTACCATGGAAACATATGAAATGGAAACACAACAAAGCTTAAAACAATAATCGTTGCGCGGATACAAATTCGATAATATTATTCAAAATCTCGAATTCTAACAACGATGCCACATTGAAAAATTTTGTTGAACACAGGGAATAGGTAAACTTTGAATGCCTGTAATTCCGTTCCCGATAATAAAAAAAAATAAAAAGAAAACACTATCGTTATAGTTATGTGAAACCATGTGTTTTTCCAGTGGAGGTCGTTTAAATTTGACCGCCATTTCAATTTAAAATTTAGAAAAAGGGCACCCTATATCTCGGTAACGAAGCCGAGGAAACGATTTTTGTTTTAAATTTACAGTCTTTCTGAACATCCTCTACAACACCCTGTATTCCGTGTCCGCCATTTCGGGATCAACCTGTATAATGAAAATAAATTGATTTTTTCGAAATCAGACAACCAGCCTACATTTCAAGGCCTATAACTTCTCAGGGGTGCAACTTATTGTATACTATAGAGAAAAAGTTGCGTTAAATCACCCTATTTTGGGCTCCCCTACATGATCCGCCGGCTGTGTCGGTTCTTATGCGAATCACCCTGTATACGTGGCCTGCTCTTTTTTCGGATCACAGATCAGACAGTTAAAAAAATTACAGAAAAGAAAATCAATTGTACCAGGAATAGCTTCATCATCACAAGACCTTTATGGAGCCTGGAACTGGAACTCCTGCTGTTTCAGTTATTTCACCAGGAGCGAGATAGTCACCGAAATAAGCCAGCCAGAAACTTTCGACGTACCTGTATTGATAAAAGAAGTTTTCAGTGTGATACTGACGGATAAACTCCTTGAATTTTTTCTTCACACCTTGTAAGTTGATCTGATTCTCTGCTTGATTTTCATCAACAGAGAAGTTGTCGCTGAAAAATACACCAGGATCGTCGAACCCTTGCATTTTACTGGATTTGTTGATCAATGTCACAAACTATTTATTTAAATCTCACAATAATTAAAAAACTTTTTAACTGGGACACACAAAAGTTTAACTTGAATTTGTGAGTTGTGAACTCTTCGGAGTTCGGATTTGGTTGGGAATGGAATGGAGGAGAATTGGCGCGAAACGATAGTAATTTTTGTGGGTATTCTTCTTTTTAAATCTCATTCTGGTCTGACAAATTTCAAAATGTCAGTTTCAAGGTCAATTGAAAAGAGAGGGACATTTAAAATTTAATAATAATCATTTTTCGATTTTATTATGCGATATGCAACAATCAATACAATTTAACATTAGCTTGAATTATATTCTTATAACTTTGTACCTTTGTTGTTTTCATAACGCTAATATACCTTTTTATCAAAATTTGTCTGGGTAGAGAATAGAGAAGCTACTTAAATAAAAAATAAATTCAAATTCACCCGAGGTTAGACGAAAGCACCCGTCCATCGTCCAATGAGAGTCGGAGCAGTTCGATACATAAGTCGACTCGTCAGGTAATTCGACGGGTTCAAACATGTTCTTTCCCCACATTGCCCACAGTGGTGTTCGCCTCTTGCAGGTCGAGTTAGCGCGTTTATTGCGTCTTTCAACAAGCCAGTTCAAGATTATTCTCCACCAAACGTGAAAATGCAAGAAATTGACGAAATTTAATTCGCGCGCTGGCAAGTCTTTACGGGAAAATTTTTGAAGTTTAAAATGGCATCCCCTCTTCTAGAAAACGATTTTTGTACGCCGATCTTCATCATTTGTTATTTATTGTTACTTATGTTAGTTGGGAAAATATGGCGAAAAGAAAAGCAGTTCCGATTATTTTAGATTACAGTGTGATTATAAAAAAAACTACAGAAATTGAGTGGTCATTGGAGAGGAAAATGATAGTGAAGAAAATGAAATTGTAAGTACCTAAAGCTCTAATATAATTTATAAAATTTAAATTAGTAATTTTTAAAAAAAGTTGCGCAATAGGTATATTGCGGTCATTTGACTTAAGTAGTAAATTAAGTTACAATATTATTTAGTGCTTTATAGAGATATACGTGTATGTGTGGATTAATTATACGTGTATTTTTATATAATTTATTTAAAAATTTGCAGAATAATATCTAATAGGTATAGGTTGTATACATTAGAATGGGGCAAAAGTCCGGCATAAACCTTTTTTTTTTATTTTTTTTTTAGTTAATTTTTTTGAGTTAAAAAATAGGTCATGTTAATTTTTATTTAATAATTTATTTTAATTTTTTTTTTACTTTTTTTTACATAAGGCCTTTGACTCATATCCAGTAATAAACGACGTCGTCTAGTTTTTTTATGGGACACGCCTCTTCATTATTGCATGTTCATATTGTTTCAGAAAATTAAGAGTATGGTTTTTACAGAGTTGCAGTTCGAATTCACAAAAGTAAGTTCTAATAATAAACAAGTGAAAATCGAAACTTTCAATTTTGAAAGCAGCTTAATTATTACCTTGAAAAACGGCTAAAGATATAATGTAATAATTATAGGAGTAAGAGACTCGGGTGAAATTAACGACGAAAAGTTAGCTACGGGAGTGGCTAAACATTCATCTCGGGTAGGATGATAATTTAATTTCATAAACTGCTATTATTTCTTGAATGACGATAAAATGTCACCTCCATAAAAGTAATGTTGAAAATATTTTCAACATAAATTAACAATAAAAAATCCTTACAACTCTCTGGGTAGGTAGTTCTTTTAATTAGTCTAAGATCATTTAAACAGCTATACAGGGTGTCCCAGACTTAATTGACCAGGCCATATCTCATATACAGGTTGAGATAATCGAGCCGAATAAAAGGCATATTATTATAATTTTTCAAGCTGTATAACATGACAGCATGAAAACAACCCCCACTCCAACATCCCCTAAGTTACAGCCCCCACCATTAAAAAAATGAATAGCACCCTGTATATATTTTTGTATATTCAAAACCAGTATTCGATTCTCTATTCAGATGATTTTTCAGATTCAAAATTGGTTTAGAAATAACCAAGAAAAAGATCATCAAGGTGGTCATGACTTTTTATCTTAACTTTCTCTGGATGACTTTTGCTGTCAAAATTTATTCATAGTTTTTAACAGGCAGGTGATAGTTATTATTATAATTAAAGTCCAAACAATTTATTTGATAATTCTGATTTGTTGGGAAATTTTAAAAAATAAAACAAGAGATAAAGCACTTTATCATGAACCTTAATGATGACTGTGACCTGCTAATTAAAAACTATGACCAAAATATTGATAAATGCTATTGATTTTTTTAAGGGTGGGGGCTGCAACTTAGGGGATGTTGGAGTGGGGGTTGTTTTCATGCTGTCATGTTATACAGCTTGAAAAATTATAATAATATGCCTTTTATTCGGCTCGATTATCTCAACCTGTATATGAGATATGGCCTGGTCAATTAAGTCTGGGACACCCTGTATATACAGAGTGTGACCCATTTGTTCTTGAAACACCCTGTAGAATCTTAATTTATGGTGCGATTTTAAAGAAATTCCTTTTTAAATCATAGAGCTTGATAAACTATATTTTGGGAGCAAAAAGCGTCTCATTCCTACATAAAATCCAAGACCTACTAGATCAGTATTTACTTGTAAAATCTCAAAAATTCATATTAGCGAATTTTTTTTTAGAAAAAAAAACTGGCCACACACCACAGGATTCACCAGCCCTCAAAACGGTACTGTACTAAATTTTATTGGAAATTTCAGAGTAATAAAGGATCTTGCAGTTATTTTAGAAATTCATAATAATACTCCGAATTTTCATAAATTTATTCGAAAAGGTCAAAAGCAAAGGTTTAAAAGAAAAGATCATTATCATAAGTAAAAATAAAAATAAAAAAAGTAAAAAAAAAATAAAAAACAATTTAAAAAAATTAAAAAATAAAGAATAGAAAAATAAAAAAAATAAAAAAAAATAAAAAATTAAAGTACATTATCACCAATTTAGACGTACAATTTCTATTTTGTCTCTCAAAGATATGATATCCATGCTTATTAACACTAGACACGTTGTAGGTACCTACTGTATTATTGGAATTATCGAATTATCCTACAAATTTATTTGACACTACTTTTCACAGTTAGATACCTACTTTAAGTTTTTTTCATGGATAGCTTTTGAATGAGGTCTCACAATATGACCCCCCCCCCATGCCAACGTCCTCTTTGTATATAAGCGACGGAAAAAAAATCCACCTTTATGACGTCGTGTTGAAAATTTTGTCCGGGCCCAGATGGATGGCTACTGATTATGAATTTTTTAAATTCAGATTCAATTCCATCATTTGTAAAAATGATGATCTTATTAGAATAGTAATATGTCGTCTTTAGATTGTTGAATTATTATATTTTTTAAACTTTTAATTAAATTTATTAAACACTACATAAAAATAAGAATTCTCATGGAATTTATAATATTTTTAGAATGGTCACCAAATTTTAGAAGAAGCTCTCTGCTCTAACAAAAACCACTAGATCATAAATTTCACCACTAGACAGGCCTACGAAACCACCAGATCTGGTGGTAAAATCACTAAGTTGGCAACACTGCGAACAGCTTCCATGTATCGCCCAAGCGGCTGGAACTGTAAACTAGCTTTGATTTAAAATATCAATTTAATTGAACGAAACGTCAATCTATCGTTAACTTGTCATCTACAAAAATCACAATTAAATTTGCAGTTTTATTTTACGTGAAGTATATTCTTATGCATAAATCATCAGAATTTATATGTAATCAGATTCAGAGATAATGAATTATTGACGTATATACATTACTAAATACTTACATGAAAGTGAGATAATTATTATTACCTGATATCAAAAACTCCAGATAATATTATTATGTCTTATTACATTTATTTTACATTATTATGTATTATATTATATCCGTGAATTTTTAAATTCATATCTGGTTTTCTGTAGTTTGCATTTCAAGGCAACAGATGGCGCTAGTAACCTTAAATTAAAAAAGATACTACTGTAAACCGCGGCGATGATCAGCGACACTAGCGCCCTCTTAGATCATTGACCTACCTTATCACCAACAACATCGATTCCTGTTTTGTTCTGTCATACATCAAAGTCAAAGTGTTTCTGTCAGTGTCAAATTCCTCCGAAAGCGCCATGAATGCCATGAAATGAAATAATAATTATTGTTCTTTCCTTTCCCCATACATACAGTTTGATTTCGCTGTTTTCGTTCGTTTGTTGTGGTTTGTGCTGGAGCGTGAAGGCACGTTTTTTCTGTTCAGCGCTTCCTAATTTGGAACTTCGAAATTCACATATCTTTGCGGAATTCTACGAAACACGGCTATCGGATGATTTTTTAATGGACAGAGTGCAAAAGTTGATAATATGTCTCTCACGGAACGAGCTGCAAGTTTGGTCTTGGTGGTTATTTTGATAGTTGGTGCTGAAGTGCTAATGCAGTGATACACCTTGTTTGTTGTGCCCGTCAAATCAAAGTTGATCTAAACTAAGTTGTACACCGTTAAAAACGGCTTCAGATATGGTAAAAAGGTGAGTGTTTTATATTTTTTTACTAGTTTTTCATTTTTGGTCTTCGAGCGGACGATGGTGATAACGTTATCGTTGACGTTCGTAGCGATTGATGATAACTTGTTTTGTTTGGGTTTGAACGTTCATAATAAGATCGTAAGAATTCTTGCGACTCGTCTGCCTGTCTGTATTTCAAGAGCTTTCCTCTTGCGGTTTCATCCTTTTACTTCTGTTATTACCTGAATGAGTGAGAAGTGGATTTAGTTTCTTGTGAATCGATTTTAAAAGTTGCACTGTTCCAGTGAAAATAAACACAAGGGAAATTCTATTGATTTTATGCACATAGGTTACTCTATTATTTATTTCAGCTAATCTATGAGAATGGTGCTCAATTATTCCCTCCCAAGACTATTGGGAATTGAATTGGGATCCGAAAACATACAGGGTGTTTCACTTTTTACCTGTCTTTCCACCTATACTGAGTACCTATCCAATAATAAAAATAAACACAAAGTGAAAGGAAATGCCATTGTTACAAATCTTGTTTTTATTTACATTAAAATTTTTATCTCCTTTATAAAATATAACAACAGATGCCTCTAGAAATGATGTGAAATAAATACAGTAGAGTCCCGTTCATTCGAGCTAAACGGGACCGGACGGTGCTCGGATTTGCGGGAAACTCGGATCTCACGGATGAAAAAATAATCCGTCTAATCCGACCGTCGCTGAACTTTGTTCCGCTTAAATCGAGCCCACGACATATGTAATTACATACATATGTACATCTGCATGCCTGTATGTAGGTGCGCGCATATTTATGTATTATACCTACATAAAAAATAATACATATTTCCGTTTGCCTCTTAAAAAGATCTGAAATATGTACCTAATAGGAACAGGGTGTAATAAAATATCAAGTGGCTTATGACTTATTTCTCATTCCTCTCTAATACTTTACCAGATGCGTAGTTGTATGTACATTATGTACACATTCATAATATGTATAGTACATACATATGTATGTATGTATGTATGTATGTATGTATGTACTTTAACAGGGAATGCGATAGCTCGAATAAAGCGGAACCTAGCATAATGTTGCTCGGTTAATACGGATCGTGTAAATTCTATTTTTAGCTCGGATCACACGGAAGCTCGGAACACCGGGACTCGGATTAGCGAGACTCCACTGTAATTGAAATTTCAAAACTTCATGTTACCTTAGGGGGCATGCTACATTTTACACTAACTTGTACTTGAATTGGAATGTTGACATTTCTGACAGCTGTCATTATTGCTCACATTCAAATAAATTTAATTTTTTCGCGTAAAATGGGTAGGTAAATAATCAGTACCAAAGTCGCCAAATATTCCTTGCAATGGAAAATGAAAAAATGGAAAAATTAATTTCCAAATATCAAAAATATCACTTGTCAGTTTTAGTATTGTTTAAATTTTTATAAAATGTATGAAAGTATTTCATTGTTAAATAGTAAGCAAATTTTTTGGTAATTGTACATCCGCGGCTCCTAAGTTTCATCAATTTTTTCGGGACCGAGGAGCGAATTAGGAGTTCTGGGGGGGTAAGAAGCTAAAAACCGCCATTGCAAAATAATATTAAGGTCACAACTAAGGCCTCTTTGGCACTACGGTGGAATTTCTATTTTTTCTTCACTTTCAGGGCAAGAAAAATCTTCGAGAATAACAGTAGCACGATTTTTATTTTCAAATTTGCATTTATTTTGCATTTACATTCCAAAAATCGTAACATCAAATCCTGTGTTCTGTTCACGATATGAGAAAGCGGATATATTGGGAGTCCGCGTCTGTATACTGGTAGTGGTTCCCATTGTCATAAGTGGTTTCATCCGTAGTTAGATCCGAGACTAGTCGTATTTCTCAGCGCTTGTGTCAGGACCGTACTTTCGTTGCATCCCCAAAATCAATTTTTAAAGTCGTTTTGTGGCCTCTCCTTTCATTTGCAAAGCCAATGAATACCTTCCTGGTGTTACCTACTATAGGTATGTTCTCCACCCCTATATAGGTGTCATAGTGAAACTGTAGGAGCCGCGGATGTATACAGGGTGATCCCGAAATGGCGGACACGGAATACAGGGTGTTGTAGAGGATGTTCAGAAAGACTGTAAATTTAAAACAAAAATGTGTTCCTCGGCTTCGTTACCGAGATATAGGGTGTCCTTTTTCTAAACTTTAAATCAAAATGGCAGTCAAATTTAAACAACCTCCACTGGCAAAGCACATGATTTGACATACCTATTACGATAGCGTTTGCTTTTTATTTTTATTATTATCGGGAATGGAATTACAGGCATTCAAAGTTTACCTATTCCCTGAGTTCAACAAAATTTTTCAATGTGGCATCCTTGTTCAAATTCGATCTCAACAATGCAACTAAAATAGATTTTGAATAATATTATCAGATATGTTTCCCCGCAACGATTATTGTTTTGAACATTGTTGAACTTTCCATTTCATATGTTTCCATGGTAAAATCTATCTGGGTATTATTGTAGAACTACACATTATTTTTTCCTCAAGAAGGGTAGTGCAGTGTTGTGACTTTTTTTTCCACAAAAGTGGTCATATCTTCTTAAGGGAGCCAATACTGGAGAAAACAGTAAATAAAACTTAGAATCCTTAATCCACAATGGATGCTGTGGTGCTGTCCGTGTCCGCCATTTCGGGATCACACTGTATAATGACCAATTTTTTTGTCATGAATACTTCGAAAACCGAGAAAAAGGATTAATTAATTTCCCCCTTTCTTTCAAGTTTTGCAACTTCCAATAACAGTCGGCGAACTGCGTCTGTGCTTGTTCTGGTACTCTGGTGGCTCTGTTGTTGTTTGGATGGAACCTCTCTAGATTGAGTTTCGGGCACTGCCAATATGTCAAAAATTAGGGCGATGGAGGAATACCCCGACCCCATTTAACAGGCTAATTGCACTTTATATGCTTTATACTCATACGACCTGCATTCATTCCTTTATTTATTACTTAATTTATTACGAAAATAGTTTTTGGTAACTTTTTTTAATTGTTAGATTAAAAACAAAAGATGACTTCGATCTTAAGATTTAATTATTTGCGCCACTGTGGCAGTAAATGGCTCAGTTATGGTCAGTGAGTTTCTTTGTAAGAACACTAGGGAAAAGGAAAATGTTAAGTCGACATTTTTATCTCATAGTATAGGCAGGATATTGTAACTTCACACCATTTATGTTAATTAACAGTTAGTGGAGAAAAATTATAGTACCAAGCATTTGCATTTGCAATACATTAAAAAATAAAAGATCATGATTATTTTGAAAAAAATATAAGTAGAGTTCTGTTGAAAAAAACTTGGGACAGTTTTAATTATCTAGTGTAAATGTGGCTTATAAATTGAAGAATTTTTCCATGGTTTCCATGCTGTCAGCAAAGATTAAAAGATTACAGTCTATTTTATTTATAAGATAATTAAAACTTCAAAAAATAAAAATTACATTTCCCATTTTTAAGTTGATTCTTTATGTTTAACCGAGTGTTTAACATTTTTATATCCTTTTGTCAAGTGTTCCCAAAAGATTTAGTGAAATCAAGTAACAATAATTATTAATATGCTGAAAGCCACAAACACAGCATAACAAAAAAGTTGTCCCAGTTTTATTTGAACAAGTGGAATAATTATTGAGAGTTGCCTTACAAGAGTTGTCCCAGTTTTTTATCTTTTAACACCCTTGATCTATCTTTGAGAAGTTGCAACTTATGGAATTTCAAGAATGTTTTAAAAATTATTTAATACATACGTCATAACTCGTAGTCGTCAGTGACGCACTTCCAGCTACAAAAATATGTCAAAATTGTCAGATTTGTCATGTGGACTTGGAACTGACAAATGTGACAATGAAATTCCTTTGATTTCCTGCTCAGTTTCCTGAATAAGGAGTTTTATGAATGTTTTTAGAATTCTTCCTGTATAAGATTGAAGTCTTATTATTAGTAATTAATTAATAATACTAACACGATTATTATTATTGTTGTCCTTGTGTAGAAGGTCTTTTTTCCCTTGGGAGGGGTATACATACCTTTCAGGTATGTCTAAAAAAATTAAAAAAAATTATAATAAAAAATAGTCCATGTCATTTCCTCAAGCAAAACAGACTTGCCAAACTTCTTGGAGACGGCAGGTGTCAGTGATGTCACTGGTCTGCCCGATGTTCGCAGATTCTTAATCCTACCTAGAACATTCATAGAACTTAAAAGTAGGATTAGAGCTCGTTGAGATAATCCGGGACATGCCGAAAGTTTGTTGAAAGGGATAGGGAAAGGGTGGGTTTGAAAAACACTGGTCTGTCAGAATAATCATTATAGAGTATGTAGGGGATATATGGATGGATGGGGAAATTTAATAAACATAATAAAACTTTCCTAATTCCTAACTTTAAATTTTTAAGAACATTTCTGAATCTCCTAATTTGAAGACAAAAGTCCAAAAAATTCCGTCAAATAGGTCTACTTAATTGTTTAATTGACAGAGTAAGGACTACTTAACTATTTCTCGGAATTCTCAGGGCAGATAATTATTTATCCATTTTCCTTAAAGAAAGAACTACTTTGTTGATAAGACGTATAGGTAATCGTTCCACTCTAGTAAAGACTTCGAGAATTAGGTCATCTAGTCACATACCTTTTTGTTTTTATCATAGAGGCAGATCATTAAGTCATCAGCAACTTAGTTACGTTTTTTTTATTAAATCAAACATCGAATAAAATTAAAATGTACGTTTTGAAAATAGGTTTTCATACCAGTTGCTGCTATGTTGAAGTCAGAATTCTGACGTCACAACAGCCGCGGTAAGTCATACGGATGTTGAGCTTTAATTAGTGTTTAGGCTGTGCACTTTGCGGTGCGAATTGTGAAATTATACTAAGTATAGGGCACGTGTGTAGACAGTCGCGACTGATATGACGTCACAATCGATATTTGGCAGGTCTATACATAATACATATATCCCCAGATAAGAAGCAGAAAACGAAGTTCCGTTTTTAAAAGTTGTTTTTAAAGTTGTGAATGCCTTGATTGAAATAAAATACTCGTACCTACGCAAGATAAATATTCCTGATCCTGATAAGACTGAACCCATACAGCGGCAGTTTTAAAGGATTATCGACTATATAACGCGCTTTAATCCGGTGAACCACCGACCGCTCCTGTCCTATCCATGATATGAATTGTTTAAAAAAATTTATATCTATTCATTTACCTAATTCAAAAAACTATTGAAGCACATGTATTGTATTGTTGAAAAATATTTGAAGTACCTACCTACTTTTTTAAGAAACAATTTACAAAAAAACCTGCCTTGAATGTTTTATTCCCAAGGATTAATTTAGCTGACGCGGAAACCTTCTGCTTTATATTCTTAATTTCATTAAGATATAATTAAGTCTTAATTAGGAAACCGTTATCTTTTTTATTCAAATTCAAATTTAAATCATGTTACTTTCAAAAATCCAAACAGCAGCTAATTGCAGTAAAATAAATTCATTATTAAATTACCTATTTATTTTTATTTAAGAGGAATAATAATTGCTGGTATTTTGCATTTTATGCTCTGAAATAAATAATTGTAGAATAATTATCCTTTCAGTTTTTTCAACTTCAAAATAATCTGTTCTTATTCTGTCGCTTTAAGTGGTCATGTGGTTACCATAGGAAATTATATAAAACTGGCTTAAATGATGTAGTAGACTCTATTATAATGCTACTATTTATTTAAAACACAAAGTACTAATATTTATTTGTAAATGCAGTTTATATTTATCTGACACATTAAGTAATACAATATAATAATTAAATAAACAGTTTGTAGATCCTTCTAGATGCTCTGATTGGTAATGAAATGAAATATGCAGCATTTTGCTCACAATTAAGTCAGTCGCCACTTCTCTCAAGTGACCAATTCTCTTCTAGCTTCCTAATATAGCACAGCTCTTGGTCTTATTTTGAACATTAGAAAGATTTATCGACCATTCCAGCATTTCAATTATAAAATGTAATAAAATAACAATGTCATGATCATAAATTTGACGATAATAAATTGTCAAATCTAACACATAATATAGAACGCCCAAGAGAACGCCTTTGATCATTTAGATCGATTATTATTGCAATCTCAAAAATTGCAGTTTACATTTTCCTGGCGCCAACCCGAGCGCCAACCGTACCTGACTACTTACACGTCGTAACTACTACTGTGATAATTAATTAATACATTACCTACATTCTAAGTTTTGAATAGAGGGATATAATGGTATTTTAACACCTGGATTTTCCTCTTGGTAGCTACTCAATTAGACAGTCACCTATAAAGCGCATAGTAGATTCTAAAATAGAATAATATTATGAGTTTTCTCTTTTATTTTGAAACTTTTTGGTTTCCTATAGTTTAAACAATTTCATCTAATTGGTTGGAGAAAACTAAAATTTTTTAAATGGTAAAACAGATTCCGGCATTTTTTGGATAATTATTTTCCATTTCCATTAATTTTGTCAGTTTAGTCGGTACTGCCTTTAAAAATTAAAACTGGGATGACCTTGTGTGACTAATAATACTGTGTGACTAAAGTTTGATCGAGAGTTTGACTAACTGGAGCTGTAAAGAAAAAAAAATCTTAAAATTTCAACACCCTTTAGATCGGTAACGAAGCGGTTGTGGACCTATGTTTATTTTATATGAACTTTTAGGCATAAAGTAAGCCAAATAATTACCGCCTTTCGTATGTACCTGGTGTTTAGGAATACGCTGCATATTATTATTGTTTTAGCGCGCTTCGACTTGCTAGAAACATGCGTGTATCCTGGTGTCGATCTCAGGAGCTGTCAACTGCGTTCGTCAATTTCGAGCTCTGAAGCGCTCACCTGCCGTTATCAGTAACTAATAACAATTACTGTGAAAATTGTCGGCACAAGGGCTAGAAAGTAGTCGTTAGCGGGCTGGAAAAATTTGTACGGTTTGAAGCGAGCCGCTGTAGTACATACATCGGGCTGCAATAGTCGTTATTAGGCCGGCGGTTTCTTATCGAAAAGTCGACTTTCAGAGACGACGCGCTAAAAACAATGTTCAGCTAAGACTATCTAGTCGCATAGCTAATAAAATATTTAGGTCCAGCAGGGCTAATATAACTGTTAATGGTTAATGCAGGCTCATAATTCCCAGTAAATTACAAGTATTTTCAAATTACCTATAAATCAATAAATCAATAACCGTTATAGTCAGTAACCGTGACTACGTATCGCCAATCGCCATTGATGATGACGAAAATCGAATAAAAAAAGATACCATAAAAGAGATATCAAAATTGCCTCGGCTTGAATCGTATCATCTTGTATTCGACATCTCGAAACCGAGTTGGGACACGCGAGACTCTGGGGACATGTTACTAAATGGAACACCCGTTATTATATCAAAACAGACATGCATGTATTTTTTCTACACGTATTACACTAATATTAGTATAGTTAATCCAAATAGTATTTATCTGGGTTTTTATTTATTAATATCGACAGTGGATAATATTTCATTAAAATGCACGTATCAATGTGTATTTTATGAGGATTTTAATTATCTACCTACAATATTAATAACTATTGTTGTACATATTATAAATGCTGCAGATGTGTGTCTTCTTTATTAGTCATTATACTCGGTCATTCATGACATACCCGTCTATGATTAATATTTTAATGAGCTTCCTAGATTCAAGATGCAGTCGTAAAATAATACAGTGTGCTATTATTCTTTTCATTCTGATCAATCATTCCTTCTTGATATTTCAATCTTAATTTTTATAATCATTCAATTTTTGTAATCATTCATTCTATCAATAAGAAATAATAAACCATTGACGTTATTGCTTAGGAGTACATTATTATTATTTTATTACGGAGTTAATTGTCAGAGTACACCAGTACCAGTACCTGTATAAGTTGAACGATTTGCTCCACTACATGCGTTGGGTGAGAATGGTGAGATTGAGAAACATTTTACGTGACTGATCCGTCCTTCACTTGAAAAAACTAGCGACTTTTACCTAAATGTTAAGCCAAGTATAACTTTTTTTTTCATGTTTTCGATTTGTAAAGAATTAGGTATTAATATAAACACCTGGATAAATAAATAAATATGCTTATTATTGTTGTGTTTTCTATCGTAATCATATCCTTTGTCCGTGTAATTTAGATCTTGGTAAAAGTGATATAAAATAAAAATCCCATTTTGGTTTTAGACTAAGCTTTATGCTCAGACAATGAAAAAGTGCATAATTCCCCAAGGATTGTAATTGTAATAACAGAATAATATTATTATCTTTTGTTATTAATTGTTATTAAGAGGACTAGTATACTATACATAGTATTATTCTTCTATACTCTATTTTCATTTGTGCTATAGCGTTTTCCACTAGGCTAATGATTTAATCTCGTGGAATATACCAATAAGCGATGTTTGTTTTACCTCCATTAAGCCTGATGTTTTCTATGCCATAAACATTTTTTGATTGTTGAAATAGTAACGCACAGCTATTTTCTGGTGTACCAATTACTAATAAGTATCATTATTTTATTTCCAAACTAGGAGAACAAAGAATTATTGTTTTTTTTTTTTTTAAACAAAACAATAATTATTGTTCTTTATGAAATATATTATTACTGCTTGTTGTGCACTCTATAATAACGTTTATTCAAGGATAAAGTACCTTGCAGTTGCGGGGAAGGCATAATACAAGTGCTGTGTACCCCTCATTTGCTGCTCTAACCCCCCCCCCCCACTCTCAGGCGTTCGGCCGTTTTCGCTCATGTTTGCGCGCAATGTTTACCTTTTTTTTAGTTTTATATAGCTGAACACTTCTACTTTCCAAATCCGTTATACAGGATGATCAGTAACTCTCGCACTCCGAATACAGGGCGATATAGAGCCCATTAAAATTAAGGATATTCTGAAAAAAAGAAATTGAATCCAACGGTTGGTTTTCAAGGTATATAGTTTCCCTCATCCGAGTTCAAAGCTAATTTTTTCAATAACCGTGATAAAAATTATTGAAAAATTCAGGTTACTGTAATGTCTGGAACGAATACCATAATTATAATTCATCAATTTTTTTTTCCACAAAACCTCTTTACAGAGGAGTTGAGAATGTTGGAAATTGATACAATACCTAAATCTGAACTGAATTTGAAGTTTGGCAACCGCCTAAACACAACTTAGAATATAAAATAATAAAATGCCTTCGTTGCTATGGAAATAAAAAAAACCTTCTTGCGCATCAATCGCAGAAATAGTGTATTTTTATGCGATTCAATTATGAATATTTTCACCGCTTTTTAAATTATTGGCTTTCTGAAATTTTCCATAGTCATGTCATGTTAGCGTAGTGCTTTAATGTGAAAAATTTTCTGTGATAATTTCATTTCATTTCGTTTCAACACGTGCCTTAGAATGGATTTTTAAATTTAAAAATCAAAAAAATTGGCAAAATTTCACAATTTTGTCCCTTTTCCTATGCCCGCCACTGGCTAACTTTACTTGAAAAATACTATTTTTTACACTACCTTTAATAAATTCGGAAAAAACTGAAAGGAGAGTTTTGAAAACCGAAAGTTTGAAATTTTAGAGGAATAAACATCATTTAAAAATATTCGAATATATCTCCGCCATTTTTATATTTGCTTCTTGAAATTTTTGAAGGTTAACTGCTATTAGTATAGTTGTCTACTATCAAAATTTCCGTTCTATTCCTTCAAAAATAAGCTCATGAATGTTTATAGAAATGTAGACATTTTTACCCTTTTCCTACCCACGCCTCTGGCTTATTAATAGAAATGATGCAAATTGTATTGCATTAGCTCAAATTTCAAATAAGTTTATTCCAATCTTGTTAATTTTGTTTAAAAGTTTTTGATCTTGCCTATTTAGGGGTTCAAAATCTAGCCATTTTCCAAAAATTGAAAAGGCCGCCATTTTGGAATGTTGAAACCTATTTTACTCAAATACAGTACCAGACGACTACTTGAGGGTATCTTACTACCAAAAAAATTTCAGCGCTCTAGATTGAAAACTTCGACCAGAAACCGTGCCTCACGGACGGTTTTTTTTCTGAAATTCGGAGGGACATCCTGTAGAAGTAACACAACTCTAGGAAAATGTTTTTTACGAAAATCAAACGTCAGCCCTAAGGTTTATAAGAGTAAAAAATTTCGTTCATTAATCTTGAAAAATGAAGCTACAGGAGCGTTTTTAAAAATTTAGAGAAATTAATTTAAAAAAAACATCATGTAAAAAAAAATCGAATATCTCCGCCATTTTTCTTATTTACTTTTTGAAATTCTCAAGGGTTGAAGTCTATTAGTATAGTTGTCTACTGTAAAAATTTCAGTTTAATTACTTCAAAAATGTGCTCATAAATTGTTGGAGAAATTTAGCCATTTTTACCCTTTTCCTACCCACGCCACTGGCTTATTAATAGAAAAAATGCAAATTTTGTTGCATGAAATTAAATTTCAAGTCATTTACTTCCAATATTGTGAATTTGATATAAAACTCTTTTTCTATCTAGCTTATACAGGGGTTCAAAAAATAGTCCTTTTTCCAAAAATTAAAATGGCCGCCATTTTGAAACGGCTCGATCGATTTTGCTCAAGTGCAATACCAGACCACTCCTTGTGGACATCTTACTCTCACAAAAATTTCAGCCCCCTAAATTGAAAACTGTGGCCAGAAACCGTGCCTCAAAGTCCGGATGTATGGAATTTTGAAAGGACACCCTGTAGAAGTAACGTGACTTTTGGAAATTTTTTCAACGAAAATCTAAAGTCATTCCAAAGCTTTGCAAGAATCCAAAATTTCGTTCACTAATCTTGAAAGATAAAGCTACAGGAGCGTTTTGAAAATCGAAAAATCGTGATTTTGGAGAAATAAATAAATATATATATATATAAATATATATATATATATCGTGGGCAGGTGAATTTTGGAAAACCACTTTTTCGTAATCTGGGGGTCATGATCGGTGGACATTTGATGAGTTTGGGTGATTTTTGGAAAGTGATGTCGTCCTCAATAGTGTATTTTTTGTTAAAAAATACACTAATAATAACAATACCATCTAACCCGAACTTATTCACATGTTCAGTGCAGTGTTGCCACCTTTTTTTTTACAAAAATGGTCATATCTTTGGAAGAAAAGAACTTACAACACTGCAGTAAGAAAATTTACCAGTCTTAAAAAGTGACGAAGTTTACCGCAGCATGCTCTGAGTGCGCGAGTTACTGATCACCTGTATAAATTCAAATGTGACGACCTCCGGAATTTTGAATGGAATGGACTTGTCTAAAAAACGCTTCCTTTCTGAGATTTAGGACAAAAATTAAAAAAAAAAGTGACAAAATTTGGGGAAAATGTGAAAAAAAAACAAAGTCCCTTTCCAAATTTTTCCCTGGAACTCAGCAGACTTCAAAATCGTGATGAAACTCGACTGATGTTACTAACGTCGTCAAACCATCTTAATCTAACCAGGATCTAATTTTTTGCAATTACATATTGCAAAAATATAATTGTAATTATATTTATACTGGTTGCACTAAGTCACGTCAATGTGCAAGTAACTGTGACGTCTGTTGTCATTATAATAATAATAATAATAATAATAAGTCTTCCTAAAAATTATATACAATTTTTTTCCCACAGTCGCAAAAATTATCTCTCGAGTATTTTTCCACTTTATCTGTTGTCTTTTTTAAAAACGTTTCACTAATGCTTTATTTAAGCCACTAGTCGAGAGGCGTCATTTATTTTATATTACTCCTCCCGAGACTCCTCCTCATATTCCCATATAAAATAAACTGCAGGCTTATATTTTTAATGGGTACATCTGTTTCATGTCGTATTTTATCTTTTATACTTATTTTAGAGCTTGATGGTGCATTCGTTAACAACAGCCATAGGAAGGAACCAATCATAATTCGGTCCGAACATTTTGTATCGCGTGTACGGTGCGATGTGCGTATTTTTAATTATGAATGCAGCATAATAAGATAGACGGTTATCGACCCCCTTGGCGTTAATAGACCATAAATAGGACACCCGTGCTGCGTTTTGGCTGCTCTGCGTTGCTCTCGATCTGAATGCAGACATCTCTTCTTGGCTTTGGCTCAAGTGCGCCATTATTTTCTGTTGTGCATAAGTGCCGGAAATGATAATTACAGGTGTCTCCCGCCCGATATGCCTCATTTCTTGTTTGATAAGGCAGGCCAACGTACGATATACGGTATCGTACCTATTTGCTGCATCGGGGTATTAAAACCGGGTCTTTTATTTTAAAACGCATTTGAACCACGTGAGATGGTTTGATTAAAATTTCAAGTATTAAATGGCGTAGAGGCGCGTGTCAGGTCAGGTACATTCACTATGTATTGTAGTCTCAAGTGTGAGTAGGTAATGGGGTTTTTAAGTGATTTACCTATAGAAATTTTGAGGAAAATTACCTTCTTAAACAAATTATTATTGGTAAGAAAAAGTTAACGTGATTTTTGTGTACATTTTGACGCTATTGTACTTGAATTAGAAATCTTTACAGGTGCTGCTATGAATTCTCAATTCGTGACCTAGGCCGCCAATGAGTCTTAACGACCGTTATCATCGCAACAAGCGATATATTTACTCGTAATTATAATACGTGTTATATGAATTATGAATACTTTTTCATGTGAGCTATTTTATCTTCTCTATAACTTTTCAATTTCAAATTGGGATTAAAGTTTAAAATTTTATAGGTACTGAATCATAATATATACCTTTGCCGCGAACCTTCCCTTTCTCGAGAATTATTGCTATGCATGCCTCGAGCGCTATCGCACCTCCGGCGTCAATAAATCTTTCAGGACGCGAAGTTGGGGTTCTTGACCTTGGTCTTAAATACAATAGGAACAACTAATGTGGTTTCGAGTTCATTATGCAGACGAAAATATTCATAAAATTTCATAAAAATCAATGTAAATACTGCATATTTAGATTTATCGTGAGTGCGTCTTTGTGACACCTCCACTGCGACCGAAGGTCTATGGAGGACGTGGAGTGAAGTGTCGAGGATGGCCCGAGTGACTACCATGCACAGCAAGAAGTTGTGTCCATTACCTTATGGAAGGAAAAATTTCGTCCTGTGTAGGACGGAGCGGAATCGTTTGTTTCTGGATCTCTTTTTGACCACAAACCCTCAAATATACATATACTATCACGATGAAAGCTCCACTGGGTTCCTCAGACCACAAACTTGTATCAACATCATGTGCCCTACCAATTATTAGTATCAAAGAAGCAAGTAAACCGCGTATAGTCTGGAACTATAGATCGGCCAAATGGCAAGAACTCGGGGAATATTTTCGAACTTTTACATGGCGGAGTTTTTTTTTCGGCTCTAGTGATCCATCTGTTCGTGCTTAAGTCATCTTTTAATTGATGGTTAAACAAAAGTTGCAAGGAAGCTGTCGCCTCCAAACAACTGGCTTTTCGCCAATGGTGAGAGAGCCCCGACGGCATAAACCACCACAATTTCATCCTTGCTCGAAACAGATACAAAGAAATAATAGATCAAACCAAGGAAACTCACAACCAAAGAATTAGGAACAAACTTCTCTCCTGCACTAACGGTTCGAAATCTTTTTGGTCGGTAACTAAGGCAGTCAGCCAGAACTTCACCAGATCCACGATTCCACCACTTACACTGATAGACGGGACTATCGCATCCAAGGCTACTGAGAAGGCGAACTTGTTGACGGGAGTATTATCTTCATACTCTTCCGTCGACTTTCAGGAAAGAACCCCGCCAATGATCCCTTCCGTGAGCCCAAAATTTTAGATATTGTTTTCCGACCCCGGCGTGTCATAAAGCGCATTATGTTGGCATTAGACCCAAACAAAGCTTCTGACTGAACCCGATGACATACCTGTTATCGTACTTAAAAAATGCGCCACTGAGCTGTCATCTGTTTTCTGTCGACTTTTCAATCTGTCGTATAAAAAGGGAATATTTCCTTCCCGCTGGAAATGTGCACGGGTCCAGCCTCTTCCCAAGAAAGGCAAAAAGACTATACCAAATAACTATCGACCAGTGGCACTGCTTTCAGTAATATCCAAGATTATGGAGAAAGCTATTAACCGACATCTTTTAAAGTACTTGGAAGGCGCTAATATAATCAGCGACCGCCAATACGGATTCCACAGAGGTCAACTGGTGACCTCCTCACCTACGTCACCGAGGTGTGGAACGGCGCAATCGAGCACCATGGGGAGTCGAGGGGTTGCGCTTGATATTCCTAGAGCTTTCTACCGTGTCTGGCATGATGGATTGTTGGCAAAACTTAAGATTTATGGCATGCCCGCGAGAAATTCTGCTTGTGGCTTATCTCGAAGATTGCTCCTTACAGATGGCAGGCGATGGAGTTCTTTGTGAGACCTTTTCCATCAATGCCGGTGTGTCTCAGGGATCCATTTTATCTCCGACTCTCCCAGAACGTCATAGGGATTTCCCTGCAGTGCATGTACATTTTCAATAAAAAATGTGAGAACTCTCTACAGTCTCTACCAATCTTTCACTCCTACACGCATGACGAATTTTTTCCGGCAATGTGAAAGAATGCAACGTTCGTCGAGGCTTGACCGAGCATCTTTATGTTTCACATTTTCATGTAAACTACATGAAGGCTTGTTGTCGAGTTTTGACATGTTGTGATGATGATGTTAATAGTTTTGTTTTGTTATGACTTGGTATGGCAATGACAATGATGGCTACCATACACAGCAAGAATTATTCGCTGATACTGACACCTTGCATATTGATCAGTGACTAATAGGCTTTTCTCAGAACTTTTCTCAAAACAGTTCAACAAGAATGTTTGTGAAAATGCTGTTGAAATGAAGTTGGAAAGGTCGGTCATTCGTGGATGGCTTGAATATGCGTAGAGTCTGTGAAAACGCTGCAGTAAGTTCCTATTAAGTATGTTATGCAAAAATTCTTGATCGCAGTGAAACATTCGGGAAAAATTATACAATCAAATAATTTTTATTTGTAGCTTGATCAGAGAAGAAAGATAGAGTTTATTATAATAGGGATCAACCCTCATGCATGTACCGACCCGGAAATTTGCATAAAAACTAGTATGGGCCCACGTTCGGTCGCGCGTATAGATAGCCTATTTAATTATAATAATTAGTAACGTTTATTTTGTATGATAATCCTGTTTTTGAAGCGCACCTGAATTTTGTGTACGGATAAGAGTTCACGTTTTCGTTTGTCACAAAGCTGAAATTAACTACCATTACCTCTGGCTATTTCTCGCACACTGTGAATGTGATTATCTTCAATAGCTCCGTGAACAACTGCTTCAACATGGACTTGTGTGTATGTGTTATTCTTGGCATTCTTGGTCGTCTCGCATCTCTCGTGTTCTTTGAGACTCCCTGTTTTTTACTCGGGTGAAGTTAGCAACGAAAACTTAGCAACGGGAGTGGCTAAACATCCGGCTGCGGTACGATGACAATTTAATTACATAATCTGCTATTATTGCTTGAACGGGGTTGATTTTTCTCTTTCGTTTGGAAAAATAAATACCCCAGCAACGCACCAAGGGCAATTTTTTAGCCGAAAATCTAAACTTACAACACCTGAATATGCGGATTCGGATTTCAAAAAATCACTGTGGCCGTTCTGGGCCCGGGCAAGACGAGTTTTCACGAAGGGATGATAGGGTGGATCTTTGTCCTTGGATTGAAAAAATAAAAACCCCAGCAACGCATCAAGGGCAGTTTTTATAGCCGAAAATCTAAACTTACAACACCTGAATATGCGGATTCGGAATTTCAAAAAATCACTGTGGCCGTTCTGGGCCCGGGCAAGACGAGTTTTCAAGAAGTGATGATAGGGTGGATCTTTGTCCTTGGGTTGAAAAAATAAAAACCACAGCAACGCATCAAGGGCAGTTTTTATAGCCGAAAATCTAAACTTACAACACCTGAATATGCGGATTCGGAATATCAAAAAATCACTGTGGCCGTTCTGGGCCCGGGCAAGACGAGTTTTCAAGAAGTGATGATAGGGTGGATCTTTGTCCTTGGGTTGAAAAAATAAAAACCCCAGCAACGCATCAAGGGCAGTTTTTATAGCCGAAAATCTAAACTTACAACACCTGAATATGCGGATTCGGAATTTCAAAAAATCACTGTGGCCGTTCTGGGCCCGGGCAAGACGAGTTTTCAAGAAGTGATGATAGGGTGGATCTTTGTCCTTGGGTTGAAAAAATAAAAACCCCAGCAACGCATCAAGGGCAGTTTTTATAGCCGAAAATCTAAACTTACAACACCTGAATATGCGGATTCGGAATATCAAAAAATCACTGTGGCCGTTCTGGGCCCGGGCAAGACGAGTTTTCACGAAGGGATGATAGGGTGGATCTTTGTCCTTGGGTTGAAAAAATAAAAACCCCAGCAACGCATCAAGGGCAGTTTTTATAGCTGAAAATCTAAAATTACAACACCTGAATATGCGGATTCGGAATTTATTCGGAATCTAGGGGAACTCTAGAGCCGAAATACAGGGTGTTCTACAAGCTCTATGACAAACTTTGACAGATGGTAGGTTGCTTGATTTTAAACATATTTTTTTTAATAAACATGGGTCCGATTCGTTTTTGTTTAGAAGTTACAAGCATTTAAAAAATCGTAATTTTTCAAGTTCAAGGCCCTGTAAAAGGAAAACGGTTCAAGATAGAGAAAAACGGCTTCCATGTCCCTATTTTACTTTTTCATGTACTATTCTATGGTATAGAAACATTTGTACTTTCTTTGATTTTTTTAAATGTGGAGAAATCTCAGATTTTTTCAAATTTTTTATCACCCTGTATAAACATTTCATCTACATCATTGGATAGTACATGAAAAGTTAAAATAGGGACATGTAAGCCGTTTTTCTCTATCTTGAACCGTTTTCCTTTTACAGGGCCTTGAACTTGAAAAATTACGATTTTTTAAATGCTTGTAACTTCTAAACAAAAACGAATCGGACCCATGTTTATTAAAAAAAATATGTTTAAAATCAAGCAACCTACCATCTGTCAAAGTTTGTCATAGAGCTTGTAGAACACCCTGTATATCAAATTTCGAAAATGTTTTGGACTAAATAAATCTTTAGACATGTAAATTGTAATCAAAGTTCTAAAAAGTTCAACATATATTTTAAGAAATCACCTTTTTGATTTTAAACCGAAATAACAATATTTTTTTTGTAATAATTATCATTTAAAAATTTTATTTATCTTTAAGAAATATTTTGTATACTATGTCCTATGGCAAACTGGTATGATGCCAGTCAGTTGTTTGAATACATTTTATATAAGTACATAATGGTACAGGGAATCCAGTACTCGCATGGTAGGACATACATTTTTTTCTGCCTTGTACAGTTGATGAGAAACAACTTTATGTTACTTGTTAAGGAACTTTCATCAATAATAATTACGTCAATCTAAAATTTTAACCCCGATGAAGATATTGAATAAATGTTGAAGATTTGTTAAAAAAGTAGTTTTACTAATTCGCTGGGGTTTTTATTTTTTCAACCCAAGGACAAAGATTCACCCTATCATCCCTTCGTGAAAACTCGTCTTGCCCGGGCCCAGAACGGCCACAGTGATTTTTTGAAATTCCGAATCCGCATATTCAGGTGTTGTATTTTAGATTTTTGGCTATAAAAACTGCCCTTGATGCGTTGCTGGGGTTTTTATTTTTTCAACCCAAGGACAAAGATCCACCCTATCATCCCTTTGTGAAAACTCGTCTTGCCCGGGCCTAGAACGGCCACAGTGATTTTTTGAAATTCCGAATCCGCATATTCAGGTGTTGTAATTTTAGATTTTCGGCTATAAAAACTGCCCTTGATGCGTTGCTGGGGTTTTTATTTTTTCAACCCAAGGACAAAGATCCACCCTATCATCCCTTCGTAAAAACTCGTCTTGCCCGGGCCCAGAACGGCCACAGTGATTTTTTGATATTCCGAATCCGCATATTCAGGTGTTGTAATTTTAGATTTTCGGCTATAAAAACTGCCCTTGATGCGTTGCTGGGGTTTTTATTTTTTCAACCCAAGGACAAAGATCCACCCTATCATCCCTTCGTAAAAACTCGTCTTGCCCGGGCCCAGAACGGCCACAGTGATTTTTTGAAATTCCGAATCCGCATATTCAGGTGTTGTAATTTTAGATTTTCGGCTATAAAAACTGCCCTTGATGCGTTGCTGGGGTTTTTATTTTTTCAACCCAAGGACAAAGATCCACCCTATCATCCCTTCGTAAAAACTCGTCTTGCCCGGGCCCAGAACGGCCACAGTGATTTTTTGAAATTCCGAATCCGCATATTCAGGTGTTGTAATTTTAGATTTTCGGCTATAAAAACTGCCCTTGGTGCGTTGCTGGGGTTTTTATTTTTTCAACCCAAGGAAAAAGATCCACCCTATCATCCCTTCGTGAAAACTCGTCTTGCCCGGGCCCAGAACGGCCACAGTGATTTTTTGAAATTCCGAATCCGCATATTCAGGTGTTGTAAGTTTAGATTTTCGGCTAAAAAATTGCCCTTGGTGCGTTGCTGGGGTATTTATTTTTCCAAACGAAAGAGAAAAATCAACCCCGTTCAAGCAATAATAGCAGATTATGTAATTAAATTATCATCGTACCGCAGCCGGATGTTTAGCCACTCCCGTTGCTAAGTTTTCGTTGCTAACTTCACCCGAGTCTGTTTTTTTTAATCTCCTGGTATAATTTATTGTAGTACTGCTTGAAGATTGATGTTAGTTGGAAAATTAAAATCGGTTTTCCTTCTAGACATCTTCTGCAGCAGATCTTCAGACTATAATAAACAAAAAAATTCCCATTAACGTGTGTCTAGAAATGCACCGTTTTTTAAATACAGGGGTGTCGAAGAAATATTATTTTTCCAGTTTTTTTACGATATCTCGGGAACCGTATGAGATACAATGTTCAGCTCTTATACACACTATGTGCTCACCGATCCCCTTATTCTCGCCGTAAAATAAAGGTTTTAAAAAAATTAAGTGGCACAGACTTAGGATATTTTTAAGGTTTTGACCCCCTAATTTCTACGCCACTGGAATAAATGCGATTTTAAGCAGCGCCTTTGAACTTTCCATGTTTTTCATACCAAAAATGTATTCTTGGTTAACGGCTCTAAAGTGAACCGTTTCCGAGAAAAATGCCAATTTATGAGAGAAAACATTAATTATAGGAATAAGTTTTCACTTAATATGTACTTTCATTTTTACAAAATGCTGTTGAAAAATCGTTGAAAAAGTGATGTTTTCCCTCATAAAATGCCATTTTTCTCGGAAACGGTTCATTTTAGAGCCGTTAACCAAGAATACCTTTTTGGTATGAAAAACATGGAAAGTTCAAAGGCGCTGCTTAAAATCGCATTTATTCCAGTGGCGCAGAAATTAGGGGGTCGAATCCTTCGAAATACCGTAAATCTACGCCACTGTTTTTTTTTTAACCTTTATTTTACGGCGAAAATAGGGGGATAAATGAGCATTTAGTGTCTATAAGAGCTGACTATCGTATCTCATACGGTTCCCGAGATATCGTCAAAAAACTGGAAATAACATATTTCTTCGAGACCCTGTATCTCAAAAATCGTGCATTTCCGGACACATGTAAACGGGAAATTTTTGTTCATTTTAGTTTGAAGAATCAGCCTGTGAAGTTTGGCCAACCTTACAGTGAACATCTGTATAATAATTGTTTAATATAATATTTAAGTCTTTATTTAAGTCACAACCACAACACAAATTAATAATAATCTCCAAAGTCCAAATAATCAGTTCTTCTAATTTAGCACACACAACTATGATCTAATGTCTGATTTTACTTCACTTGTCACAACCTTCGTTCTCTTCCTTTCCAAACTGACTTCCAATCTAAAACTGTAGCCACTGTCATGGTGCTCTTATATACATGCCGGACGTGTTTCTCGAAAAGTTCTAGGACCTTCACAGGTGTTGCTCGTAGCTCTAGACTAGACCCATTATGTGACACACATGTATCATGGCTATATGGTAGTCTGTGAACACCTATAGTTATCGGATCGGTGACCCTCTGCTATGGGAGAAGGCCGTTAAAACTTATTAGCAGCCAGGTCCAAGTTTAGCCCTCCAAATAAGGGCTCGCATCCGTGTTCGCGGCTATTATAAAGTACCTAGTCAGCTGACACAGTTAGGCAGAAATGTTCATGAAAGTGGAATTCTTTGCTTAGTTTGTTTTATTTTTATAGCTTGCTTTTTAATTCCTTGATAACTTCTCGTTTTTTTTTTATTTAGTATTACGTTTTTTTCCACGACCCTTTGAATGATACAATAACGCATGCTTACTAAATTCGTTTTGTGAATTGAAAACAGTAAATCGTAGCCTATTTTCAAATGATATGCGAGAATAACCTGCCAAAAAAATTAGATAGAATCTTTTTCAGTATAATCGCATGTACACGATCATTGTCTTTATGAATGATGTGCCAAATGCCAGATTATTAAATAAGACCTAAGGGCGAAAATCAAGTCTTTTGGAAATGTTTAATGGAATTATGACGGTCCAAGGTTCTTATGAGGGACGGATTTCTGTTAAGGGGAATAACTACCAGGTAGTGATAACTCTCTTGTCGATCTCAGTGCGCTCAGCGGCAACCGCATGGTTCGAGAAAGTTACCGAAAATCAAGGGGGACACTGTTCCTATTAGGTCATTGTCTGAATTTCATTTCATTAATGAAGCAATTGTAAATTTCTGTTTTGTTTTTCAATTTCAATAAAAATTATTTCATCGCTCGGAGACCCCAGAAAAGATTACAATTTGTTAATTTAGTGCCATAATTTATGTATTTACCTCCCGCCATGCCATCTTTATGATTTTGTTGTCAGGATGTTTTGAACCTGTTTATTTGTGTACCGATGATAAAAAGTGATATCAACAACCTCCGGGCATGGTCCCTCACCCAAGATGCTATTTACTTGTAAGTAGTTCTAATTGAAGTGCGTTCTATCTACTCGTACTTTGTTGCTTTTTGAAGAGTCTCTACATCAAATCAACATTGTAAGTGTCGAATTTTAAAGTAAATTGAAGTTCAGACCGCAGACACTCCACCTGATGCATTTATTATTGTGTGCATTGTTGTTTTGTTAACGCGCTTATCCATTCCTATTAACAAAGTCTATAATAATAAATAAAATAAATAAACACCGGAGAGTGGTTTCTCCTGATTTAATAGATTTCACTTTGTTTTTGCTCTCAACAAAGTTCGTTACTGCCGAGAAAAGGTTAATTTGTAATCCAATACACGTGAAATTAAAAGAAAAGTGTCCATTAATCGATCTGATTGATTCGAGGATTGGTTCCTTCCACTTGAACTGAAATTAATTTAATTTGAGAGCGGATTCCACCAGTATCTATTTCTGGACTCTGTGTTGATATCGAATGAAAAATAGCCCCATGTTCGTGAGGCGGAAAAATGTGTCTCGTTGAATAAAATGTCGAGTTTTTCTGCTCCATAGTGTTGGACACGCTTTAAATTGGACCACAAGTCGACGGCATATAACAAGAGTGGTCCACCAAGTTGAATGAAAAAAAAAATTCAAACGAGTGTCATTTTGAAATTTAAATTTACCTCACAAATATACAGGGTGAGTCAACTAAGAAGGAAAGCTCGATTACATCTACACCGTTACAGATATTGAAATAAACAGCGCTGCAAACGGGAGGCCAAAATGCAGTTTGTGAAATTATTTTCAGGTATACCTACCAGCTGACTCAATATCGCAATTTCCCAATAGTTTAAAATTTACTCAGATGTAAAAATGTATAGGTACCAAATTTTGTACTTGTTCTCACTCGACTACAGACTACAATTACATATCCCATAATTAATAAACAGTTAGAAACAATATTATTTAATCAATTAATATCTAAAATGTTTCAAATTTGTTTACCATTGGTAGGTACCTATTAAAATTATATTGAAGGTCGAAAACCGTGACAAATTTCATATTTGTTGGACTTCTTACAACCCCCACATTTCAGCTTCTTCCGGAAAAGATAGGGACATGTAAGCCATTTTCCGATTTCTTGAGCCGGTTTCAAAACAAGCTGCATTGAAAATGAAAAACTGCTATTTTCACTTACTTGTTTAAGTATAAATAACTCAAAAGCTACTCAGTTTAAATTCCGACTGTGAAAACCATTCGTACTGGACTTTCTCAGACAAACTGGAAATATATTAATATACAGGGTGTCTCATTTAAAAAAATAGACAATGTCATCATGACTGAGTCAAGGAACACCCTGTAATTTTTTTTTACGTCAATGGAACATAAATTGAATTAAAAAAAGACCTGTTTTGAGAAAGATTTTTCAAGGGAGAATTCTGAACATTTTGCATGTTAAATGCATCTACTATGTATCTTAAGAATAAAAGTCCGCTTATTAGGTGTCATTGTGAAAACCTACTAGAGAAAATATACCTACCTGGAGAAAGTAAAAGTTTTCTTTGGATGGTTTCAAAAATCGTTACCCATTTATACATATATGTACTTATTTGTTACTTTGAAGTGATTCACACAAGGGCAAACCTTGGGAGTGGGGAATATAGAGGATGGAAATCTATATCGGCCAATACGCACAACTGAGATGGGGAGGGGTTCCGGGAAGAAATAACCGAGATACACCTTCTCGTCGGGAAACCTTTTCAATGCACCGGATATTGAGAAACCTTCTGCTCTCATGACGTTTGACCTTTCTTCAAAATAGTAATCCTCCCATGACACAGAAATAGAGAAATATGAACTGTCGAGAAATGCGTTATAGGAATGATAAGGATTCTACATTAATACACAACAAAAACCATCCGAAATGTCTCTTAAAAGGAGCCTTTTCCGCTTGCTTGGTGAGAAAGTCCACAAGAATATTTTTTCCGTTACAACGGTTTTTATAAGTCATCTGGAGCCTTGAGTGGTATAACAAGCCGACAGCATTTATAAGTAATTTAAAAAAAAAAATTTTGATTTTAGAGATGTATTTTGAAAAAATAAAAATTTTCAATTCTAGTTTTTCTTATTTATTGACGTCATTATTGAAAATTTGACAAACTTAAATTTTCATTGCAGTTATTGACCAGCTTTATTTTTGCGATGGCTGTTTTTTTTATCTGACGAATGACGATTCATATTTATTTTGCAGTGCCGGAGGGGACTTTATTTTTTTAAATACGACCCTGGATTTTTTATTGCAAAAATTGAAAGATATTTTAATTCTGAAATTTGATGCGCGTTCAAACCTGTTTCGGACAATAGCGATTGACATCATCGGTTTAATTTCACTCTAATACGGATCTGTGCTTTTATTTAACTTTTTGGACTTGTCGGATTGTGATGACGATGAGTAACGCAAGTCCAAGAAGTTTAATAAGAACACAGATCCGTCCGTATTAAGGTTAAATTAAATTGATGATGTCAATAGTTATAATAGTCCGCAGCACGTTTGAACCAGTATTGTCCGTATTCATCAAACTTCAAAATATAACTCTGGGGCTATATTTCGAATTTTCTGACAGCTGATTGGTGCAATGATCAAACCCTACGAACGCTACGAATTTTAAACCAATAACATGTTCCAAAATATAACCCTAGGGATTATATTTATTGATGAATGCGGGGACCTATGTGTGACATATCATTAGATTCAGAATAAAAATATCTATCAATTTTGGCAATAAACAATCCAGGGTCGTATTTAAAAAATAAAGTTCAGTCCGGCTCTGCAAATATGAATCTTCAGATAAAAAAAATGATGCCGCAAAAATAAAACTGGTCAATAACAATGAAAATTGGTTATTGGTTATACGCGGTTACAGTTTTTTCCCAATCTTCAATAATAACGTAAGTAAATAAGAAAAACTAAAATTGAAATTTTTTGGGTTTTTCAAAATAATTGGAAAATCAAAAATAATTTTTTCCACCATCGTGGAAAAACTAACAGAACTTAAGTTGTCCGGCAACATTCTTTCCTTCATTGAAAATTTCTTAAGAAACAGATCTTATAGAGTGAGAGCAAACGGCAAACCTTCATCAAAATTCACTCAAGAGAATGGTGTTCCACAAGGCTCCATCTTGAGCCCCACGCTGTTCAACTTAGCCATAAACGACATCTGCGCAAATATTAAGCGCCCAGTAAAATATACACTGTACGCCGACGACCTTGTCATTTACTGTCATGGCAAAACCACATCCGCCACAACCAACCTAATTCAAGCAGCCATAAACCAACTTAGCCTCTGGTCATCAAAAACTGGCCTCCATTTCTCCACAACAAAATCCAAGATCTTAAAGTTTAGCAAATCCTATGATACATCAACCCCTAAAGTGACCCTTAACGGGAAAACCCTCTACTCAGTAAATCAGCACAAAATCCTTGGACTAACCTTCGACAAAAGACTGAATTGGAAGCAGCACATTGCTGACGTCAAAACCAACTGCCTGAAAAAACTCAGCATACTGAAGATCTTAGCCCACAGCCAATGGGGAGCCGATGAAAACATCCTGCTGAGAGTGTATCGCGCACTTATTCGGTCCAGAATAGACTACGGCAGTGTCATATACATATCTGCCTCAAAATCCACCCTAAAAAGCCTGGACTCAATACACAACACTGCACTCAGAATTTGCCTCGGGGCTCTCAGATCAGGTCCCAATGAAGGCGTTAATTGTGAAGCCAACGAACCTCCCCTTCGACTGAGGCGCCAACACCTTCTTTTGAGCTACTTCTCCAGGATATCAGCCAACCCCCAAAACCCAGTATACTTACTCATGACAGCCATGCTACCACCACCTAACTCACCCCCAAGAGTCCTATCAATAACACAAATTCTTCAACCACTCCTTACCAACCTCCTGCATCCTGACCTCCTATCCACAAAGCCAATCATGACACCCTTATTTCCCCCCTGGAAAAAACATCTCCCAAATTTCAACACTCTCTAACTATCCTAAACAAGACACGCCGAAGGAACTTCTCAGAAAAGCATTCCAAGAAATCATCCAAACTTCAAACTTCGATGAAATCATCTACACCGATGCGTCAAAAAGTGGAAATGGCACAGGATGTTCAGCGGTAACCCTCAACAGTACACTCTCCACCAAAACCTTACCATGCTTTGCAAGTGTGTATACAGGCGAACTCTATGGAATCCTCCAAGCCATTAAATCTATAAACACCGAACGTCATCACGTAGCCATTTGTACAGATTCTCTCTCCTCCATCAAATCCATCAACCATCTATACACCCAGCATCCACTTATTCAAGAAATACATGACTCACACGAAAGACTAGCCTCCCAGGGAATAAGCCTGACACTGCTATGGGTTCCATCACATGTAGGTATACCAGGAAATGAAAAGGCCGACAATGTAGCAAAAGAAGCCTCGTCTTCATCCACAATCTCTGCACAAGTCCAAATCCATACAGACTTGAAAGCCTACAGCAAAAAAGCCGCCAGAACCGCCTGGCAGAACCACTGGGACAGAGTCTCCTCAAGGCTGCATGAAATCCAACCATCTCTTAAGCGATTTGAACTCCCATCAACAATGTCAAGAAGGAACAAAATGGTAATTCGGCGACTCCGAATAGGCCATACCCGTCTAACCCATGGATATCTGTTTACCTCTGGAAATCCACCGCAATGCGAGCACTGTAATAGCATACTCACGGTCAAACACATACTTACAGACTGTTTAACCCTCTCAAGCAACCGACAAAATCATGGTATTATTGGAAACCCAAAGGAAATTCTTAATTCCCCCGATCAGCTGGCACATTTGATCAACTACCTACAAGAAATTAATGTATTTCAAAAGATATAATGTCTCAATAATATAATCAACACACATGATGTACAATAATGTAAATACTGTGACCGAACAATAACTGTATCTGTGTCAATGACCATAGTTGTCGAGACACGTTAAATTTAAACTAAAAAAAAAATAAATAATTTTTGAAAATCTGCCATTCGGTTGTCGTTCTGGTGCCCAACTTTTTGCCCATTCAACGTACCCTGTATGTACCTATACAGGGTGTTTTGTAATTGAATGTCAATATTTAAGGGGGTGATTTTTGGGTCCATTTTAAGAAGAAAACTTCATGAGAACGTATGTCCTAAGAGTCTTAACTTTTGAGATACAGGGTGGTAAAGTTTTTAAAAGTTAATAATTTTTTCATAATAACTGTAATACCGCTCTGGATATTTTAATGAAATTTAATAGACAGGTATTACTCATCAAGGAGGCATTTTTTCATGTACCACATTTCGTTTTATCTACACTAGTCACATCTTGCAGAATTTTATCTGCATATTTTTATATTTTTTTATTGTCATTTTAACGATAATCTTGTGATCATGTAGAGAAACAGATTTTTTTTCGCGAAAACCGTGCATCGGACTGAAAAAAAAATAGGTAATCAAATTTGCTTGGAAATGAATGGGGATTCCAAAAATGATTTCCATTTGAAGAGAAATCAGTGGAGTACCATCAATGTCTGCTAAAATATGCCGGTAAAATTCTGCACGATCGTGCACCATCGTCACTAATGGAAATAAAATGTAACGTGGTACATGAAAAAATGCCCCTTGATGCGTAATACCTCTGTAAACGAAATTTCATTAAAATATCCAGAGCGGTATTACGGATATTATGAAAACATTATTTATTTTTAAAAACTTCACCACCCTGTATCTCAAAAGTTAAGACTTTTAGGACGTACGTTCTTATGAAGTTTTGTTCTTAAAATGGACCCAAAAATCACTCCCTTAAATATTGACATTCAATTACATAACACCCTGTATAACTGATGGGAAAAATTAAAATGTATTTTTCTGCCTCTTTCAAAGATTGACCTGAGATTTTTTTTACATTAGGACGATGTCATGATTTTTTCGTAGTTTTGAATCGGAAACTGAATCCAACGAGAATCGATATAATATGTAGTATTAAGAATTCGAGTAAATCACGGAACACGAAACTGTTACTTTGACGACATGCTCGAATGTGTTCATCACTCGGTATAGGTAATTATAAGAATTACGTATACGTACTCTTTTTTAACGATATGCATTGTCATTGCACACCGATGAAAAACGAAGAAACCTTGTTACGATACAAAAATGTTACACTCTAAATACTCACACTCTGTATAATTAAATGAATTAATAATTTTTTTTGCTTCCTGTTTGTACATCACATTTTTGTCTGTTAATGATTAACTAACGAACACCTCCTACTTAATGATCTCTCCTACGATCAATTGTTTATACAGGCTCACCTGTCATTGCTGGGTGGGTTTGGAATGACGGAATGAATTTATTAATTTACTGTAAGTAGGTACCTATTTAGTTGTGTATTGGCATTTTTCATTTCATTGCATATTATTAGACTGAACTGAGTAGAGTATTTTTGCTCTGAATTATATACGTAACCTATTTATTTTATTTACTAAATTTTGCAATGTTTACGGGAGTAGTACACAGACACACAGTTTTATTAGTTTTATTTTATTTGATTCACTTAACATACTCGTACCTATTTCAGGTAAACTCTTCGTTGAACTTTATTTGTTTTCTTTTATAAAAACTCGAACAAACTGTATTCAGGAAGCCAGGTGTTTAAGGTTAAAGTCCTTGACTTCCCCTAGTAAATTTCCATTGTTTTGTGTAATTTCGTGAAGGCAACAAAAGGTGATGGCGCCATATGCTAAAATTAACTTTATGCATTTCAGTTTAAAAAATAGAAATATGGTCTTTGAGTGCGCGCACTATAGGAAAATTATGCAATAATTTATACCGCATTATTGGATCTTAATTTGATAAAATGTTATTTTAAAGTACATTATAATGTTATATTTTCTTGAATGGCGAATTTCCTTAACAGTAAATTGGGCACAGGAAAAATGGCAAAAAAATATTTTTGTAAAGTAAATAGACCGAGATATGAAGAGGTAAAGTTGAGAACTCAGCCTCTTTTATTTTGACAGTTTTAAAGAATTTGTTTGCTTAAAACAGGGACTAGGGCCTCTTGATTTCGTTTATATACAGAGTGTTTACTGTAAGGTTATATGTCACAAAAAAAATTGACTGGAATCTTGTCAGAATATTCTCGACGCCTTTTAGATCGACCCTCACTTACTATTGCATCAGTGGGAATCATCGAACCCTACTTCTTTGAAGACGTTTATGGGTAAGGGTAGATTCGGACATATTCGTACTTCGGACTTATTATATGGAGCAGCAACGCAGAAAAATTCAGTTCACATACATCAGAGTTGAGCTCTAGACGGATGTTTGCTGGAAGTAACATTTTTAATGGTTATGGACATTTTATAGAGCTTTTTGGAGGTATTCCTTTGGCAGCGTGCATTGTTTAGACATTGTTCTGACTTAGACTTGTCAGAATGGACTGCACTGATGTGTAGAAGGCGCGAGAAGAGTTGCTCGCGAACATGGCAGGTTCGCGACACTTGACGTTTCTAGAGTCCCTTAGTCATCAATATGAGGAACGCGCTCGGCAGTAAGTCAGTTAGAAGTTCAAGTGAAGTCTTGAATGAGTTGAGTTAGAGACGAGCGACGGAAATCTAATAAGAGAGAATGCTATACAGGCTGTTCCTAAATACCAAGTACATACGAAAGGAGGTAATTCTTTGGCTTATTTTATGTCTAAAATTTTATATAAACATAGGCCCGCAACCGCTTTGTTACCGATCTACAGGGTGTTGAAATTAAAAAAAAAAGTACCTATTTTCTTTATAGCTCCCATAGTTTTTGAGATATTTAGCTGAAATTTGGAACACAGGTTACTCTGGAGGGCTTATATCATTGGGCATGACAAATAGTTGTGAGAATCTACGGAGATATTTTTTCCCTGAATTTCTCCCATTTCTCCCCTTGAACTTTTTTGCGATGCACCGTTGGTAGATTCTAAACTACAATGTCAATTTTCTGACTTGTTGTGATTATTATTTTATTATTCCTGTGATTCCATCGTGATTTTTTAATAAAACATTCATATAAAAATGTATCAACTATTTCTGGAGCAGTTGTAAATGACGATTTTGAGAAAAAAATCGCAGAGTGATTACACAAAAAACTGTTTCTATACAGGGTTATTCACGGTATATGCCTCGGAAGATTATGGCCGTGTCTCTTGATTTTAGGATCTTTTTATTTTTGGAGTGGATAGAGACCCGGCAGAGGTACGTTTTAAAATTATATTCATAATGTACAGGATGTCCCAAAAGCATGAAACATATCAAAGTTATGTTTTTTTAAATGGAATGCTCCTATGTTATTGCATTTTTAGATTGCCTGGGAAGAAAAAAGAAGATTGGCTTTTACAGTTGGTGTTTAAATTCAGAAGTTTTTGAGTTATAAACAAGTGAAAATCATCATTTTTCAAGTTCAAGGCTCTGTACAAGGAAAACGGCTTAAGATAGAGAAAAACGGCTTACATGTCCCTATTTTAACTTTTCATGTACTATCCTATGGTATAGAAACATTTGTACTTTCTTTGATTTTTTTATTTGGCGACGCGTGGAGAAATCTCAGAATTTTTCAAATTTTTTATCACCCTGTATAAATATTTTATCTACATCATTGGATAGTATATGAAAAGTTACAATAGGGACATGTAAGCCATTTTTCTCTATCTTAAGCCGTTTTCCTTGTACAGGACCTTGAACTTGAAAAATGACGATTTTCACTTGTTTATAACTCAAAAACTTCTGAATTTAAAAACCAACTGTAAAAGCCAATCTTATTTTCTCTTCTCAGGCAATCTAAAAATGCAATAACCTAGGAGCATTCCATTTAAAAAAACATAACTTTGATATGTTTCATGCTTTTGGGATACCCTGTACATTATGAATATAATTTTAAAACGTACCTCTGCCGGGTCTCTATCCACTCCAAAAATAAAAAGATCCTAAAATCAAGAGACACGGTCATAATCTTCCGTGGCGTATACCGTGAATAACCCTGTATAGCTAAAAATTACAGAAAAAAAGATATTTCGAATTGTATACCTAACTATAATAATTTATTTACGGCCAATATTATAAACGCTGGTTAAGTTAACTGGCCGATTTCTGTGGTCGTTTCTGGAGAAGATATAGACTATAGGTCGAAATTATTGCATTTTAATTACTCTTGGCATAAAAGGGATTACAAAAATATTAATAAAAGTTATTCGAGGTCAATATTAGCTTCAAAATCGGGCACAGAAATCTGCCAGTTAACTTAACCAGCGTTTATAATATTGGCTGTTAGTAAAGTAATTTTTTTATGGGTGATTTTTCTAACGGCAATAAGAATGACGTCAAATATTGGGGCGCAGAAAACTCGTGGCGTAGTGGCGTAGCGAATCGAATTGGAATCGAGAATGTTTTGCCGTGTTTCGTCGTGGGTTGTATAGGTAAGTTCGACCTTGTCATTGATTAATGCTTGAGATTCCAAAACTGGCGCAGCATTCCAACACTGAAGAAGTATGCCATCGCTATAATTATTTCCTCCTTATCCTTATTGTAGCCGCACGCGAAATTTAAATTTATGTTTTCTAGAATTGGATTCTAATTATTCCTTCAACTCTAGTCCGGGCGCTAGATAATGTGGTGGATTCATGCTCAGTTCAATGGTGCCGTGTACGATTTATATCTGTGTGTGTATAAATTATTTGTTTCATTTTCACTGTAAACGTGAATTTCGAGAAATAAAAGCTGTTAACGTGTAGCTAGTAGCGACATAGGTATTATATCTTCGAATCCCCCCCCCCCCAAGATTTCATGTTTTTTAAATTATGTTTTTTAAAGGCAATTCCAAAAAAATAGCTGTTCTGGTGATAATAATTATCGACATGACAGCCAGAAAGGTCTTGACGTTTGAGAACTTCTATATCAGAAGTCAAATCATAGCTATAGTCTACATTGCTTCGTCTGAACCAGTGCGCTCACAGCTATAGTATGGTGACTCCAAAGAGTAACTCCATCCATATGACAGTTTGGAATTAGATAGAGAGAAGTATGTATTGTAGTATCTACTCTACAGTTGTCGCCCCTAATGATAAGGCGTTATCATAAGGCCTAATGATAACACGCTGCTTCTCGGGAATCGTCTCAAATCTTCTGCCCTTCAAGGGGCTTTTGAGTTTGGGGAACGAGAAAAAGTCACAAGGAGTAAGGTCAGGTGAGTGGTGAGGAGGGGCGGTGGGGAAGAACATTGATCGAGTGTTTGGCCAAAAACTCAATAGTTCGAAGGGCTGAGTGGGCTGGAGCGTTGTTGTAATACCAGTCGCCACTCTTCCACATTTCTGACCTTTGGCGACGGATGGCGTTTCTTAGACGTTTAAGACCTTCAATGTATGGTTCACTGTGGAACATTGGGATGGTTCCACACACTCGTGGTGAACAAGCATAAAAAAGTCTGCATGGCCTTGACCATTGGATTGAACTTGACGATCTTTTTTGGGAAAGACGCTTCACTCACCCACCGAGACCATTGGACCTTCGTTTTAATGTCAGTATCGTAGATCCAATGATCCATCACCCATTATGATCCTTGGCAAGATTTTTGTCTTCTTCTGAAGGATTAGGCAGTTCCTGACAATCCTGGACGCGATTGACTTTTTGGTCGTCCCGTCATCAGACGTGGCGAAAAATTTAACGGCATCGCGTGGTGCATCTTCAATTTTTCGATCTTATTCGATAAACCTTATTCCTTCAGGTTAGGTCAGGTCTCTCAGTCTATGAAGAATGAAGGTGTATATCTGCAATCGGAAAATTACTTTTTCATCGGCGGATCTGTACAAACGTAGGGACACCAAGCGGAAAAGCTTCGTTCCAGTGACAAGGTTTCCTGTAACGAATATTGCTATAGTAAAATAAACTCTTAAGACTTGGAAAATACGGTGCAATGCACACGAACTGATTATAAAATATTATGAAGTAAGGCAGCTTCATAGAACATTCAACGTTTACAGACACCGTGGTTTACAGATAAAGCCCGAGAAATGCGGCTGAATATCATTACCAATTACGTATAGGGTACATACATAAATGTCTATTTCTGGTGGATCGATATAATGTAGTTGCAACGATAATGAATATTGAATGTTATTGTCAATGTCAAATCAATTATTATTCCTTTCTGAACTTTTTCCAAGCTGACATGGCAGCAATATCAGCACGGTAAATTATTATTTCTAGATTTGACGATAAGTAAAATAGTGCCAGTGCCATGTATGTATAGCTAATTATAATTACATGCCTATAATAACTTGGAAACTGAAGATGTATGTGTGCTGATGGGCTGTCAATTATTGCAGTTCGTGACATTTGTAAACTGAAGATGTACCTACGCGATAAACGTCAAAACATGTCAATTTTGTTATAAGGGGGACAGATATTATTGGGTGACAAATTTAACTATCTACAGGAAGAAGCTATCCCTTTTGCTTATCGTCATAGGGAACAGGTATCATGTGAAGTGATATAATATATCACTTCACATGATACCAAATGATATTATCATTTGAATTCAAAGTTAGTTGAATTCTCTTTACATACAACGATATCTGTTTACCTTCTGAGTTTCACCTAGAAAAATATTACAGTATGAATCGACACAAAACAATTCTTGACAATAATTAATTATTGTTACTTTATTTGCTGTGAAAATGTGCGGAGAAATAAAACTTTAAAAGACAACAGTGCACTTTACTACGGTTTCTAATTTGGTCTATAGGTATTCATTCACACACTTCTTCAATTTTATGTCTCGTAATAGTAATTGTTGAGAAAACCAGTTTTATCGATTCGCCCTGTAATATATTTTTTTGAAACCTAAAAAGTATGAGATATCGTTATAAAGAGAATTCCAATAGCTCTCTAAAGATGTATCACTCGATATCTATGTTCCCTATGATGATAAGCAAAGGGGCCTGCCAAGAGGATGAACTGGGGTAGTTAAATTTGATTACTCAAAATAAATGTCCCCCTCAATAACAAAATTGACATGTTTTGACGTTTTTCGCGTACATCTTCAGTTTCCAAATGTCACGAACTGCAACTGGCTACTGGCAACCCATCAGCACATACATGGGCTTTTACTTCCCTTATTTATTCCCAAAAACAACTACATAGGTACTTAAACAGTGAGGGACAAAAGAAATGCAACAATTCTAAAATTTGGGAAATTTTTAGCTTTGAAAAAAAAAACAAAAATTGATAAAATTTTTTTTTATTCAATTTTATTTTTATTGGCGTAACGTTTTTTTTTATACAGAGTGTTCCTTGGATGTCCATGAAGTTAGCACCGCTATTTTGTATTTTCAACCACAAAAAAGGATGTGCTGAGAGAGAAGCTGAGATGTACCCGCGATGTGCTATCATGTGCCGCACTTGATTTTTTTTTTAATGATAAGGTTTTAAATAGGGTTTTAATACTTTTTTTCCATGAAGTTAGTGCCGCTATTTTTTCTTTTCTTAAAAACGCAAGTTGTGCCGGAATGTGCTCCTGTTGTGCTGCCATGCGCGTAAAAATAATTTATAAAATTCGAATTTGCCATTTTTATGGACGAAAATGCGGTTTTTTTTGCGAAATTAGCACTTCAGTTTTTCATTTTCTTGAAAACGCAAATTGTGCCGTAATGTGTTTCTGTTGTGCTGTAAAAAAGTTCATCCTGCTTATCAGCCCTAGGTAGATAACATCGATTGTATTAATTTTTGTAATTTAGATAGGTATGTATAAAATCCCATACAAGAAACAATGAAAAATGAAAGAGAGATTTAGGTAAAAGGGAGAAAATAAAAAGCTGCGGTGCTAACTTCGCAAAAAAATTGCATTTTCGTCCATAAAAATGGCAAATTCGAATTTTTAAAAATTATTTTTAAGGCAAATGACATCACATTCCAATAATACAACTTGCATTTTTAAGAAAAGAAAAAACAGCGATGCTAACTTCGTGGAAAAAAAAAATGTTACCCTATAAAAGTCATACAGCCAATATTATAAAGGCTCATTAGGTTAACGGGCAGATTTCTGTGCTCGTTTTTGAAGCTAATATCGACGTCAAATGACTTTTATTAACATTTTTGTAATTACTTTCATGTCAAGAATAGATAAATTTAAAAAATTTCCACTTAGACTCGATACCTTCTTCAGAAATGGCCACAGAAATCTGCCCGTTAACTTAATGAGCCTTTATAATATTGGCTGATAGCCTTAGAAATATTTTTCTTCAAGTCCGGCACATGATATCACATCGCGGCAACATCTCAGCACATCTTTTTTTTGTTGAAAATCCAAAATGGCGGTGCTAACTTCATGGATCCTTGACTCAATTATTAGGTCATCGTGTTTTTTTTTATGCACACCTATATTTTTTCTCATTACTTTGATAGTATTTTAACTGTCGATATACCTTGCGTTAAAAAAAACGAAGAAAGATATTTTTATAGTTTGGAAAAGGTGAAAAATATTAGATACTACTTGATTATTTGTTTCCAAATTAAATTTTCTGTTTTCCAAATTATTATTATGATTAATATCAAATGTAGAAATTTAAATTAGTTTTATATGTTCAGGCGAAATTTATTTAGGCCGCTGCATTTGGGAACGGGCGGTAAAACTCATTGGTGACCGCAGTCTCAAGCTTTGAGGCTTTGAAATTAGAGATCGCAGCCTCTATGATATAGCGCAAGTAAATCTTGTGTTAATAGCTGAGTCCATGTTAGTCTGAGGTGGAAAGGTAACAGAAAATCACTAGACTTTTGTTTTGGGATTTGGTATATTTCCCAGACATATACTTACATAATGTCTACCTAATTATTTATCTTATACAATTCAGCTAGAAATCTATCAGACAGAATAGTCTTCAACTCGATTATAAGCAAGCAACAAGCTTAATCTTACTAGAGAAAACATGTGATTTCTATTGTACGATTAAAAACAATCATTAAGTTAATTAACGAAAATAAGCACGGCTTTGCTGTAAATACGGAAAAATTATAATGAAGAAAATTAAAAGCAAATATGTACCTAATAATAAAAAATATAATGATCTGGTAAATAAATAAGCTGTAAACATGATTGTAAAATTTATCCGCAAGAAAGCATAATTTGTAATTAAAGTATAAAATTAGAGAAGACTGCTTGCTATAATAGCTTTCCACAATTAGACATAACGGACATGCTGTTAAAATAATTGTGTATGCTCTTAAAACTGTTAGTTGGAAACTATGTCAGATGCAAAAATCGATACATCCAATATAGCGGCGTTACCTTCATGAAATTTTCCAGAAAATTACTACAGACTACATACACAGGTACTTAGGTACCAGCTTTTACTTGTTTTACATTGCACCAACTGTTCAGTTTCTACAATATAACCGATATCCTTATATATTAATTATTAAGTGAAATGAACAAAACGAAAGTGTCTCCTATCCTATAATACTCCCGATAGGTGAATACTTTTGTTCCAACAATAACAATACGCAACGGACTGGTAAATTATTATTATTCTGTACAGTAGTTTTAAGTTGAAGGTCGTGACGTGGACATTGTCATGCAGTGCACAGAACTTTAACAAGTTTTCTCTAAAATTTACTAATTTGCTTAATTGATTAGAGTATAGATCAATAGTTTTGTTTTTCCTTCTTGCCTTATGAAAGGTCGTAGGTAGATATGCGAGACCAAATTATTTCACACACTTTAAAAAGTTTTGTTTATCATATCTCGTATCATTTTGTGGCTCTTCTAAACAATTTGTTTATTAAAGTTTATGCTGCATATAAATTCAACAATAAAGACCTCTAAGGTCGTTGACGGATCCCTAGATCAAGCCATAGACCCGGTCAAGGTGACTTGGGTTTGCTAAATCCAAAAATAGATTTTTAATAAAAACTATTAGGGAGGTAAATAGGATTTGTGTGCTGTGTTTATATCGGAAATAATAGGTTGGTTATCCTGATTCTACCAAAGTTTTAACGTTTACAAATTATACAAAAATGAAATATTCCGGGGAAAATTGAAGGGAAGATACATTTTACATTATTTAGTATTGTTCAGTATAGAAGTTCTTTTGAAAGAATTTATGAATGAAAATTGTCCAAAAAACTCAGTTTCAAAGATGGGCTCAGCTGATGGTAGTTTTTTGGTCGATTTCAATGTTCGGTTTTATATTAACACTCATGATGGCACAAAATCTCTCGCCTTCTGTTTCCTAACTATACAATGTAGGTATTATAGGGGTTTTCAGATGGGTTTTTCATTAATCATTGCAGAAAATTTGAGGGAGACTCCTTGATCAATCTTAAGGGGGCTTTTTTATGAAACGATTTTAATTAGAAAAAAAAGGAAACTTTGGGAATCAAAAACTACCACCAAAAGTCTTTTTGACTCGCTTTTTGATATCAATATTTTATTCACCCCGCTTTCCTGCAAAAGGGTGGACCATTTTGCAATACTACCCCTTGGATTTCTTTTCATAAGAACAAATTTTAATGTTCATACTTTTTAGTTTTACCAAGGCCCTTTATACTTTGGGTCCAATTTATTTAAAATTATTTTTGACTCTTGAAAATTCCGCAGGAACTTATTAATTTTACAAAAAAAAAGAATAATAATAATAATAAAGGGACTTGCATGTATTATTAAACATTAATGTCCATATTCACAAAGCGTTGCTGCCCTCTAATATCTCAAAAATAAATAAATAAATAGGATGACGATATACAGCTTATATGCATTAGAATGAGAAGGGTACTTATTATATGATTACGTAATTGTTTGGAAAATTATCGTTTGGGATTATCGTTACCAAAGAAGTTTGGGGGTTATTATAACCCCCCATAGAGCTATAATAGCTCTGCATGTCTGCTTGCAATGTTTGGATGATTATGGTGGTTAAGTATCCATAAAGCATGTTATAGGCATACAGAAAATGTCCAATTAATAGAAGAAATCGAATAATTAATTTATCGCTTAGAAGCCATAACTAAAAAACTAAAATTACATTACAATAACAGACTTTCTTTATTTTTCATGACATGGACCTGTCTTCGTTTTATGTCTGAAATATGATTCCATTCCATGCATAAGTTCATCAATTTCAAAGTGAAATTTCAGTTTTATCTATATTGAGCACGATTTTTTGTGCCGTTTTTTTTTTGCTAAGCATGCATTTGCAAAGCAAATGGATACCTTCCTGGTGTTACTATAGGTACGTCCTCCACCCCTATACAGGGTGTTATGTAATTGAATGTCAATATTTAAGGGGGTGATTTTTGGGAGAAATTTTAAGAAGAAAACTTCATAAGAACGTATGGCCTAAGAGTCTTAACTTTTGAGATACAGGGTGGTAAAGTTTTATTAAAATGAATCATTTTTTCGTAATATCTGTAATACCGCTCTGGATATTCTAATGAAATTTCGTATACAGGTATAACGCATCAAGGGGCATTTTTTCATGTACCACGTTTCATTTTATTACCATTAGTGACGATGGTGCGCGATCGTGCAGAACTTTACCGGCATATTTTAGCAGACATTGATGGTACTCCACTGATTTCTGTTCAAATAGAAATCATTTTTGGAATCCCCATTCATTTCCAAGCAAATTTGATTACCTATTTTTTTTTCAGTCCGATGCACGGTTTTCGCGTAAAAAAATAAAATCTGTTTCTCTACATGGTCACAAGATTGTCGTTAAATGACAATAGAAAAAACTAAAAATATGCAGGTAAAATTCTGCACGATCGTCACTAGTGGAGATAAAACGAAATCGTTCTTATGAAGTTTTCTTCTTAAAATGGTCCCAAAAATCACCCCCTTAAATATTGACATTCAATTATTACAAAACACCCTGTATAGGTGTCATAGTGAAACTGTTGGATACCTAGATGTAAATAATGACCAAGTTATGTATTTTCCGAAGAAAATTAAGATGGGCAGTTTAAAGGAAAAGAGCACATAGTCGAATGATAATTTAGAAGAAAAAAAAACGATTCATTAAACATGTCAAAGGTATGTTTATTGATATTTATGTCTTTAGAACGATCTTTTCATAAAGGGAAAAATTGCTATGATGGCTTTGTCATTTTGTTCTTGTCTATTAATTTCCTAGATGTTTGAAAATCTTCATTAGGAGGAGATTCTCAATTTGACTCGGACTATGTTATTTATTAACAATTACTCCATCCGTAATCAACACAGTTACAGTCGAGGTTACAGTTACAGAACTTTGGAACTTTTTTCTTTATGTTTGGAAATTCGCTGCTTACAATAAACATCTAAAACAAATCGCTTCAGTAGTCTTTTAATAATAATTGAATAAATTGAATAAATCTTTTGAAAATTCAGTTGATGAAAAATTTATCTAGGCAACAAAAATAAATCAAAGCTATTTCTAGAAAAACGGACTTCGATAATGGTCGAGAGGCCCACCCGATTTAACTATTCTGGTTCCAGTTCAAAGGTATAGGTACAATTTAGAGAAGAAATATGATAAAAGATTAAACATGACGAAATAATAGCGTCGGGCGTCTGTCGTGATTGCTTTAAGTGAATTCTGCAATCCTATAATAATGAATTATTTGTGTATCATATGGGAATGCAGCTTCTTCGCCTACACTTATAATACCACTTCACAAAAATTGTAATAATTGTCTAGATCATGAAGGTACCTACTTTTATATAAACTAAAAAGTATCACTTTAGCATAAATCTAATAACATTTTTTTTATAACTACCTAATCAAATTTTGACTGATATAAAATGAATCACAAAAAGAAACAAAAAATCATATTCAGAAATAAAAAAATACATAATATAATATGTCCCTGAAATGACTTTATAGCTCACTACCAAATATTCCTCGGGCGAAAGTAAGTCGATTTAAGTGAACTTATCCTAGTCCAAAGTGGCTTGGTTTAGCCGCTAGGAAATGTCAAAGTGTCAATTCTGAAATTCTTATATTTGACTATAAAATCTAAACCGCTGAAGCGATTTCGATGAAATTTGGTATCATGTTTTGGTTTTATGGGACAACAAGTGCAATACAAAAATAACTCATGACATTAATTATTCATTGGCATAGATCATGGTTTATTTTAGGTTTCACACTCTTTGAACTTCTACACTAACGGAATTAGAAAGTGAATTAACGTCATGAGTAATTATTTTAGTATTGCACTTTTTGTTCCATAAAACCATAACGTGATATCAAATTTCATGAAAATCGCTTCAGCGGTTTGGCTTTTATAATTAAATAGCTGTAAAGTCATTTCAGGGACACCTGTATGCACTACTTTCCTATTTCCTACATTTTGTAGAATTGACGACGAGGCTTAGAGTAAATTTGAATTCTTTCGTCGTTCCTGAAATAATTTAATAAAATTTTTGAGAAATAATTTAAACAAAATGACAAGTTCGCTTCTAGGCAAAGAAAAAATAAATAAGGATGAGTACTAGTAATAGATAGGTTTTCTGTTTATACAAATGAAAAATATAAAGTGTTAGGATTCACTCAGATCGGAATACAGACAGGAATGCAAGGAATGCAGACGCATTAACACCAACAGGAAGGTCTGTTGGTATTAGGAATGTTGCGCATGATGCGTAACATGGGACAAGGCAGGAAAAGGAGCTAGAAGTCAGTAGTGGTTGTATAACCGTCGTAGAGTCAATATATGAATGTTAATAATATACTTCTTCGTCATTATTGTTATTGTATAATTATTATTGAACTGAATAAATAATGTTCCTAATATTTGACAGCGGTGGGATAGCCACAAAAATGCCTTTTCTTGGTGAAAGTGAGGTGAAACCAAAAATTTAAGTTTTTAGCGAATTTCCGATGAAATAAATTTTAACATCGGGTAGTGTTGGTGCTGTTGTCCGGTACTCAAGTGTCTGAGTCGCAGCGCGAGTTTCCCCGGCGCGGGCCTCGCGTGGGTATTATGTGCTACCTACCTAGGTACTTAAGAGAAGTTCCGCTCCTCCGTTAACAACAATTAAATTTATTAGAAGCTGAATTTAGTAAATTAAAGGAAAACGGAAGCTCAAGAAATCTTGCAAGAAAACACTGAGTATGAAGTATTAACGTATTATTGGATTGATATCCGACTGGTGTCGGTAAGCAGCTATTGCCATGTTGAGTAGAGTTGTGATAAGTAAGGATAAGTAATGAAGATTATTCTGAGATTATTCCTAAAGGTAAGCACCTATTTTAGCTAGTGAGTTGAGAGATGCATGATAGATAATTATTATGAGTAGATGAAAAGCATGACTAAAGTTGGGGAGCTCTCCAAAGTCCAAATGGACTTACATATTTTGAATTCGATAGGTAGAAGTAAAGCAAAATAAGCATGAAGCATGAATATAAAGCATGAATTAAGCTGGTATAAAGCATGAAGTAAGCTGAAGTAGAATTGAACCCAAGTAGCATTTTGGGGCTAATTTGCGTCGATTCCACTTGATTTAGGTGTACTACCTATGTAATCTAATTCACCTAACATAAATTGCGTGAAGTTTACCTCGAATTTACGTGACGAAGATCAAACTAAGAGTAGATATTAAGTACATTCATCGACGTATTTGAGAATTATCGCTATGAAGTTAAGTGAATTCAATTATTCAATTATTGCTATGAAGTTAAGGCGATATTACTGAAATATGTACATTCGACGTTCGTCTTATTAGGTATAAAGAACCGACTTAAATTTGGGGAAGTACCTAGTGGTATCACTTTGAATGTAGGTACCTATCAGTTTTTGTAATGCAGGAAAAGTATAAGTAGATAAATTATCAAACAATGAAATGTAATAATGTGATATAAAAGAGGAAGGGTGTTCTCGGTGAGGAGATGTAATACCTGAGAGGAAAGAGGAAGGGTGTTCTGGGTGAGGAGATGTAATACCTGAGAGGAAAGAGGAAGGGTTTTCTCGGTGAGGAGATGAGATGTAATGCCTGAGAGGAAAGTGGAAGGGTGTTCTCGGTAAGGAGATGTAATGCCTGAGAGGAAAGTGGAAGGGTGTTCTCGGTAAGGAGATGTAATGCCTGAGAGGAAAGTGGAAGGGTGTTCTCGGTGAGGAGATGTAATGCCTGAGAGGAAAGAGGAAGGGTGTTCTCGGTAAGGAGATGTAATGCCTGAGAGGAAAGTGGAAGGGTGTTCTCGGTAAGGAGATGTAATGCCTGAGAGGAAAGTGGAAGGGTGTTCTCGGTAAGGAGATGTAATGCCTGAGAGGAAAGTGGAAGGGTGTTCTCGGTAAGGAGATGTAATGCCTGAGAGGAAAGTGGAAGGGTGTTCTCGGTGAGGAGATGTAATGCCTGAGAGGAAAGAGGAAGGGTGTTCTCAGTGAGGAGATGTAATGCCTGAGAGGAAAGAGGAAGGGTGTTCTCGGTGAGGAGATGTAATGCCTGAGAGGAAAGAGGAAGGGTGTTCTCAGTGAGGAGATGTAATGCCTGAGAGGAAAGAGGAAGGGTGTTCTCGGTGGAGATGTAATGCCTGAGAGGAATGAGAAGTTGACGACTTCGAGCTGAGATGAACCGAGTTGCTACCAGAGCTGGAATGATTGGGTTTTCTTTTATGATAACTAGGCGGCTATGATTTCGAGCGGGTGTTGTTCGATTTTGCTGCAAGGGTAGCTGGGAAACGTCGAGTTTGAGCTCTGATGGAAGTACGATGAATGGAAAGGGAAGTAGATGACTGAGTGAAACAGATGAGGTTGGTATAATTAATTGAGTATTTGCTTCAGCCATTCTGCAAACCAGTCTGCGGGTTCACCTGCCAGACTCTAGAGGACCCTGGGTCTTTCCATTGTAGGATTCGAGGACGAATCCTGGTCAGGATGGACGAGTTGTTAGGATTCACTCAGATCGGAATACAGACAGGAATGCAAGGAATGCAGACGCATTAACACCAACAGGAAGGTCTGTTGGTATTAGGAATGTTGCGCATGATGCGTAACATGGGACAAGGCAGGAAAAGGAGCTAGAAGTCAGTAGTGGTTGTATAACCGTCGTAGAGTCAATATATGAATGTTAATAATATACTTCTTCGTCATTATTGTTATTGTATAATTATTATTGAACTGAATAAATAATGTTCCTAATAAAAGTCATTTTGAAAAGAGTATTACATAATTATAATATTTTTGGGGTAACAGACTGTTGATATTTTGAGTTTGAGAGAACTAAAATAGGGAATGTGGGTTTTTCGTTTAATACCTATCTGCCCGTTGTTTTGGCATTTGGGTCGACGATTTTTAAGAGCGAGACGCTCGATAAAGGCAATGGAAAGAGGCAATAAGAGAAAGGTCAATCGGACAGATTGGGGCCATACTTAAACTATACTACTATTTACATCAAAATGACACGAGAACACGGTAAATTAACTGTTCTTTGTTCTCCTCCATATAATATGGTTATGATGAATCCCGTGGTATTTCACTTCTTGTGGTTTGCGATATTTACACCATTGATTCATTGAATTCGATCGACTTTCCGTCCTTATTATTATTGAACTAGTTTAATTTTAAATGTTGCCGGTTTTAGAATAATAACAATAATTTGTTATTTAAATCATGAAAATGCAGTTTACGTTATTCAAAATATTGTTAACGTTTTTGTTATGTTTTACAATTAGTGAAACAATTAGTGCCAAGGCGAGAAAAAAATTTGAACCTCAATGAGGTAACATTGGTAGGTTGTTTGTAACATAATATAATATACAATATAATGTAATATGTACCTAAGAGATGTAACATGAAACTGCAAGTAGTGAAAGGTGAAAATTTAGAAAACAAATAGGTACTGAGTTTGTTTCGACAAGTAATTTGTTTAAAACGTTAATAATATGTATGTTCCAATCCAAACAATGAGGCAAATGAAAAAGGAACTTCGGGCTGAGGGGAAAAACTAAGCGGCTAATTATGCTCACGGATTATACGAAGTCTAATTTGGCATTAATTAAATAAATATTATATTTATTTGAGTCAAAAATGAATATTAATTATGTGATAATTCGGGAGTTGGTTCAACAGACCTATTTTTTTTTTACTTTGTATTATGCCTCTATAATATGTGTTTATTGTTTATGAAGTTATGTTTTTTTTGTTGTTTATAATGTTATTTTGTTTGACGATGTTGACGTTTATTAGTTTGTTGTTTACGTTAAATTAATAACGATATCTTCATCTCTTGATATAAGCGATGTAAGGTTTTTCGACCAAAGGCTTTTTGAGGGGGGGGGGGGCACCCCTTTTTTTTGTGGTTTAGTGATGATGATACCTCCGCTTTTCAAATTTTTCAGATGAAAATTAATACAGTTTTTCAATGGACATTTATTTGGGAAACTTCTAAACGGTGATAGATATAGATAATATCATCAACGTTTAGCCGGCCGGCTGTATTTGAAAAAAGTTGCACTATTTTATCCTTTTCAAGGATCTGAAATCAAATTCAGGGTTACTGCAGTCGTTGCTGAAATATGCTGAAAAAACTTAAAATTCCGGATTTCTTATTTTATTAGAAGTGAAATTCTCGAGCAAAATATAATGTGAACAAGAGAAAGTAAATGCTTGGGTTATAGGCTCAAGGTCATTACTGATCTAATGGCAAAGACAAGACAAAAACACTGCTGAAGACACGGATGACGTGGATAGATATTTTCGTATTTGAGCTCATCGGCATGCCCTACCAGCAAGTGCCATTCCCCGTCTTTAGAAAAAAATCAGCCCTCTATATTCAACCCGAACATTCAAACTCACACGGAACTCCGGGATCTATAATCAGTAGCGACATCTCTGTCGGTGACCGTAGTCCGTAACTACCAACATTATAGAGAAGCTTTTACTCTAGTCTTTGGCATTGGATCAGTAATGAACTTGGGCCGCCTAGAACCCACAAATTTTCTTTCTCTTATTCATATAATATTTTGATCGATAATTTCATTTCTTATTTTATAAGCCATATATTTTTTATTAGGTATTGAGAATGAATAAATTATTTTTGTAGGTTATCAGGCGTCAAAAGTTGGCTTAGCCATATCCGACATTTTGGAAATTTTCAAAGCCGACTAGATCTTAGACAACTTTTTTTTTATGGTCGCCATATTGATTTATATGTCATTCAGTAGGTATGAAAAAAAATCAATTTAACCAAAAAGCAATTACTTATATTCACAACAAATTAATAAAAATATTTTGTTTTGAACGTCATTCTATGAAAAAAATTTGGAAAAAAGATGTAAACACGTATAGGTACCTATCGAAGTATAATATTTTGATTTTTTTTTTCAATTGGATAGATTTTTTATTTTCCTTGATTTTTTTTATACCGAATAACATGAAAAACAATATGGCGCCAATAATAAAAACGAAAGTTGACTGTGAAAACTCTTGGATCTAGTTGGCTTTGAAAATTTCTTAAATGTCAGATGGATAACTCTTGACGACTGAAGAATTGATGTAAACCTATACAAAAAAAAATCCAATTATTTTCAATAATAGAAAAGATATATGGCAAAAATAAAAATATTAATTTTTTCAGTTTTTTCAGCATAATATTTATTTCAGCAACGACCGAAGTGAAATAAACCCTGAATTTGATTTCAGATCCTTAATAAGCATAAAATAGTGCAGCTTTTCTCTAATTTAACCGACCCTTAATCTAAAATCTATAATATCACCGTTTAGAAGATACGCATATTGAAAAAGTGGACACCCTGTTATAATAAGTAGGTACTGGGTGGCTACCGTGATGAAAACCGTCATAAACCATAAAGTTGGGCCACATGTCCGACAATCAAAAAATCTCTTTTGATATACGACAGGTGAGTGGTTTTGCCAGGATTTTTAAAAATGCCACACAGTGGTAGGTATCTGCCGAAACATTAGTCAGTTTGGCAAGTTGCGTGTTTCATCGGAAATTTTTATTGAAACCATTGTTCAAAATGTACTCAGATCGCATACACTAATTTTGGCGTGTGTCGTGAGGAGAAAATTTTAAAATTTTGATAATAATAATTGTGAAAATCAAATGTTGGTAGGACTCAAATCTGGTGATTTCGACGGTCAATCTTTCGGACCAAGCGGGTTTTGAAGAATTCACCGATTTTACCTACCAGAAACTAAGAAATATGTAATCAGTTTTTCTTTACGACATGCTACTGAAATATTCGGGGTGGACACTTCGTTATGGGACAAGGGTGGTTGTTCGTAAAAACTGAAACAAGACAGTTTTGTGGTGATTTTAGAAAATTGTTTTAGTTATGTAAGAAAGAAAAAAAATTATCGTATACACTAGTATTTTTCCACCTTATCACTTTAACCTGGTAGGCGGGATGAATTTCAACCTTACAATTATTTTAATGATTACACAGAGTTGAGCACGATGGTGCTCTTCTTTAAAACTTCTTGAATTCTTTTACCGAAGCAAGCAACAAGATACTAATTTTAGAAAGCATAATATTATTACACTCGAAAAAATGCTCGTTTATTTAACTTGGTAGTTAATGCTAAGTTAATTACAAACTTGTATTTATTGAATTATATTATTATTCTTGTATTGGTTTTTAGGTTCTCTCAGGCTTACTTTTGTAATTATTAATAAATAGTTGACGTTTCGGGATTGATTAATCCCTTGATCACATATTTAATTAATAAAATAGATACAATAAAAATTATTTTAGTAAAATGAAAATATAAAAGTATGACATTTACAAGTCAAAATCTAAAAATGGCATATCGTTTGAAACAATGTTTATTTAGATAATTGTTCTTTTACTATTATTGTTTTTTTTTTTTTTTTTGAGTTGGTGTTTGTATGTGTATATTGTTTATAAATATACAATATATATATATGTTTATAGTGTAAATGTCATACTTTTATATTTTCATTTTACTAAAATAATTTTTATTGTATCTATTTTATTAATTAAATATGTGATCAAGGGATTAATCAATCCCGAAACGTCAACTATTTATTAATAATTACAAAAGTAAGCCTGAGAGAACCTAAAAACCAATACAAGAATAATAATATAATTCATCTATACGGCATAATTGGTTCAATATTTACAATTTTCTAATTCTTGTATTTATTTATACCTAGGTAATAATAAAGCACCTTGAATAAGTATTTGAAGTTCAATGCGTACTATTATTGAACTTTGTTAACGCCATCTACTCTATTTTTCATTTCTCATTTAACCAGTGCAAAAATTTCACAAAACTTATTTATTGCTCAGCTTTCCTAAGCAAGAAATTCAAGCTCAAATTCCAGGATTTAAGAAAAATTAAGAAATGTCTTTTGTTAGTATATGTACTTAATATGTATACTTGTACCTACAGAAAATCCCTAGCACTTTATAACAGCCGCCCGCTATACAACTTGCTGCTTTTGAATTTGACAACGCAAAGCTATCGGGTGAATTATTGAATTTCAAAAAAATTGGAAACAATTTCCAAAGAAAATGAAACGTAAAAGAATAGGAAGAATTTTTGAAATTATAGTACGCGACAAGTTTGAAACGATTGTACGATTGAAAGAATTGCACGCTCTTACTGTTGAGAGACTTTTTTGTATCAACGTAAAAAAATTACCATAATGTCGAAAATCCTCGGAAGAATAAAAATGATTATGTTTAAATTGTTTAAAGTTAAAAAATGTTGAGTTTTGCTGTAAATGTAGGTCGTTGCGGACCTGGCCTATAAATCCGATAATTTTGATAATTTTCATCACTTTGTACCCATAAAAATTTCATCTACATCATAGGTTAGTACATAAAAAGTTAAAATAGGGACATGTTAGCCGTTTTTCGATATTTTGAGTAGTTTCCGATGTACTTTGCTTTCAAAATTAAAAAAATTGCGATTTTCGCTTGTTTTTAACTTAAAAACTACTTGATTTAAACCGCAACTGTAAAAACCGTTAGGTATTATTAGATTTTCTCGGGATATATGAAAATACAATAATATACAGGGTGTCCTATTTTAAAAAAACAGACAATGTTGTATTACTGAGCCAAGGAACGCGTATAAAAAAATTTACATCACTAATAAAAAAAGTAAATTAAATTACAAAATTTTGCCCTTTTTTCAAAACTCAAAACCGAAAGATTTATTGGACTGTTGCCAGACTTTCTAGCTATCTTGTATTTCGCGCAATTTTTTTTTTGTGCTGGCATGTTGTGTGACGTTGAATATTAAAAAATACGCCCCTGGAGCGTAATAAGTTCACCCGCCCTTTCGCCCCCCGAAACTCTTCTTCGTCTTTATTCTCCTCTTTAAGACCCTCTTGACCTAAATGTCTAGTTCCGCCTCTGGTTGCGGCTAAATACGTATTTGACACAAGAAAAAAAAAGATTAGTACCTAACGGCTGGTTGAACACTCGCTCCGCTCGTGCCTATAATATAACTCGTGACTAAAATACCGTTCATGAAACTTGTTGGGAGGTATTATTATACTAAAGTATTATTATTGATGTTGATTTGATTCTTGTGTTATCTTTGCTTTATTTCTTTTATTCTTTTTCATTGCTTGTTCATGAATGTTAAGTACCTACCTAAGCTGGAGACCACAAGTATTATTATTGCGCGGAGGCTAGAGAAAAAAATGTAAGTCAAATTTTTGGTGCTATTGAAGTAGAAAATTACGAAGGCGTAGAAGCGCCACACGAGTTTTATTTTTAAAATTCCGAGTTTAAACTCGGAATTCCGAAGAGGGCGGGGTCTAGCCTATTATTTGCCGTCTGCGTGGCGATACAAAAATTGCCGCCCCTCGCCCCCCTCTTAAGAAGAAATGTCAACCAATGGGAGGGCAAAAACCAATTTTTTGTAGGTAAAAATTAAACACCAATAGAAACGTTATTTTAGATTAGGTAAGTTCTGCTGCACCGCGGGGCTTATTGGTGCGAAATATATCCCCCGAAAATCAGGGGGGTTCTAGAAATTATTTTGAAAAAACAAGTGCGAAAATGTTAATCACACTAAGCAATAACAACATTCATACTGGTAGATTTTAGCGTTACCGGACAATATATGTCTAGGGTGTTTCACCAGCAGACCGACATAGCTTAAGGGTTGGTGTAGGTTTTCAAGATAATGATTCGGGTTCTGGTTTTGAAATTTTTCTGAGGCCCTTCGTTTCGATTCATGCATTTTGCCGAAATTTTTGATGAGCAGTATCTTTTGAACGAATTGATAGAATTTATGGAAATTTGGTAGATATGCTCTGCTAATGATACTTAATACCTCGCATTTTTCGTCGATTCGAAAACTGCAGGGCCGTAGTTAATTTTTTAGGTCTCTATCGGTTTTGTCAAAAAGTTCACCCTGCATGTATTTTTTCAAAGTTTAGTTTAAACCATTTTCTAAAACTACATTAAAAATGCTACAATTGCGATAAAAATAATTACTGGCACCATTACACTGAATCGAGAACAAAATAAAAACTTTTAGATTTTTCAGCATTTCAATGCATGTTTGTTAATGCATTTTCGAAAAATCAAATATTATTTCTTAAAACTTGCATAAATATTTTGTAGTTACATATTTCAAATAAACTTGCTTGATCTGCAGATTTAGCCAAGATTAGTGAAAGTTATAGATTTTTTTAGAGCTAAAAATAAGTTTTAATTTAACAAGAAAAAACTCAAGTGTTAATAAGAACACCAACTGAACGAAGATATGGTAATTTTAATGACAAACAAACACATAAGCGTATAAGTAACACAATTTAGCCCATTAACACATAAACAAATAAGTACATAAGCGAAACAGAAAGAAAAATATCAACACAAATTTTGGGTAGAAAAACTGCAATTCAGTGCAGATAATGTTCAAACAGGCCACCATACTTTTTTGATATTTTTCTTTCTGTTTCGCTTATTTGTTTATGTGCTAAAATTGTATTTTTTATACGCTTATGTGTTGTTATGGGTTATCATCAAAATTACCATTTCTTCTTTTAGCTGTTTTTCTTATTAAAACTTATTTTTAGCTCGAAAAAATCTAGAGTGGTTCCTAATCTTGGCTAAATCTGTAGATCAAGCAAATTTATTCGAAATAGCAACAAAATACATAAGTTTTAAAAAATCACATTTGGGTTTTCGAAAATTAGTAACAACCATAAATTGAAATTCTGAAAAAACTAAAAATTTTTCATTTTCTTCTCAATTCAGTTTAATAGTGCAAAGTAATTTTTTACCGCAATTGTTGCATTTTTCATGTAGAAAATGGTACTACACTTTGAAGAAAATGCATAATACAGGGTGAACTTTTTAAGAAAACCGATAGAGACCTGAAAAATTAAGTACCGTCCTGCAGTTTTCGAATCGAAGAAAAATGCGAGGTATTAAGTGTCATTAGCAGAGCATATCTACGAAATTTCATTAAATTCCATCCAATGGAAGGGTCTCAGAATAATTTCAATACCAGATCTCGAATCGACTTGAAAAACTTATATAATACCTACCTAAGCTATGTCGGTCTGCTGGTGAAACACCCTGTAGAATTGAATGGAGTTACGTTAGAGCCAACATCTGGTCTCAATATGGTCAAAGCCTTCGTTATAAACTTGTATTATAAAACAAGCTGAATCGGGTTGTTCCGCGGCCAGAGCCATCCTAAGATATTCGGCGTCCGCAAGGGCGACTGGTAATTATCCGCCCTTTTTCATAAGATAATACATAGGATGGCTATAATGCCGGGAACAAGCCAGTGACTATTGATGGATTTAAAATTTAGTGCAGTATGGATTCAGAACTTAATACTATAAAGGTAATGTTTGTGCTGCACTGTAATAACTAAGTCTATCATGATATTTTGATATTTTTTGTTATTGTTATGATTTATTTTATGATCGGATTTTTACTTCCGCCCGCCGCCCCTGTGAACTTGCCGCCTGCGTGCGGGCCAATCATAGCACACCTGCTAGGCCCGCCCCTAATTCCGAGTTTAATCTCGGAATTCCGACTTTAATCTCGGAATTCCGACTTTAATCTCGGAATTCCGAGTTTAAACTCGGAATTTTAAAAATAAAACTCGTGTGGCGCTTCTACGCCTTCGTAGAAAATGAAAAAATCAACTCCAATTTTTTCTTTTACCTCGCCGTAACTACGGATGACTGCTTGATAGATTTTAGGACAACTACAAGAAGTATTATTGTTATTTTTTAGTTTTTTCTCTTTATATTTTTCTTATCTTTTTCTACTTTTAGTCACTCAGGACTGTAAGGAGGTCATTGTAATAATAAGACTTTATACTATGATTAATATACCTCTTATAGGAAAACTGGATGTAAAACTTTTGGCAACCGTTAATCTTACTGTCAGAAACAGAAAATAGTCAGTCAAGTTTTTGAAAGTTAATCTTAGTAATTAACTGCAATTAATCTGGCAATTAACTGCATGCAGTTATGAAACAAACTACCGGTATTTTATGTCGTCCTCTTGATAGTATGCCGATTATAAATATTCTTACTTCATCAGAAAAGTGTTAGAAAACACGTCAAGTTTTAATTTTTTATACTGCTCGGAAGAAAATATACATATTTTTTATGCATTCATCATTATACCGGGTGAAACATAAATACTGCGAGAGGTTTCAGGGGGTGATTCCTGAGATCATTTTAAGAAAAAAAGTTCATAAATGAACATGGGTCCGAAAAAAATGCTTACCCGCTGAGTTATAGTCCCTTAAAGTTTGGACCCTGAGGAAGGTTTTTATTTATTATCTCCGAAACCGTTCAATATAAGATGACGAAACTTACCACATCCATCAATGTTTTTATGCCTAATAAGACTGTAGATAACTATGAAATTTTCAGCAAGGGTGGATTAAATCTGGGGGGTGTAGGGTGAAAATTAATTACCCCAACTTAAGCATTTTCGGACCCATGTTCATATGAACTGTTTTTCTTAAATGACCTTAGGAATCGCACCCTGAAATCTTTCGCAGTACATACTTATGTTAGACTCGGTATACAAGTGTCCCAGTTTTTTTCCCGAAAAATTTATAATTAGATAATAAATTTTCTTCCGAGTAATTTTTTTTTATATAAACTTGTGGTAATTGTATACATCCGCGGCTCCTAAGTTTCATCAATTTTTTCGGGACCGAGGAGCGAAATAGGGGTGCTGCGTGGGTAAGAAAGTAAAAACAGCCATTGCAAACTAATATCAAGGTCACAACTAAGGCTTCAACTCCTTAACATATAATTAGTCATTTAATTTGAAAAAATATAAAAATTTAAAAAAATTCAGTGGCGTACATTTGTATTTGCAATAATATTGTTGAGGGTGACCCTCTGGGCCGCCACTCGACTTAATAATTTTAATCTACTTGCAATTAAAGGACCTCCTTATTGCTATAATAACACTGTAAAATTTCAGCAATATTGGCAAAAGATATGTTTGAAATTTTGAAATATTAATAAAGACCGATTAAAAAAAAAAAAACTAACGTATGTTGAACTTTTCTATACTTCCAGGAATGCGTCCTTAAATTTAGTACCTACATATATTTAAGTCCCTGATGTATACCGTTGTAAAGTTCACCTAATATTTACGAACAACTGTAACATGTTAAGGTAGGAGTTGAAAAACAATACTAAACTTATAGAAAATTTTTTAGTTACCTACTCAGAACAGAAGAAAATTTAAATATAAGTTTTAAAAACTGGGACACCCCTGTATATTTTCAGAAGATTTCAGATACAAATATTCTGTCTAGTATTATTATGCAATAATAACCTACCAGTAAAAAATATCTTACCATGGATGTCCTTTATATCGACATAGGTGGTGGTATTGTGTGCTTTTGTTACGGCCAGGTAATTGTTGTCGTTATTTTCTCAAATGCCATGATCCGACGATATGTTTGTATTATATCTTTTACCGGTAGGTATTATAATAATCGTTTGCGGATAATGTCTATAATATGATTATGTAGTTCGATTTTCAGTGGAAAGCACGTCGGTTGGTCAAAGGAGGGAGGTCAAGGATGCGACGAGGTTTGATATTATAACGGTTTCCTTATAGACGGTTTTTTAAGGTCTGCCCTGGGAAATGGGTCGTCCCGTTTCCCACTGTGACATTATTCAAATGACAGTCGTTATTATGCCTGCCCCATTATCTTGATTGTAATTTACTTACATGGACTGCTGTTGCTGGGCCTAAGCGATTCACACAAAAGTAGATAATTTTATTGTGCACGGTTTTCTCGTTATTGAAAAACAGGATACCTATCTATTATTTGTCAAGGAAAATTTTATATTATAAGTTCTATTATAATAAGTTTGGTTGTTTTTCAAGTTGTTAATTTTAATCTTCGGTAGGTATATACTTAATCTGTTTTCTAAGATCATGTTTTACGACAGTAACAACGGGTATATATTCGAGAGTAGAGTGCACAAAGGTTTCCTTTGCTAGATAACAAAAGAAACAAAAGAATAATATGAAATCTTTTGTGAGAAAATCCTCGTGTGTATCCGAATCTGCATATCCTGATGATGTTCTTTGTAACCAATGTGATTCTGAAAACAACTATAATATGCACTGAATTAAAATTTTCTAAAATTTTCTTGATCATCGGTGTATGGACTGATAATAATATGGTGTACATACCCACCTACTGCTTGTTCTTGTAATGTAATCATCTAAAGCTAGACAATAATAATAATTATATTTGATGTAGGTGGCCTTTGTTTGATATTTTCTCGTCTAGAAGGGGAAACCTCAAATGGACACCCCAGGATAGGGTCCTGACTCCGGCCAAAACTCCTTCCCCTTCGGCAAGACACATTTCCACGGAAGCACTCTACCCTCTCTATCTATTTCATCCTGCGTTTATCTCCATCATTGTGGTCCATGTATGTCCATATGTCGTCCATGTATACTCCTACCATAGCTCTCCAGTTTTCCTTTTTTTTTGCACATTATCTCGACCATAGTAATAGTGCTAATGTTGAATTCCCAAATTTCTGAAAACAGTCCTGACTTTTTTCTTCCCATCTTTCGCATCAGTACATAAGGACGGGACGTGTGCTCTAAATGAGAGCCTTCAGACATTTCATAAAGCACCATAATTAGGAACTTCAGAACTTCATTTGATAATCCGTCTGGTCATGTTTTCTCAGTATCCGAGGATTCCGAGGGTCACTCTGACCGAGGCACAGAATAGACTTAGTTTATTCTGTGACCGAGGGTTCTGTACTTTCCCATTCTTTTTGCCATCTTCATGTAATTTTCTTTGTTTCATACTCTCTTCCTGATTGAGGAAGACACACACACATTACTAACATGTGCTCTCTCGCTCCTTAGTTGTGATTATGATGACTGACGTAGGCTATACAGCTTCTTGAGAGCCTTTTGACTTTGGACGGATCTCACTCTCAGCGCTTGCACCTTTTTATTTGCATATAGCTTTCGCCCAGACTAGGGCTGCGTACAAGCTTACAGACACTTACTGGACAATACAATACAATACACAATACAAATTTCTTTATTGTACTTGAATTACAACAGTCGTTGCTCAGTACAACAGCGTCATTACAGAAATTATAAAAACACACATAAAGACAAACAGTAAAAATTCAAAACACATAGCATGTCAACATAACGGCGGGAACAGTGAGGGTCGAGACGCGCAGAGACACCAAAAAAATCAGTTCTCGATCGAGGCATAGTTCCATCTCTATGATAAGGATGGATCAAGGCTTTGAGTTTTAGGTGTTTTAATATCAGACTGCAGGTAAGGATGGGGGGTGGAAGGACAGTATATCGGAGGTAGTGTAGGGTTCCAACTCCGTGAGATGTTTCCGGAGATACGCACTGTACGCTGAGAACCCAACAGTTGCAGGATCTATTTTGAAGTGGTTCAGGTATTTGATAGATGCGTACGTGAATGTCCTTTCTGAAGACGACAGATGGTGTGTAGGAGGTTTAAACAAATTGAACCTGGTACTGTAGTGATGGGTGAATCGGTAAGGTAAAAGTCTATCCTGATTTTTGTGGATCAGTTTGAGCAGAGAGAAGACATACAAAGCAGGCACGGTAAGAAGTCCAAGCCGCCTGAAATGGCCTCTGCATGACTGCTGCATTGACAAGCCTGTCAGGATCCTAATCGCTCTCTTTTGAAGAAGAAAAAAACCCTTCGCAGAGATCTCTCAGACCCACCCCAGACGGCCAGCCCATAGTTCACGTGGCTGATGAAATGCCCATAATAAGCAAAGAGAAGAACCTCAGGGGATATCGTGTGCTGAAGGCGTCTAAGAAGGAAGCAGACACTAGCAAGACGACGGCACAAATGATCTGTGTGAGCCGACCAGTTTAGGTTCTGGTCGATGTGGAAGCCCAAAAACTTCACCACGCCCTTCGACTCGATCAAGGCACCATCGGTGGGTATGGAGGGTAAAGGTGGAAGACGTGATCGGCTAGAGTGAAAATCAATCATCTCAGTTTTGTCTAAGTTGAGTTTTAGTTCATTGGCCCTGAGCCATAAACTTGCTCTTTTCAAAGGGAGTTGAATGGTATCTATCAGACTAGGAAGGTCGCCTGGTTTTATCCTAATAAGAATTGTTGTATCATCAGCATAGTTAACACAGAGTGAATTTTGGGAGGTAATTTTGGGGCCCAGATCGTTAATGAAGATAAGAAAAAGAAGTGGACCGAGAACACTACCCTGTGGCACCCCAGAGGAGACTGGAGCAAAAGGTGATCGCACAGGTCGGCCATCAGACCCAGTAATCTGAACCGCCTGTGTTCTTCCCTGTAGGTAGCTGGTAAACCAAGAAAGGGGCAATCCACGAACTCCGACATTCTCCAGCTTCCGAAGGAGGCACTCGTGGCACACACTGTCAAAGGCCTTGGAGAGATCCAAAAGCCAGCCCACAGTGCGCATCCCCTCCTCCAAACCATGAGATATGAAGTCCGTAAGCTCCACAAGAGCCGTCTGGGTAGATCTGTTTTTAAGAAAACCATGCTGGGAGCGGGAAAGGATCTTTGTTTTGTCTAGAAAGTCAATAAGACGAGACGAGACAAGGGATTCAAGAATTTTATCAAATACCGATAGTAGACTAATCGGTCGGTAGTTTTCAGGGGTTTTGACGTCGCCCTTTTTAAAAATAGGCTTAACTAACGCTGCTTTGAGATCTTCGGGGAATACACCAGTCTGAAAGGAGCTGTTGTAAATTTCTGATAATGGCTGAGCAAGCTCAGCAATGCAATTACCTGGCAACAAAGGAGGGAATCTCGTCCAAGCCCGAAGACTTCTTACTTTTAAACCTGGAAACTATTTCTATAATTTCCCGAGGTGACGTCGGAAAAAATACGAAGGAAGAAGAGGCGTGTGTTGACATGTTGGATCCGTGGGTGTGACTATATGTGGGAGAGTCATTTGAAAGAAAGACGGAATTGAGCATCTCTGTCATTTCTTCAGGATCAGTCGTCACCTTGCTTCGATACTCAAGTTCTAAGATTTTATGAGAAGTGTTTATTGACTTGCATTGGTTGTTTATGAGGGTCCATCCTGCTTTGAAGGGATTTTCAGATTCACTGATAAAGACGTCGTTACAGCGCTTGGTCTCCTGCCTCACCAGGTACCCAAACCGTCGCTTTTTAGGCTGCACAGCTGAGTTCTGAACAGCTGGTTGGACGTGTTTATTAAAGGATTTAGGAGATTAATCGTGTCGTATAGATTTCAGAGGTGAGCCACTTGGGACTGGAGAGTCTAGGCCCATGAACTCTACATCTCCTGAGTGCGAAGTATTTGTCGAAGTAGAATGAAAGAGTGTCAGAGAAGCAGGAGTATTTCGAATTCGTATCAGGGGCATCCAGAACTCTGTGCCAGCCCAAACGCCGGAGTTCGTTTTGCAGCTGTGCAAGGAGAAGGGGGTCTTTTATATCTCTCTTCCATGTCATCAGGGGTTTGTCGGCGAGACCGCGGGTGTAAGCCGTCTCAGAAACCCCAAGGGCCACATGCAGTCCAAAGTGGTCTGATAGAAAAGTTGGCAAGATTTGACTATCGAGCAACTGAAAAATACCAGAAATCGCGACGTTATCGATGCATGTTGACGAGGTGTTGGTAACTCTTGTTGGGTCCCTAAAACAAAGTCGAAAACCATAAGAGAAGAGAGTCTCAGTCAGGCTGGAGGTGTTGGCGTTCTCACAGAGTATGTCAATATTGAAGTCTGCAGCCAGAACCACGTTATTTGTGATCCGGATGGCCGCGTCAAGCAATCCGTCTAGATGACGAATGAAATCTCTTACAGGGCAGGCAGGTGATCGATATATAGATATAATTAGTGCTTTCTGAGACCGAAATTTGGTTTCGGTTGCCGATATTTCACACACGAGTGGCTGCGAAAGAGAGCAGAGGCTATGAACAACCCTACACTGAATGTCAGACCTGCCATAAATAGCCGAGCCCCCGTAATCTGACTGCCTGCAGAAGGAAGAAGAAAGGTTGTAATGATCGATTTTGATCTTTTGAATGTTGTCAGATGTTAAGAAATGTTCGTTTAAGCAAACAAACTCGGGAAATCCCAGATCATAGATCATGATACCCAGACCATCCACGGAGTTGTTAAGGGACTGAATGTTTATGTGTAGGACCCGGAAGTCATGTCTGGAATGATGGGGTGAGAGCACGGTTGATGTGAGTGAGGTAGATGTTGAATTGCTGTTGAATGTTGAATATTCGCATCATTACATGTCTTTGATTTCTCTGGGAACCTTTTTATTTGCTACCAGGATATTCCAAACTTTCGTCGTTCTTATGCTTTCCTTCAGACCTTTTCTATGGGTTTCGTGAAGTTCAGATACCCATCTACCATCTATAACAACTACAAGGTAGCAAGTTTCTGCCGCTGGGGCGATTTCGTAGTCTTCCTCTAATACTGATGTGAAATGTGCGTCTTCGGCTTTGATGTTCGTACTTAAAAGTTATCGCCATCATGGTTTTCTCTGGCTCAATGTGAATTTGTTTTAGTTTTAATATTTTCGAATATTGTCTATAGTTTCAATAGGTGTTTTTACAGGTGCTACAATTGCCAAGCATACAAGGGTGATAGTACCACTTGGTACTTGCATCTGCACGTTCCACAATGTTGGGCCCAATACTGAACCTTGTGGGACGCCTTCATGTGCTTTATATCTCTATTTGAACTTTTCTATTCTCGTGGTATGAGCGCATGACGTTCAGTGTCTTTTGATCTCCTTCTTTCAGTTTTTTTTTTAACAATCTTATTCGCACCACCGTTTGCATCATCTTATTAGTTTGGGTGGTTTGTGTTTTGTCCTTGATAAAAATTGGAATGATTTTTGTGTAAGCCTCGCGTCGCTCCATTTCAACATGATTGATCTGGCATGATCAACGTTGTGTTTTTTCCTTTGGTCTGAGATTCTATACTTTGAAAAATATGGTTACCTACCTAATAAGAAATTTTACTCGTATTACCTTTTAATAGTGCACCTGATCATATTTTATATTTTGTTTCAGATCCGACGGCACGGAGTCTCCCATCTTAGAGGAAAGCGATAGTACAAATCCTGAAAAACCAAAAGCCCAGGTGAAATATGGGGAACTAGTCATTTTAGGGTAAGTTTGGTCGATATTTTTATCATTTTGATTATTTTCTTATAACTTAACAGTAAAGCAGATAAGAATGAAGTTTGAGAACTTTGTAGTAATTGTTGATTTAAGTTACTTTGATGATGTTGTTAGTAAGAGCGATGAAACACGTGTAATTACGGTTTGAGAACTATAAATTTATTAAATTTATCGTCTTCTGAAATAAGTGTTATGTGAATCAAGATAAGAATGAATTATTTGAAGTATTATCAACTACTTACGTATGCCTGATACATTAAAATGTATTTAGTTTTAATTGCAGAAAATGTAAACAACCTGAAAATATGGCATTTAATGAGCAATTAATTGCTGATTTCGAAGAAAAGTTACTTTGTTACACTGTCAATAATTACAAGTTACCCTGTCAATTTTTAAGTTCGGATTTGCAAAAGTCGTTTTTTTTTTTGTGGATAAAATTGGAAGAAAATGTTTTCCCTCAATGAGGGGGATTGCCTAAATGCCCTCGAGTAATTTTCATCCAAATGGTACAAAGTTTCTGAAATCGCTCGGAAAAAATCTCTCTCACAGTGTCCCAAATGCACAAAAGTCTACAATTTTCGTGTTACGGGGGGAGCGGGAGGAGGTCTGAAAGTCGTAATTTGTTTTATAATGTTCTCGGCTTGTGTTATAGCTACAACAAAACTAATAATCAGCGTAGAGGGATCGCCGAATACTACCAGTTTGTTCCTCATAACTCTTGTCGTAACTGCAACGATTACAAGGATGGGACAAACTTTTTTGGATTATAATTATGTTTTTAAAATGAAATTAACCTTCCGTAAGGTAATACTCTTTCACATAGGGGGATTAAATCCTCAGATAGATCTCAACGGTTCAACAGGACTCTACCACCTCTGTGGTGGTGTGGAAAAGAGTCCACATGAAAAAATGTAGGTAGTTATACAGGGTGTCGCTAAAAGGTACCACCAACGCTCTACCACAGATTCCTGAGTAAAAAATATGACGATTTAACCGAAATTATCTATGTCCAAAAAGACACCCCTCTCAAGATACAGCCCTTAAAAGCGGGTCAATCAAAAACACGTTTTCCAGAATTAGTCGAAAATGCATTAACTGAGAAACTTCAAAATTTCAGCGCTTTCTACTATTGTTAAAATCAATAAACTGACAACAATCGTGTCACGTCTCACTTTTTACTCCAGAACTTTTCATCCGCACGCCACTGTATTTTTCTGTATTTTTTGTACCACTGTGGTAGAGCGTTAGCGGTACCTTTTAGCGACACCCTGTAATTATTGTATTTTATAGCTCAGATCCAAAATAGTAGTCACTAACTGACATTACTAAAAAAACTATTTTGGATAAGTGGAAAACAGAAAATTTTCCTCTAAACATCAGTTTCTGCGTGCCGCTTCTCTGAAATTGCTTTTTCAGTAATGTCATTTAGTGACTACTATTTTGTATCTGAGCGAGAAATCCTATACGTCAATGTCAAGTGTAAAAAAATACAACAAATAATACTAAATAAAATCAATATACATACCGGAATTGAATTATTACTACATAATATGTACTTGATATTTGCATTATTTCCCAATTTACAATATTAATAACAATTCTTGTTTTCGAATTAACAGGTCTTATAACCCAGGAAGATATAATAAAGACAGTGAAAAATGCTTAAAATAGTAAAAATACGTTGTGAATAGTCAATTAAAAAAAAAAAAAAAAAGGTAAACAAAATGTTGACCCCCTTCCCCCCAATCGGTAACCGTTACAATTACGACAAAAGTCTTGAGGGACAAACTTGTAGTGCTCGGAGCTCCTTCTAGGCTGCTTTAGTTACTTTTCAATCACCACTCTACTCCCCCCGTAACGCAAAAATTGCAGACTTTTGTGCATTTGGAACCCTGGGAGAGACCTAAAAGTATATGCAAAAATACAGCGAGGTAGAGTACCTACGTTTCCAGCTCAAACTCCCTACCACAACGCAGGAGACTCCTACTTGACAAGGGGATAAAGGGGACTCGAACTAAATGAACTATACAGACTTATTCACGGTATACGGGATGTACGATTATGCTATGTCCCTTGATTTTAAGAAAATTTTGTTTTTGAAAAGGATACAGAGGCCTGTTAGAGGGACATCTTTAAATTTTAATATATTCATAATGTACAGAGGGTTCCAAAAATATGAAACATCAGTTATATATATATTTTTTTAAATGACATCCTCCTGCATTTTTGTATTTTTCGGAAACGACTACGAATATTGGAAAATGGTTTACATGTCCCTATCTTAGCTTTTTATGTTATATTCCATACTACAGAAACATTTGTACTATTTCTTTTTTTTTAGCAACGCGCTACAATTTCTGATTTTTTCAGATTTTTTATCACCCTATACAAACATGTCATCTGCATCATTAGGATATTTGTACCGGATGGGCATTTAAGAATGGACAGCGGCCATTTCTTGGGAAATATTGATCCTACAGTTTCAAAATGAAGTTTTTGAAGTTCTTTCCAGACAGAAGTGACTATGCGAAATGCAATGAAAATATTTTCAAGATGGTCGCACTTCCGGAAATACCGGAAGTTGACACCTTTGTAAGGTATTTTCGTTGCCATCTCTCAAACTAGTAAAACTACTAAAACTTAGGTCACTTTTAGGTAGGCACTTGTGCTTGGAAAAATAATACCATTTCGAAACTAAAATGGCAACTTCATGAAACGATTTTTTTTCCTTAAAAATTCTTTGAACTCTACTACTTTTCAGTCACAAACTGCCACACTCTGCATGATTATTTTTTATTGCCATGTAGGTGTTTTTTTTACATTCTTAGACGTGTAGGTTGCATTTCACCCTAGAAAAAGTTGTGAAAGCTAAAAGTATGATTCCATTTTAACCGGAAAAATCCGTTTGTAATACCTGTACGTTGTAGATACCAACTCTATCTTTCGCCTGGTGTACACTCACAGTGAAAATACCAGCTTGAAATACGTTGAGAAACACTTTGTAATTATTACGTTTCCGACGTGTGCACTAGTGGTATAATAGTGATAGTGGTATTCTAATTAAGTTTAGATTTGGATTTGGTACAATTGGTACCCTAATTTTATCTGGCCTTATTATTACCAATTATTATCTCTGATGGATGCCTTTGACCTATCTTAATCTCATAACCGGTTAGATTTGATTATTATAAGAACAATGGCTCGAATACAAGTAGTTTTAGAATCCTACCTCTGGCTCATAACTGCATGATTTCATTGGGAACTATCCATGAAAACGCCGTGACGCTATTATCGCGTAGCTTCATTGTATGATTTTACAAGATGTTGTTGTATGTTCACTCCTTTGTTTAAGTTAACGTGACAATTATGTAATTTTATATTGTTCGAACAATTAAAAAGGAGGAAATGATCTTTATCTCCCAAATATTCCGTAATAAACACGAGCAATAATAATTCAGTGAAAGTGGTTGCACACACCTGCATGTGTGATATTTTTGTCGAATATGTATTTTAAAAATTGTACCTATTTTTTCATAAGAGAATAAATCGCTATTAATAACGCATTGTCGTAAGTCGCAATTTATGTGTAGGTGGAGACATCTTCGGAGTCTAAACATTAAATTACACTTTGCATATTTTCATTTTTCTATAAAAATATATTTTTTTAAATGTGTTGTTTGCTTTAAAAACAAATGTGCAAAAGGTCAAAAACCTTCATTTGTCATTCTAATGCATTTCAATGTGGACTAGACTAGAGTAGTTAGTCTACAATGATAATTTTTTTTTTCTGCGACGGGCTAAAAGTTTGACCTTTTTTCCCCGTTGACAGGTAGAAAAATGCCTCATTATATGAGCTGCATCTTATCGGGGAAATAAATGAATTAGCAGGGAAATAAATGAGTACTTATTTCCCCGAAATGGCGGCTTAGGTATAGCTACTATTAACACTCAGATATCATTAAATTTATATCAAATATACGTAAAGGAAAGTTACCTTATTATCCAAATGGCAATTATTAAGGGACAATAATGCTTTCTGAACGACACACTTACTCCAACGGTATGGTGAAGACAGAGACATCGATGTTTCAATGGTTATTTCCATCTCATCAGTCTGTCACATCACCACCACTAGAGAAGTGTGCCGATCAGAAAGAAAATCAAAAGCTTTAAGCAAAATGATTTGTCGGAAACATAGTGACTTGCATGGCAAATGCCATCTGATGACTGAAAAGTACAACTTTCAATGTGTCAATCAGAGATTCTCCCAGAGAAATCTGCAATTTTTCACTACCAACGCTGACAGTTCACTGAAAAACCAATTATGTACCTTGCGAATCTCAGTAAACCAATCAGAGATGGAGCTAGCCACAAAGCTGTGTTCCTAGAAAGGAAGTAGTTTCTATGAAACAGTTGTTTCATAGAAATTATTAAGGGAATTTTCCTCGGAATTTTCATAACAATCATCCATATTAATAAATTCACTCATTGAGACCTTACAAGAATCTTTGCAAAACTATCTAAAATTTTAATTAAATTATGACGTTTATCGAATTAAATCGTTTCGTTACCAGGCAACGTCAATTACGATAAAAGATAGTTTGAATATCCAAGTTTAACATAAATCATTTTTCCGACATAATTTTCAGTTATCTAACTACGTTTTTCGACATTCTAACACTGATATTTCTTCTCCCAGAAAAAAATTGTATATTACACACAAGAAAAAAGTGCGATGTTAGCTCTCGATGTGTTTGTCCCCTCCGCTAAACGCGTCGGGGACGAAATCAGATCTCGAGCTAAAATCTATCACTTTTTTCTCTTGTATAATAAATAACTATTATCTATCTCATTTTATTTAAATGTGAAATGCCATCATCTTGACGATCGCCCTTAAAATCATTTACTCCATTTTTTCTGTCTTAACTGATGCAAAGACTAAGTCTCATTGAAATTTTGAACAAATTTTTGAATACTTCTTAAAAAAATGCAAAGTCTACATCTGATATACCTATACAAACACGCATATATTCAAACACGCTGTAGATAGATGTCTATCTATCTATCTACTATCTTATCTACTTCTAATTGCCCACCTACTTCTGACGACTTCAATTCTCTAACCACAAAAGTTTCATTCCAACTGTACTGTAATAAATAATTCCATACTGGAAATGGTGAAGAAATTACGTTCGAAGTTCAATAGCACGACTTTATTGTATAAATACTTGATAAACCCTCTACAAGACAAGTGACCCACTTTCCGTGATGAAAAGAAAATGTATTTATTTTTAGGAATAGAAAATAGTACATTGTAAAACAAGTACACAAAGTAGTATATTTCTCACGAGTGTAAAAATGTTCACACAAGTTCGCATTTCACAAAAGTGAGGAATTGCTTTTGTGCACGTGTGGACGTGTGACGTACTATACTTTTCCTACGAGCATAACATCACAATTTTTTTTATTAAATTAAACGGTGGTGTCTACATCAGAATCGGAATGACTTCTCAGTCCAAATAGTATCCATCACTCCAAGTAACTGCAATTATTTACATCACTTTAACGTTTAACTCCGCCAATAATATTTAATTCACTTACGAACTTTACATAAGTAGGTATGTACCTATTTAATAATAATTATGGTTATTACCTATAATAATCCTATAAACAATAAACATGCCATGATCGACAAATCGAGTATTACTGCTTTGCCCATCACTATTGTTGTCATCGAGTGTTGTCTATTTAGGTGATCCTACATAGTGTTTGCTCAATGGTTTGGATGGACTATTGATCACTACTTTTATACGTCAACGTCACTGTCATAACTGCAAAACTGTACTGTAATGAACTTTGGGTATGCCTTATGTCACTTTGCCGCAAACTTTTATACCTAAACGTAAGAAATTTAATAATCAGTATTATTTATTGCACAGCATCGTAAAGCTGAATGGCAAGGAAAGATGAACATTTCAAATTAGAATCGCTTTGCTCTGGTCTTCATCTATTAGGTAATTTTTTTTGCTCGCTTAAAAATTTCTCTTGCCTAACAATTAACAAACTATAGAGATATTTAATCCCAGCTATTGGTCTTTTAATCACACTTCTCGCTTTAATTTTTTTTTTATAATTTGATCTCCAGATACTTGATGAAAATAAATGCTGCATTGCGTCTTTTCTACATTATACCTAATTGGTACAAGAGGTATCAAGTTTAGGACTCTCCTTTCAATTTATTGCGAAAAAAGTACATAACCCTTATTGTCTCGTCTTCAAGAGAATACGCAGTGCAGTTAATTGATTTTCAAATGGATCTATAATTCTAGAACTCATTAGAAAATATATTTTTTTTTGTAATACGAGGGAGAGAGTTAAATAATAAGTCATAAAAAATTAATTAATTGGCGGCGTCGTAGCGTCATCTCTCGCGTAATACCTACTTATCGCCCATCATCAAGGCTAAAAATAAAATAATGAATTAATTCTGTTTATTGCATCTCCAGCAAGACGGGCATACTCTGTCTATGTAAATAGGTATTCTAGTTGCTAGCCTAGAAATACCGTGAAATGGAGTTTGGTGAAGTAGTTGGGGTTTGTTCCGTCTTGAAAACTTGATGAAAATAAATGATGAGGAAAAACACATCCATGAAGTGTGTTCCTCCTGTGACAATACCGAGCATTTTGCTTTCTGGATTTAATGGTCTATCTGCGAGACTCGGGACCTAAAGGAAAAACAGTGAAGCAGGCGACGGGAAGTTGATCATAACTCTTCAGGAAATGCAACCTCCGCTCTTGCGGCGGATATCTCTGAATGTTTTAGAGAACATTGCGGGATCAAGAGTTTTTTGGAAGGAAGGCTGAAAACAGGGAGAATGCATCCAAAATGTTTTAGGTCAGGTTTTTGTTTAAGCCCCTGAATAAGAATTATTATTATTATACTAGCTTGGTATGTATGCTGTATGCATCATTGTACTCTCCTGATGAAGGTTTTGATGTGTTCAAGCGTATGCAAAAATGATAAGTTACTACATATGGAAAGACATCCCTTGGGTTTAATGAAAGTGTGGTGATTGCAGTATTGAAATGGTTCCTTGCATGGCCTCATTCACTCGTCCACATCCGGAGAAGCTACAAAGTTGTCCCCATTGATGAGAAGCTTAAGAAGCGAGGCCTTCGCTGGTATGGGCATGTGTCCGCGGAGGATCAAATGGCGCGAGTAATAGCTCTTCAAAAACCGACGAAGCGAGTTGCGGAAGACTTATCGCCACCTAACTGACGGCAGTCCGCAGTCCAAAACAAGAAAGACTTCAAGGAGAGCTAAATTGGTGACGTGACTGCACAGGGTAGGAATTGATGGAGAATGGTGACAATGAAAGCCAAATCCAGATAATTGGAACGGGGCTAAACAGAAGAAAAATAAGAAGTGAAAGTATCCATCATTTTGTTAGCTTTTGGCGCGGTTGTTAGGGTCCTCATAATACGTTAACAGGTCATGAAAGTGGCCGATCCTTTTCCTCATATCAGTCAGTCGACTGTCTTTGGGGATGAGTGTTGGTCAAGTTCAAGTAGAAGGACAAGGTCTGCTTATGCAAGTCCGGAAAAAATTAAAGTAGGAATACTTCAAATTTCGATTATTTACGTTAACCTCAACAGAGGACGTTATCTGACACGTAAGGAAATATCACGATTAAAAAAAAGTCATGTATTTATTGTTACCTAGTGAAAAAGAGAATTAAATTTTTAAGGTATCTTTGAAAACAGCAGCTGGATATCTTTCGCCCAACTGTAGATATGTGCCAGCAAAGTTGATTTTATGAATTTTCAGAGTTTGGACCGCGCGCGGATCAAATGGAAATCATCCCTCGGTTAAAATTGCTGAAATTCAAATTTATGTGCGATCAAAAGTCTCCATGGGCGCGAAGTGAATATGTTGTATACAGGGTGATGAAAAATCGCCTATTTTCTATTTTTTCTGTTCACCATTGGTAACTTCGTTATTATTGGAGCTATCAAGTCGGTTAAATTAGCAAAAGTGAAGAATTTTTTTCGAGTATTACAGTGGTGAAAACAGAGAATCAATTATTGAAATCTATGTTTGTCTAACGCATAAGAGCAATAAATAAACCCATATAATTGATGTATTTACTCTGATCCGGTATAATAAAATATGTGTTTAACTGAAAGGGCATGCCACTTTCTGACAGCCAACCTAACCTCCAATGAGCTTTCCAGTTTTTCTGTTGTTCATTTCTATGGTCATAGTACACTCTGCAATATGTCAATAAAAAGGCAAAAATTTCAAGTCATAAAAGTATAATTTCATGTATTGCTAGCTTGGCAACCGGTTTCGGGTCTTGCCTCATCATCAGCACAGCATGAACTTAAAATGGAGACGGAGATGGAAGTTTCATGAGGTTTGATAAACGATCGATGGCCCTTGAGGTCATCACTGCCAAGTTTGACGAATATTTAAAAATCAAACCATTTTCATAATGAAAATATAAGAAGCCTTATAAGAATTGAAGATTCGTTAAAAATTGAGGATGTTATAAATAATTCAAGAAATACGAAAATAGCAATTAGCAACTAAACGGCTTGTAATTTTTGTTTTCTTTTGACCAGCATTCTCTCAAACCTCAAGCCCACTGTGAAACAAATATTTTGTAGAAGGTAAAAAATTAAAGACTTGATCTGATTCCTTTATAAGTAGTGAAGGTGCGCGACCCACTAGAAAGCTGAGACTGTGATATAGGAATTATCAGAAACTGCGTTGCCCTGAAAACGAGAAGTTTTTTGTCGTCTGAAATGGATCACATTCGCGTACCGCTTGATTAACACATAACTGAATAATAACACGATTAAGATTTTTAGAACAATTAGAACTTTTTATTTCAAAAATCCCTAAGGAATCGTTTGCACAAGTTTGAATACTTAGGGCCGGTTGCACGAACCTAATTAAAAATATTTCAGATAGGTAATTATTACCGATTTTAAATTTTGAAAATTTGGTGAATATTTTCAAGGATATTTTAATTTTTGTTGGTAATTAACTCTTCTACAAGGGAGTAGAGTTTGTTTCCAGTCCAGCACTATCAGACCAATATTTTGATAAATACAGGGCGTTTTAAAGTCGATGTTTATCTCACAAATTTTTAATTAAAATTTATAGTTTATAGTTAAACTAAATTTATAGTTTAATATATCTTTAATTAAAAACATGTGGAATACTTTTTGAATAAAATAAAAATAAATAGACCTTAGTCAGTCAAACATTATTATTTTAGTGTCACCATTATCACACACATGTATTGCGATTATGAAATAGCATCCATAATTATGTTAATTGGAAGCAATCGTTTTTTCTTGGCATACTTTTCAAATAAAGTAAATTGTTTGCTTGTATTATTGTCGACCTTCAGGTAATTATTAGGTGATTTAAAAGGGGAAAACTCTATTAGAGAACCAAATTTTTAATTAGTTTACACGTTTTTATTCTGTGATAATAACTACCTACCTATTTGTTTATTAAAATTCAAAATCCTTCAAAAAAACATTATGTGAAACAAAATAATTAGTGAGCTATTTAAACTTGGCAGGATTGACATAATATGTATATGTATTACAGTGACTAAAAAGTTTGGCGCCATAAATGCGAAACTTTTCATTTTTATTTGTCGACAGTAATTATGTATGTATAGCAAAAAATAAAAATCAGTTGTTTTTTTGATTTTACTTCAAACAAAGTGAGTGAGAAAATACATACATACATATTTTAGAGAAGAACAATAAAGATGTTTATTATGTAAAAGCTCATGTTCAATTACATTCATACTGCCCACCCCCCAATATCTGCTGCTTACTTAAAAACTTATCAAAATTTCAAAAACTATGCCAATTAATTTAGGTCACTTGGTAAACTCGGAGCAAAAAAATTATACCGGGTGTCCCATTAGTGCGGGATTCTTCTCTGGCAGCTTCACTTTTGAAGCTATAAAAAAAGATGAGGGAGAAAAATTGTATGGTTTGAAAAGACCTTCAACCTAAAATAATTTTCAGCTACACAGGATGGCCCAATATCGCTGTACGCCTTACAACTTTGTTATTTTAAATAGGACACCCTATATATTATTACATTTTCAGATTATCTGAAAAAAATCATTAAGTGGTTTTTACAGTTTCAGTATAATGTGAATAGTTTTTGAGTTATAAACAAGTGAAAATTGCCATTTTCCATTTTCAAAGCAGCTTACAATGAAAACGGCTCAAGACAGCAGAAAAAGGTTTACATGTCCCTATCTTAACTTTTTACAAGGTATCCTATGATGTGGATGAAATTGTTATACAGGGTGATGAAAATTTTCAGATTTTTCATCACCCTGTATAACAATTTCTTCCACATCATAGGATACCTTGTAAAAAGTTAAGATAGAGACCTTTTAAGGCTTAGGCTTATAGGTTTATGGCTTATAGGTTTACCCCTGTAAACCTTTTTCTGCTGTCTTGAGCCGTTTTCATTGTAAACTGTTTTGAAAATGGAAAATGGCAATTTTCACTTGTTTATAACTCAAAAACTATTCACATTATACTGAAACTGTGAAAACCATTCTTACTGATTTTTTTCAGATAATCTGAAAATGTAATAATATATAGGGTGTCCTATTTAAAATAACAAAGTTGTAAGGCGTACAGCGATATTGGGCCATCCTGTGTAGCTGAAAATTATTTTAGGTTGAAGATCTCTTCAAACCATACAATTTTTCTCCCTCATCTTTTTTTATAGCTTCAAAAAGTGAAGCTGCCAGAGAAGAATCCCGCACTAATGGGACACCCGGTATATTTTTGCTCGTATTTTTGTATAGCTTCCTCAAACATTTAAGGTGTTTTTTTTTGACAATTTTGTATAATTTGTAACATTTAAATGTCCTCATCAATATGACTACAAATCATTTAAAGGATTTTTGGTAGAATACAGGGTGATTGATTGAAACGCCACATTAGAAAAAGTTCGACTTCCAAATGATCTAGGAATCTGAAATTTGGAACTTAGGCAACATACCTAATAACGAGTCAAAATGAAATATTACCAAGATGGTAGAACATTTAAAATGGCGAAAGCAATGGCCATCTTTGTTTTTTTAAATGGGACACCCCATATATTATTGCATTTTCAGATCGTCTGAGAAAATGTAATAACAATGGTGCTTATAGTTGTATTTTAAATTGAGTAGGCCATGAGTTATAAACAAGTGAAAATCGTGATTTTCCAACTTTAAAGACATTTTCCACGAAAACGGCTCATGATATCAGAAAACGGCTTACATGTCCCTATCTTAACTTTTCATCTGGTATCCTACTGTAGAGTTGAAATGTTTATACAGGGTGATGAAAAATCTGACAATTTTCACCACCTTGTATAAAGATTTCAACTGCATATTTGGATGCCTTATAAAAAGTTAAGATAGGGACATGTAAGCCGTTTTCCGATATCTTGAGCCGTTTTCGTGATAAATGTCTTTAAAGTTGGAAAATCACGATTTTCACTTGTTTATAACTCATGGCCTACTCAATTTAAAATACAACTATAAGCACCATTGTTATTACATTTTCTCAGACGATCTGAAAATGCAATAATATATGGGGTGTCCCATTTAAAAAAACAAAGATGGCCATTGCTTTCGCCATTTTAAATGTTCTACCATCTTGGTAATATTTCATTTTGACTCGTTATTAGGTATGTTGCCTAAGTTCCAAATTTCAGATTCCTAGATCATTTGGAAGTCGAACTTTTTCTAATGTGGCGTTTCAATCAATCACCCTGTATTTATTTAGGAGTTGTTTTTGTGTTTTTAAGAAGCTATTAAAAAAAAAATACACCGTGTTTTATATTAAGTCGGCACTATTGCTAACTTCGTTATTATTTGAGCTAGAAAGTCGGTTAAATTAGCAAACTAGTAGTATTTTTTCTCCTGAATAAAATGGCGAAAGCAGAAAAACAATTGAACATCGCGTTTTCGAGATATTCAAAAAAATGTAATTTTTTTAATGGAACACCCTGTATATTTTTAGATGTATCGGTTGCAATTTTTTTTTTAAGGAAAAAGTCTTGATGCACTATGATCCTAAAATAATAAATTCATTAATTATTCATTATTTTATTACTCCCAAAGTAGGCTGCGACAATTAATGTAATTTAGTGTACCTACCTACGTAATGTAAGGTAAAAAAATTACGTCGTCCTCAATAGTGTACTTTTCAATAAAAAAATACACTAAAAATAAGAGTTCTTACCTTGAAAAGGATTTAATTTTACATAAACAAATAACAGAACTTGTTTGTGTTGTAAAATTTTATTATTTTAGGATCATAGTTCATAGACTTTTTCCTTTAAAAAAAATTTGCAACCGATCCATCTAAAAATATATAGGTGTTCCATAAAAAATATTCATTTTTTAAATATCTCGAAAACGCGATGTTCAATTGTTTTCCTGTTTTCGCCATTTTATTCAGGAGAAAAAATACTACTAGTTTGCTAATTTAACCGACTTTTTAGCTCAAATAATAACGAAGTTAGCAATAGTGCTGACTTAATTTAAAACACGAACAAGTTCTGTTATTTGTTTATTTAAAATTAAATCCTTTTCAATGTAACAACTCCTTTTTTTGTGTATTTTTTTATTGAAAAATACACTATTAAGGACGACATATTTTTTTTACCTTACATTACATAGATAGGTACACTAAATTACATTAATTGTCGCAGCCTACTTCGGGAGTATTAAAATAATGAATAATTAATGAATTTATTGTTTTAGGCTCACAGTGCATAAAGACTTTTTCCTTTTAAAAAAAATTTGCAACCGATCCATCTGAAAATATACAGGGTGTTCCATAAAAAATATTCATTTTTAAAATATCTCGAAAACGTGATGTTCAATTATTGTTTTCCTGTTTAAATCGTTTTATTCAGGGGAAAAAATACTACTAGTTTGCTAATTTAACCGACTTTCTAGGTTAAATAATAACGAAGTTAGCAATAGTGCCGACTTAATATAAAACACGGTGTATACACAAATATTTACGAAAGTTGAATAATTAAATTTATTAAGAAGCCTATACATATTTTTATAATTTGCTTTTTGGCTCACATAGTTTTTTGAAAAAATTCACTGTTACACTTTAAAAAATACACAATGATCTATAAACCAGGTGTAATATACAGGGTAGCTGTTAAGGGTTGTGTTGCCAGAACGATTTAAAATCGCTTTGAAAATTTCAGGGGTCGAATATGACAATCTTGCACATCTTTTGACACACACAAAATAATTTTTTACCGAGTAACTTTACGATACTCTGATACAAGATGGCGGCCGTATCGTAAAATTATTCAGCAAAAAAAATTTGTGTCAAAAGATGTACAAGACTGTCAGACTTAACCCTGAAATTTTCAGAGCGATATTATGTTAACCGTTCTGGCAACAAAGCCTTGGTTCCATTCTTAACAACTACCCTGTATGTCTTCAAATAAGGGGAGTTACAACTTTTGAATTTAAGAATTGTATTTTTTGCCTTTTTCGTGTTGTATTAAAAGTGTAAGTATGCTTTATGCCCGATTGCACCCTTTTTTAATTTTTTTTTTTCTGACTTCACCAAAGTAAGGTTTAGTTGGTGATGACAAGGTTTATTGTAAGAAATGGTACTAAGGTGAAAGCCTTACTTTAGTTCAGCCAAGATTTCAAAATACGGTGCAATCTGGCATTAGTTTACATAAAACTTTGATGCGATAGCTAGTAGTTTTTAATATTGATTATACGCATATTTTTTTCAGATATAATGGGTTCCTGCCTCAGGGAGACAGAGGTAGAAAGCGTAGTAAATTTGTATTATATAAGAGACCCGTTGCCAATGGCGTCAAACGTTCCAAGCACTACGTAGTGAACACTCCACACAATTCTGAGGCTATCCTTAACACCAACCAGCATTCAATTTCATACACGTTATCTAGAAACCATGCGGTGATAGTCGAATACACATCTGATGAAAATACGGACATGTTTCAGGTAAGAAACAGTGACACCTGTCAAAACTGATACGATTAACGCTTGATTTTCATCATCGTCTACAGATCGGTCGATCGTCGGAAGGCCCCATAGACTTTGTTGTGATGGACACGATTCCTGGCGATAAAACGGGAGAAAACAAGGTGACCCAGAGTACTATCTCGAGATTTGCTTGCAGAATATTATGTGATAGAAATAATCCGAAAATAGCGAGAATATATGCTGCCGGTTTCGATACGTCTAAGAACATCTTTTTGGGGGTACGTTATTCCTTCTGAGGTAATAATTTTTTCGCTAATTTCCGAATTTTTTTGTTTTGTCCCAGGAGAAGGCCAGTAAGTGGCAAGAGAACGGTAGAGACATTGACGGATTGATAACGAACGGTGTGCTGATTATGCATCCAAAGGGTGCTTTCTGCGGTGGTGACGCCACCTGTGGTTACTGGTTGGAAACTTCTGTCGGTGGTGGGGTGTTTTCCCTCAGAGAATCGAGATCTGCTCAACAAAAAGGACAAGTGGTAAGAATTTGTAATTTAAGTTGATACGTAGTATAGTTAGAACCACGGTGGTAGAAGAGTATAGGTGAGCCGACTGCCGTCTTATAAGCAGGCCTCTCGCTGTCCTCAAACCTGTAACAACTCACGTGCGAGAGAGAACGCGCAGAACGGCCCAGATCTCCCAGTCTAGTGCACTGTGCTGAATATGCTGAACGTTACTCTTCGTTGCATTTTGATGATTTTTTATAGTTTTCTGTTTTATTTCGTGATCTGTTGTTCGTGATATTTCAACATGGGATGGAAATGCTGTGTTCCTAATTGTAATTCGGGTTATAAAAGCTGCAAAGAAAAGTTTTCCCTATTTAAAATACCCGCAAATAGAGTAGAACAGTTCAATAACGCTATCCCGCGAAAAGACAGAAGGTTGACTGCTGGAGATCATGTGTGTTCAAGACATTTTAAGGAAGATGACATTATAACAGAATTAAAAACTGATGCCTACACGGTAAGTAAACAAAATATACCCAGATTAAAGAAGTCAGCTTTCAGATTTTGATTTTATTAATCTCGATGCATTGAAAAAAAAGTCGAATTTTTTCGGCCATTTTAGCACCATATTACAGTTTTTTATCGCTGGCACCCGAACTAATTTTTATTTATGAAACTGATTATACCATTCCGTGGTATAATATAATATCAATTACACAAATCCTCAAAGTTTCAATTTTTTATCTTTAAAATTAACCTCTATTTCGGGGGTGGACACGAGTGATGGACCAGCCTGTAGAGATGATGTCATATACCTAGGCATGCAACTTTTTATTTCATAAAATTGTTATTAGATTAATACATAAATATTATACCTATACAATAGATGGGTAGATAGGTATTTATTATAATTATTGCCAATAAACGATTATTATGTAGACTAATTAGGTAACGAGTTTCTTTAAAAAACACCTTCAAAGAATTCCCTATCGACGGACGCGCTGCTATAGTTTATGCGTTCATTTTCTCTGGCATATTTGGCATGTATTTATTTAATAGAGAAAAAATATCTTACAAGTATCATATCTAGAATTATTATAATGAAGAATGACATAGTTCCTTTCCATAAAAAAACTCGTGAACATTAAGGCTGAAAATTGTCAAAAATAATCAAAATACAATACAGCATTCCATTGCAGCTGTAGGTAGATACAGTGCGCTAGACTGAACCGATCGGCCGCTTGACGCTTTCTCTGTCGCACAGTAGCATTGCACGTTCGAGGACAATTTCACAGCAGCGTTGGAGTACCTGTGTATCTTTTACCGTGGTTAGAACTGAGCGGCTCATAATCTTGATGAGTACAAAAGAGCAATGAAACTTAAAACAAATTTACATATCTGATGAATGTTATCAGCAGGGAGGGTGAATTATTTTTTAATATTATTTTTAATTATTAATTCAATAACTTTTTTTTGGTTTATTTTCAATTTATTGATAGTTTTCTTAGTTAGCTCGCTTTCTTTTTCTATAGCTTTTAATATCTAATGTGTAATATTATAGACTTTTCCTTATAAAGTTTAGGTTTTGTATTTATTAAAAAAAGTACTTTCTGCTTCATTATGGTAAATAAGATGATGATTAAATTTACCCTGAAATTGGTTTATTTTCAACTATCTTGAAACAGGGTTGAAGAAAGAGGCCACCTTTCTATTAAATATCAGTAGATTCCTAATAACCTATCATCCACTTAATTTTTTTCCCCATTTTGACTAGTTCAGAACTTGACTAGTGGCGCCATCTCTGTGTCAGGCCCAGGACTTTTCAGCCGACCATCATATTTTTCCTGTTTTTGGTAACCCAGCTTTAATTCATTAATGTTAAAGTCACCTAATAGGTTAATCTATAAAATTTGTCTTGTTTTTTTTATTTTATAGTTTTGTTGTCTTTTTTTACATTATTTCAACATCGATATTAAGCCACGCAGTCTGTCTTTTTATTATTTTAAATTTTTTAATTTACCTTTTAATAAGTAAAAGCAAATATTAATTATATTTAAAAAATTTTAGATTGAAAATGCAACCAACGAATTACAAGATGGAACTTTAATCGATTTATGTGGAGCAACTTTACTTTGGAGATCAGCTGAAGGTTTGGCAAAATCTCCTGTAAGTATTTTATATTCACATAATATAAGCCTGCATGGTCTTCACAATCACATTCTAAACTAATGTAAAAATGAAACATTTCAGAGTAAAAGAGATCTCGAAAAAGAAATCGATAAACTAAATGCCGGCAGACCGCAGTGTCCCGTCGGGTTGAACACGTTAGTTATTCCTCGTAAAGTAACTCCCAACGAAAATCAGCAGCAGCCGTACGTCTATTTGAATTGTGGCCATGTGCAAGGTTTACACGATTGGGGACAAGATAAAAATTCCGGAGAGCGAAAGTGCCCTATATGTTTGGAGGTAAAAAATGTAACTTTTTTGAACCGGGAAGAAATTCACGGATTTTTTTCTTTTAGTTGGGACCTGTCGTGAAAGTGTGTATGGGTTTAGAACCTGCTCTTTACGTGGATACCGGAGCACCGTCTTTTGCTTTCAATCCATGCGGTCACATGGCAACTGAAAAAACTGTCAAGTAAGTATTGACACTTTACTTATTTATTTTTTTTTTTTAACTAGGTGTAAATTGTTTTTTATCAGTAAAAAAATTTCAAGAAAATAATTCAAAGTATTTAAATGTAACAACAATTCAAAGCTTTTCTACAAATTTATTCAGTTTTTAATGGTATGATGATGTAAGCATCAAGTTAAGTTATGGGTTCTGCTACCATCTTTTGCTGTAAAAAATAAACAATGCACAGCTCCTTCTAAAATTATGTTGATAATGTAATGTTTTACATTATTCGCCTTAATTATTATTCTTCTACAATAGTTTGTAATTATTATTTTCAGTCCCTATTTGCATTACTTCTTCTTCCGACACCACTTCTGTCTCTTGTCACTTTACAAACTAGACTAACCCTGACAATATTCCAAACTAGACTTTTCGCTCTTCACTAGCATAACCCCTAAGGTTTTTTTAGCAGGGCAGTGTTCCATACGATCACATTCCAGATTCTAATAGTACCAGATATTACAAGAACAAAGAAGAAGAACAGATAACATATGTCCATAACTCAACTTTTATGTTCTGACATGATAATAAACAAATCTATTGAGCAATAATACTGTCTTGTACTTTTGTGTATTTGCTTAATTGACATGAATTATTTTATCGCAGGTATTGGACTCAAATAGCCATACCACATGGAACGAATGGTTTTCATGCAGTTTGTCCTTTCTGCGCCACTCCGTTACAAGGATCGCCGGGTTACGTTCGGCTCATTTTCCAAGATAACGTCGACTAGGCAGCCAGGTGTGTTACTGTCTCGAGTGTGTGGGAGTGAACTCATAGAGTAGTTTACCAAAGCTTTATTTATACAGCTAGGTTACATTGGAACGTGTTGTCCCCCCGTTTGGATTATCAATAATAATATGTTGATGGTAATTTTAATTGTGAAATAGTAATCGAGGAAATTATTGGAGTCTTTTATAATTATTAACTGATAAGAGTATATGTGTGTGGTTTTGGAGTTTCAGTATTTTCTTAAGTATCGTTCGTATGTTTGTCTCTGTCGTGTTTTATAATGTATAACAGTTGTCGAATTTCTTCGAAATTTTAAAAGTTTTAATTATTATGTTCCTTTATAGACTGATCAAGACCTTATGATGTTGATTAAATGTTTTATAAAATTGACATTTGAAGAAAGACCGTTGGTAACGTTTCTGTATATTCTGCAACAAGCTCATTGATCACGTTTACTTTTCTTTCTTTAGATTTTATTAATGTGATATTTGCTTTAATTTAATTGACCGCTATCAATTTCTCATATTATCAATCCCTTTTGGGGTAATTGTCTAAATTAGTATTTCACAATTACAGTTATTCATATTAGATTTTCTTATTACATACTTGGAAAAAAGAAATGTATATAATTGAGCATTTTATTGGCCATATTATTAGTTCAGAATCTGAAAAAAGATGTTGAAAGTATTTTTCCATAAAGATTTGTTATTTTAATAAATAATAAATTGAATTTATTTGGATCTGAATATGAGAAAATGTAGTTTATGTATATAATTGAAGTTGAAATGCATTTAAGCAGGTTACGCTAGCTAATAGATAGTGGTTTGAAGAAGCATAGAATCATATCAATGCGCTAACCTTTGAGACAGGTCATCGGGATATAATAAAATTGTAAATGAGAGTGCGAATTGTCAAGACTGGTTAGTATTTAGTCTTATAAATTAAGAATAAAAACACTATTATTATCCAAGGGTTTCCCATTCACTTTTATTACTTTAGTTTTTAAAATCTATCACATAAAAGATTTTTTATTCACCGAATCAAAAACTGTTGTAATAAAAGTATGTGGCAAACTCTTGAGAATGATACAATCGTTGTTGATTTAAATTATTATTGTTCGTATGCAAACCATGTACAGGCTATGTAGTAGAGTATTGAACTGCTTTTTGAACTTCTTTTTCAACACTGTGTTCGTCAAAAATGTGCAATGCATAATTTGCTTTTTAAATTTGTTTTAGAACTTTTGCATTTCGGTGATAAGGTGGAAAATAAAGATTGTGTGGACATTCAAATAACATTTTTCATGATCTTGTTTGATATTTGGAAGATATACACTGTAAAGTTTGTTTGTGCTTTTAAAACTTGAAAACTTAGTTGTAAACAGCTTTCATAAAAGTTCATCTCATACCGATTGATGACTCATGTAATATAAAATAAATATGTCTGAACTTGTGCTATTTTTATCAAGCAGGGCTAATTCAATCTAACTCTCAAGAAATACGAAGTTTTTGGATTGCAAGTTGAATAATATGATTCTTGGGCAGGGATGTTGCAAATAATTAATGACGCTTCGTGAGTAAATTGTCCTTTTTTTTCTCAAGAGTGCCTCAAGATTTAACCCCATCCCGCTTATTTCAGATCAAATTTAATAACTTACCGTTACTTTTTTTGTGAAAGCTGTTTAAGTATAATGTATATGAGTACGTCCTAGACAGGTTCGCGGTAAATAATTGTGCTGTTATTAAATGTCAACGGACTGAACTTAATTTTCAATTTTGAAGGATTATTGACATTGCATTTACCTGTCTAGTAAAATATTTTAGAAATAATTTTGTACATACATTCTTAGAATAGCGTTTTCCGCTGTAGTTAATGATATAGGTTTAAGCTATTATAGTCCCACAAATGAATTTTATCTGTGCCTGGATTCACTAATGAAAATAAATGATTATAAAAACCTCTATCATGTTTTATTAAATTATTCATAAAAAAAATACATTATGCCTTGGCTCAGTATCCTTTACCGATTTACTGAATTGTCAGTAGTAGCCAGTATTTCAGTAGGCAAAATCTGTGAGTGTACTATTATTCATGTAAAACTGCCGCTTTTGTCTACCATAAATTTAATTAATTGATAAATTTTACTGTAAAAATGTCAGTTTTTAAGTAAGGAAGCGAAACAAAATGTTATTAGTCTTAGCATGTTTTAGAGCATGAATTCTTATGGAAAAATCAGCAGTTTTGCTGATTATTATTATTATAAAAGGCAAAAGGGGAATAAATCAAAACTATCAACTTTTCAGGAGACCCAAATAACTGTCTTAAAATAAATCACATGTGAAGGAGAGGGAGGGGGGGGGGGGGATTTACCAAATCTCGCCCAGGGAAGGGAGGTTCGAACAAAAAATAAAACACCTCAGGTGAATGGACGTCCCCTAACTATTTTTGGTTAGTTATAAACATCGATTTACTGTTGAGTCAGTCTGATTAAGGGCCGCCTTGTTCAATCCAAGTTCAAGCAACGTAACGTTCAACTGAACTGAAGTTCACTGCTACCAAGAAATGAATATTCTTTTAAATAAGTCAGTGAAATGAATTAGAACTAGAAAGGGTGTCGATGTCTTTCCAGTTCTGATTCATTTCATTGCCTTATTTAAACGAAAGTTCATTTCTTGGTAGCTGTGAACTTCAGTTCAATTGTTGAACGTTGTTGAACTTTAATGATTACTGAACAAATTTTGTATGACATGATTAGTGCTTTTGACCATAAAAAATAAAATATATTGACCGAAACATAAATACTTAAAATGGTCCCTCAATGCCTCTCTCTCCAAACATCTCTTCTAAACATTGAATCAATTGTTGCCATGTATGCAACAATGGATCTCAATTAATTGAAGTCAAAAAAATAGCGTATAAGAAAAAATTGTAAATTGTCAGTAAAAACACTGAGAAAAAAATACTCCAACATGGCATAATGCAATGGATGAAGATCACAAAAATTCATATATCAGTTGGTTCACAGAAAAACATGAGCTGAAATATTCAAGGCGGCAAATCAAAAGACTGAAATTAAATTTTCAGTTTTTGTAATTTTTCAGAAGGACGATCTCCCCCATAGTCTGTCTATTGTGCATATTGAATTTTTGTTTTCAATATTGAAGATACAAAACTTTTGAAGGGTCATGTTTTGCATGTTTATGAAGTCAAGATAGATCAAAAAGATAAACTATAAAGACTGGTAATTATAAAAGTTTCAAAACCTCATTGAGGAAATAAGCGGTCATCCAACTCATTTCCGATCAAGCTAAAATGGGATTTCAGTGAATGCTCTTTATAAGACTATAGGACAGGATGTGATGTAAGGAAGCAACCACTTATGTAAGGTTGACCTTCTGTTTTGAAATATTATATTAATTCATTCTTCAGCTAGTTTCCTCAGCGAGAACACTGAATTGTTAAATGTATAAATAAAATCATATTGCTGAAGTCTTTGTTTTAGTACACCCATACCTGTAATTCCACCTGTAATTCCAATACTCGTGAACCACCCCTGTTTTTTTTTTAACTAGCACCAAAAATTATGAGAAAATAAAATTGTTTATTTGCAGTACCTACATAAAAATAAATATAAAAACATTTCCTAAACAAACAGGGTAAAAAGTATACAATTATGCAGTCTCACTTTTAAGTAGTTTCTTTTTATTAAAAACAGCAGCTATTTTTTCTTTGAAGCGCTTTTCTAAGTAGGATTCTTCGTACTACAATTAAATAATAAATTAAACTATGTAACTATTTTTTTCTTAATTAACTTACCTCTAAAATTAGCAATCCCTTCATTGAAAAAATTGCCAATTCCATGATTCCATTAGCTTTGAAATCTGCATCGCATAATGCAAAAATAGGTGATGCCAGTTTCTTAATACACTCTAAATTGTAGTCTTTTTTTTCATTTTGTTTGTATAATAAAAGTTCCTTCAATCGAAAAATTAATAAATTAAGCAGATGTGTGAAAGCAAAAATTGTGTGAACTTAGCAGGAGATTTGTGAAATGATACACGTTTTTCACTTATAGAGTTGAATATTTTCAAGCCAGAATATTATAAACTAGAAGAAAAAAACTCAATAATTTTCTTTTAGAAAGCGAATTTTTTGGTTCATCAAAAGTTTTTCTTTATCTCTCTTATCTCTGTGAGTAGTACTCATGCGGAATTTGAGTTTTGAATCTCATTTTCCCCTGTTGAGCATGCTCTTCTACAATGTGTTTTAATATTCTTAGCGCTAGTGAATCATTTCGCAATAATTAATGCATTAAAAATTACCGATCCTGTGCTGCCAATTAGAATTTCCTTTTCACCATCAAGATCTATATCAACAACACATACTGAAGATAACATACTAATGATACCCATCCTTGGCAATGTTGTATAATTTGAAAGGCCATAAGTTAAAATATCACTACAATAATATACGACGTTATTAGGTTCCAAACAATAAAAAAAAAGGAAATGCAATATTTATGATATTAATGCCCGTATTCACAAACGATAATTTCCTAAATAATTACGTAATCAATTATACCCATCTCACTCTATTGCCAAAAAACTGCATATCTCCATCTCACTTATTTAATTAATTACGTAATTATTTAGGAAATTATCGTTTGTGAATACGGGCATTAGCATAATAATTGATTTCTTACTCACTGAAAAACCACAGCTGGCAACACTGTATTCACAACTACTAGACCAAGTAGCAACTTCTCATTTTCTTCAGTACCTTCAATTTGTGGGTTCATTATTTTGTCAGAAAATTTATTACCCTCCTCTTCATTTTCCTTATACAGACATACAGTTGAAATGTAAGCATTAAATTTTGTAGAAAATGCAAATTCAACCTTGTTTGTTTTGGTGGAAGTTCTGGTTACACGAACATATCCACACTCGCAGCATATTGCACTAAATCGACTATAAAAAATTACTATTATGATAAGTCATCACAAAAGATTTAATAGAATATAGGTAATTAAAAATCCACTGCCTTGAAAATGATAACACTAATGTCCATATTCATCAATAAATGTAACCCAAGAAGTTATTTTTTAGAACATTTGATTGATTGAAAATGCCTAGAGGTACATCATTAGGCCAACCCGCTGTCACAAATAAAAAATGTTTAGTCGAGAGTTATACATATTTTGAACTTTGATGGATACGGACATTAAAAGCAGCATATCGTTTTTTATTTTATATTTTTCTTTCTTTTAAGACAAGCTTGAAGCAATGTCATGTTCAAAAAGTAGCCTATATAATTTTCACTTCATCACCAATTACCACTTTTAAAGTCTTTTATAGAAATTAGTTACCTACGGTATGTTAAAATGTTTACCTAGAATAATCAGTTGAATAATAAACATCTACATGTAAAATTGGACTAGATACTTTCGTGAACTCTGGAAAAAACTCCTTTATGTCAATTTCCTTATATGAATGATCAGCACTGCTAGCTCGGTAACAATGCACTAATCCATCTCCTCCAGATAGAAGAAAAACACACTCCTTCTCAGTAATTTCACCATTTTGCCAAGTTATCAGATAAGTATGAGTTAAGTGATATGGCATATAGCTCAACTCTACGATGTAGCAGTGTTGGGCTATATTTTCAAGGACAAATTCGTCCCTCTCCTCCCATTCTGCATAGATATTAAGGTAAGTTTCTGAGGGCTCAAAATGGTTAAAACTCTGTAAAAACAAATCTTGAGATTAATTTTAAGAAAACAAAAGTACACTACGATAAGAATATCTTGTCCCTTTTCTGTGGAAATGAGAGAGGTTCTAGATAGAGAGACTTATCTTAACACACTGCTGCTGGGTCCAGACTGTATAAGCTCCTGATTGTCAGGTGTGATTTCATTTGACACTAAAATGTAAATATTATAATAGGATACAGTCCTAACCCCATGTGCCTTCTAGTTCAATTATCAGAACTAAGGGCCAAGATATTCTTTTTATTTTTCAATGTACATACAAGGGTCGTTTTAACAGTTTCAGGCCTTATCAACAAAAAGTACTGATAAAATTATTTCCTTTCACTGTCTGATAGATGGTGTTAATATGTGTATGTATTCCATAAAAATTTCAAGCCATTCCGGCCAGTATTTAGCTAGCCGTTGTTCTAAAGTTGACAAATAACATTTTTTGTCAACAAGGAAATAAATGGAGTAGGTATTGCCCGGTGATAAATTTTCTTCATTTGAATAGAAAAAAAACTTGGGATGAAAGATGAGTTGGACTCAGTGTCGGTGACTACCTCCTTCATATGCAACCGTAAAACATTGGGTGGCCAAGTAAAAACTTCATATGTTCGAGATATTAGTTCACCAGTGTGGTCCTGTACAGCGGCGTGGCGACTCTGACCGTGAAAACCAGCCAGGGAGCCAGACGTTGAATGGGGAATCCCCGACTCGGACGGCGAGGCCGGGAAGGGGCAATGCGACACAGCAGCAGACCAGTCTGGCAGTCTTGCACGTACCGTGAATGCTTTCGCTGCGAAGGCATTCCTGACCTGCTACTAGTCGAACCTTATTATTATATTCAATTTCAATTATTTACAATACTATTCACTTATTAAAGTTAATAAAGGTGTTGTTAAATACAAGACATTACTCTGTTAAGCTAACATCAGAAGTGGTCCTGAACTATGCAGCCTGGAAGAAAACGTCCACGTTCATTTACGCCTCCACTACCTCCTTCAGCCGGGGTGAGTGCTACTTATCCTAATTATTTTACTACGCAATCTGTTGCCATCAATTCAATTGTGCCTGAATTCGATCCATTGAAAGATGATGTCACCGCCTGGCTCGAAATTATTGATCATCTCTCCCATACGTATCAATGGAATAAAAGTTCAACTATATTTCAGGCGCACAGTAAATTACGCGGTACAGCTCTTATTTGGTATACTAGTATTATTAAAACTGAAATTGGTTGGTCTGCATTTTCATGGGCAAAATGGAAGGAGCTCCTGCAAACAACTTTTGTTGTTAAGAGAAATATGTTTGCATTGTTAACAAACTTATTGTCACATAGGCCAGCCCCAGGTGCTTGCCTCTATGAATTTTATTTTAACCATTTATCAAAAATTTCCGAATTAAATTTGAATTTCTCTGATAGAGACAAAATATCACTCATTGTAGGGGCCATAGGTGATTTGAATATCGCTTCCTCCGTTGAAGCTGCCAATATTACCGACTTGAATCTCTTATCAAACTTTTTAAAAAATAAAGTAGCTAATCCGCAGGGCTCCTTCGATCCAAGATTGAGTGTGGGGTGTGCGGGTGTAACTCGTGCACGAAACCAAAGTAATTTTAGCATGTTACCGTTCAGCCAGGGGCGTATTCATGCCTCAGAGGCAGTTTCGCCCGGAAAGTTGGTAACTTTCCCCCCTAACGCTCACGGAATTACTAACCCTAAACAAGTCCAGGGCCGTCCTGAAAATTATATACAAAATGCTGTCACTACTCCTAGTGCTCGAATATGTTTTTCTTGCGGTCTTAGTGATCATTTTAGAAAGGATTGCCCTAATCGAAACAAAATTTGTAGACTTTGCAAAAAGGTCGGTCACCTGCAGGCCGTCTGTTCTCAAAACGTTACAAAGACCTCTTGACTAGAAGTTCGTTTCGTTGACTCTACCCCAAATCTGTGTACAAAAAAATGTTTTCTGAACAATAAGCCTGTTGACGCCTTTATAGATTTGGGTAGTGACTGTTCCTTGGTTTAAAAAGATCTTGCTTTGAAAATGCAGCTTCATATTTTAAAATTAAAAGAAAATGTAAATTTATCAGGGTTTTTAGGTTTTGGTACATCGGTGTCCGAATATGTCGAAACTGTTGTCCAAGTCGATGATGCTGCTTTACTATGTAAATTATATGTTTTGGACGATATTTCTTTCACTCATCAAGTTTAAATTGGTCGAAATTTTTCAGAGCATACCTCAATTTCATATTCTTAAGATTGGCAACGAATTGAAGTTTGCAAACAAGGCCATTGATAATAGCCTTGTTTCCCTTGTTGATCATGGGCCTCTTTAGCCCGCTGGCTTTTATTTTTACAAAATTTTCAATATGAAATGCGTCACCGTCCAGGTACAAACATGAAGCATGTCGATGCTCTAAGTCGAAATCCTCCACTTGAAGGTTTAATTGAAAAAGTTTGTCACATTTCCGAAGAGGATTGGCTTCTGCATGCTCAAGAGGCAGATGCTGACATAAAAAGCATTAAGGAAATTCATTTGTCAGGTGACATGGAAAACAATAAATCAACTTTTAATGACTACGATTTGAGAGGTAATAAGGTTTATCGCCAAACAGCATATGGACGACGCTGGGTAGTTCCAAAGAAATGCCGATGGCAGATAGTCAAATTGAACCATGATGACCTTGGCCACTTTGCTCTTGATAAGACCTTGGAACGCATTCGTTGCACTTATTGGTTTCCTAAGATGCGTAGATTTGTCTCCAAATATATTAAGTGTTGTCTACCCTGCCTGTATCATAAAGTTCCTGCAGGTAAAAAACCGGGCTTCCTGCATTCAATCCCACAATTTGCAAAACCCCTGCACACCCTCCACTTGGATCATCTTGGACCCTTCCCTGTTACCAAAAATAACAATGCTTATCTGTTAAATGTTGTTGATGCTTTTTCAAAATTTGTGTTTGTCCGAGCTGTACCCGATACCAAAGCTGTGAATGTCATTAAGGCCTTGGAGAGTATTTTCGAAATTGTCGGCTATCCACGAAGGATGATTACTGATGCTGGTAGTGCTTTTACTTCCGAAGAATTTCATTCGTACTGTAGAAACAAGAAAATACGGTTGTTTATTACTGCGGTGGGAATGGCCGTGGTAATGGACAGGTTGAACGGGCAAATCGAACTATTCTTGATGCTCTAGGAACCAGTATTTTCAACAAAGATTCAAGTACTTGGGATACAAATCTGATACAAATTCAACACGGCAGTACTCTTAATAAGAGTACCAAACACACCCCGGCTGAACTTCTCCTTGGTGTTAAACTACGATCAGGCACTGATCTACCAGACAGCGATGTTGAGGATCAGGTAGTGGATGTTACGAAAATTCGCAAAGATGCTTCCCGTAATCTGGAGCGTAATAGGCTTGTACAAAATGCTTCTTTCAATAAGAAAAGGTGCGCAGCGGGTACCTATGCAGTTGGTGATCTTGTCTTAACGAAGATTACTAGTCACCCAGCTACTGGGACGAGTAAGAAATTGTTGGCAAAGTACAGAGGTCCTTTCAAAGTAGTGGAAGTCCTCCGAAACGATAGATACAGGGTGAAGGAGGACATCTTCACCTCCAGGTCTCAAATTCCATACGAAGCAGTAGTGGCTTTTGAGAGTATGAAACCCTACAAAACCTTGAAGCAATAGGTGAGCAGCAGCGATTGATTCCATTCATACACCTGATGAGGTGGTACACTCCATCTGCTGAGTGCGATTCCATTCATACACCTGATGATGAGGTGGTACACTCCATCTGCTGAGTGCGATTCCATTCATACACCTGATGAGGTGGTACACTCCATCTGCTGAGTGCGATTCCATTCATACACCTGATGAGGTGGTACACTCCATCTGCTGAGTGCGATTCCATTCATACACCTGATGATGAGGTGGTACACTCCATCTGCTGAGTGCGATTCCATTCATACACCTGATGAGGTGGTACACTCCATCTGCTGAGTGCGATTCCATTCATACACCTGATGATGAGGTGGTACACTCCATCTGCTGAGTGCGATTCCATTCATACACCTGATGATGAGGTGGTACACTCCATCTGCTGAGTGCGATTCCATTCATACACCTGATGATGAGGTGGTACACTCCATCTGCTGAGTGCGATTCCATTCATACACCTGATGAGGTGGTACACTCCATCTGCTGAGTGCGATTCCATTCATACACCTGATGAGGTGGTACACTCCATCTGCTGAGTGCGATTCCATTCATACACCTGATGATGAGGTGGTACACTCCATCTGCTGAGTGCGATTCCATTCATACACCTGATGAGGTGGTACACTCCATCTGCTGAGTGCGATTCCATCCACCCATGCACCTGATAATGAGGTGGTTCACTCCATCTGCTGAGTGCGATTTCATTCCTACACCTGATGAGGTGGTACACTCCGCTGCCGAGTGTGGCTTCTGCACCTCTACTAAGGTGGTCTGCTTCCGTTGCCCATTCGAAGGCGCATCTTTCTTGTCGTTACAGGTCCTTTATTCGAGGACGAATAACAAGTCAGGATGGTCGAATGTTCGAGATATTAGTTCACCAGTGCGGTCCTGTACAGCGGCGTGGCGACTCTGACCGTGAAAACCAGCCAGGGAGCCAGACGTTGAATGGGGAATCCCCGACTCGGACGGCGAGGCCGGGAAGGGGCAATGCGACACAGCAGCAGACCAGTCTGGCAGTCTTGCACGTACCGTGAATGCTTCCGCTGCGAAGGCATTCCTGACCTGCTACTAGTCGAACCTTATTATTATATTCAATTTCAATTATTTACAATACTATTCACTTATTAAAGTTAATAAAGGTGTTGTTAAATACAAGACATTACTCTGTTAAGCTAACACATACCACCATTTTTGATGATGAAATTAAAGAAAACCTACGGAAATGTTTTTATCAAAGGGCACAATAATTGATAAAATATAAAGTAACCGCCAAAAAATTATTGCGGAATGATTGTCTTTTAAATATACCCAAGGAAATAAATTATGAGATTTAAATCAATGGAACGAGCTGCTATTCCACAGGACCAATAAGTCTCCTTTATCCATCTCTGGGGATAGACACACTACTTAAATATTTTTCATAAACTGGAAATGGAGATGCATTATAATATGTGATCGTGCACTGCACAAAATTACTAACACTAGTACTAGTACCGGAAATTAGAAATAGGAATAATGGGGTCATCTTCATTAGGGAATCAAACAATAATGTTGGGTGTCAGTTTATCATTAAGAAAGTTGAGGTAGTAAATTTCTTAAGGTAAATTCCATTTAGGAAAATGTCAAAAAAGTCAGGTCTATATAAAATGTAACCCTTGCATGTATATCCAACCCACTCATTTAACTTTTGGTGATTTTAAGTATGCACCCAATGAGGAGTTCATCTCTATTGAAACATATTTGTAAACAATATGCAGCTACTAAATCAGGCAACACAGGACGACTATTATAACCAACCTACAACCTCGTTGAGTAACATTCACTTGGTTGTTCTAAACCCAAATACCACTTTTGTTCGATCGATCGATATATTATTAATTAATCGTTTTAGCGAATTAGGATCCAACGAAATACTGGCGTGAAAACAAATTCCTAATTCTGTACGTACTTATGTAATAGGTACTTATACTATTCTTACTTTAACAATAGTTACTCCAACAACGAACTCATTTTTAGTGAGAGATTTATTGAAAATGTCCAAAGCAACTATTTCAGCTCCACCTAAAACATACATTTTTGAAATCCAAGAAGAAACACAAGAGAGGTACAAACTGTCCGATTTTTATAGGAAGGAGAAGGCTAACCTTTCTGCACAGGAAGAACTTATTCACCTTCCTCTTCCTATAATTTAACTGGACTGTACCTACTTACTTGCAATATAGGTAAAAGGGACCTCCCTAATGGTGGGAACCAGTTCCTGTTTACTGATGTATTCAAAACAAAAGATCTCTCTTTTTAGTGTTGCAAACAATATTTGCTGGCTTCCTTCTGGTAAATCGAACTTTGCCAAAGTGTAAATATTACCCTGCGTTGGTAAGCTAAAGTAATGTGCTGTTAACAAATTATCCATCTCTGGTTTTTTGATGACTTCTTCAGGGGTAACTATTTTATTTTCATTTAACAATAATCAATTTAACAAATATTTTTTCTAGTGAACTTCTAATAATTAAATATTATTGAAATTAATAATTTGGCTGATAAATCAGGAATCGAAAGGGTTAGTTTAGAATTTACAGCACATGAAAATATATAAAATAATAAAAATCACAAAACCAAAACATAAAAATAACAAAATAACATTTTTATTTTTTAATTTTATGAAAAAAGAAAAAAGGGTTTTTCGTTTTTCAGCTTTCAGCCTTCTTCTTCTTCTACTATGGACTGGACTGGACGTTCTACATTTTTACGCCGCGTCCTAGCTGCATCCGGGGACTGCGTTGCGTGCGTTGCGTGCGTGCGTTGCGGGGAACGATTAAAATAAAACACATGCAAAGCAATGGGAGTGTCCTCAGTAGACGTGTTTGCCCGCAAAGTCGTACGATAAAACGACACCGCAACGCACGCATTGTTTTAAATTGAAATATTTAGTTTTTTCATCTGTCAAAATCTTGCGATTTTTGCGGCGGGCAGGAAATTTTTTTAATTTCGATTGCCTTCGTGCCAAAGCGAAACATTTTGTGCAATAAGAGAAATCTATTTTACAAGAACAAGAGTCAAGGTACGCACTGGGAATGTGAAAATGTCTCGAATTTAGGCTTTTAAAGTAAGTATGAGGTCTATTAACTTCTATTGTAGACCTTTTTATATTTAACCTACCTGCTATTTATCTATCTATCAAATCTATACCAATTTCTATAGATTACTTGCGTCTTATTGTTTCTTTCTCTTAAGTAACATGTTTCTTTCTGTGATTTTCAAGTCTTTCAAGCTCCAACAACCTACTGGTTTCCAAATTAAAACGTATTTAATCTGAAGCTGCACCAGAAATAGTTGGATTGGAAACCATTTTCTCGCCCGCACCGCACGCATTCAGTTAGGACACACTCAAAATTTCTCGTGCGAGTTTGCGTTGCGTGCGTTCCCCGCATCGCACGCAACGCATTACCCGGATGCAGCTAGGACACGGCGTTAGGCAGGTTAAATTCTTAAATTCGTCTTGCTAGAGAGCCATTAACTCTGCGCTATTCCGCATGCGCATTACACGATTTTGTGAATATCTTAATTCGGTGTTCAAATAATGGTGACTGAAAAAAGTTACCTTTTTATTCATATTATGTAGATGACCAGCAACCTATGAGAACCTGGTCGTCAGGCTCAGGTTATTATCAGCCAGTGCATGATACAAATAAACAAGAATGTCAGCCTCTGTGACATCAGTCAGGAGTAGCGACATAAAATATGCGACTCGGCAGTAAAATGACGTAAGTAGTGATTTAGTATATCTTATTTCGACGTTTGTAGATAGATGTTGCATTAATTTTAATTAGTTTGACTTCAATACCTGATTGTCTGGCGGCAAAAATGTGTTTGTTGTGCACCGAGTGCGGGTGTGAAAACATGCAAGAAAAACGAAAAGCAAAGAGATATTTTTTTTTAGTTTGCTAGCATAGGCAAAGACAATTAGGTATAAATGATTTATATCGTATCACAGTCAGCACGAACACTTTTCATGACTCCCCTTAAATGTTGACTTCCGCCTTTAAATATTTTCAATTGTTCTGTTTGCGCTTGGATTTCAATCACCTTAGTGACGTCATGCGCAGCCCAGACGCGTTTTCCAGTCTCACAAGTCACAACTCTCACGCTACTGACATACCTTGTGTAGTTGCATCGTGTGATCCACAAAATTTTTCATCAACTATTGCCTTGGAAGAGAGAGATAGATATTGCAGTCATGTCTGAGCTCATTTTACTAAAATAATTTTAAATTAATTTTAGTAGTTCAAATTCTCTGGTGTCATAATTAATTTCAATTCCAGTTTCATTAAAATATTATAGATATTGGGAAAAGCAATAATTTATGACTATAATTGAAGAACCTATTAAAAATTACTGGTACCTATATTACTAAACACCTACTTTAATTGCCACATTTTTATAATTTATGCCATTTTTGACCACCATTCTTCATAAATTCTGTTATTGTTTGAGCTTTGGAAGTAAAATTATAAAATGGTAAAAATGATAATAATTGAATCATTTAAAAACTTAAAACGGAAACATTAAATTGAAATGATCCTCATTAAGAAAGACAGAATATTCTGAGATAACAACGATTTAGGGTACCTGTATTACCGACACTAAGGCCAGTAAGCGCCAGTGTCGGTAATACAGGTACCCTACGACTTACGTTGTTCATCCCCCTTTTGAAATACAACCAACGCCAAATTGAAATTATTAGTAATAAACTCAGCATCACACGTACTCAGCAGATGTCGTTACTATTCCAGGTTAGTTTCTTTACTCCAACAAAGTTCATTATGCAAGTAGTCATGTTTTTATTTATTGTTCTATGATTTGCAGATCATTGATTGGAGTAGTTCACTTACACACCTATCAATTATTTATTATTGTTTGTGTTTCATTTTTTATCTGGCAGTGGCATACATTCATGCTTCATTTCGATCAAGGCAATATTTGATGAATTTTGTGGATCACAGGATATCTATCATGGGATGGGCGGATGGGCCAATGTTAGATTTTTTTTCTAATATTTTAAGAAAACGACAAGGTAATGATGATTAATTTGACTTGACACCACTTCAGTTTTGAAATTTAAATTAAGGTTATGGTTGTATAAGAGTCTCGCGACACTGCAGATCTATTTGCAGCAAAAAATCCGCGAGCGCATTTATTACTCTCATCATAGGAGTTGGGCTGGGAGTACTAGGCAACCAAATGATCCAATTTGATATTTTTAGAAGATGCCTTACCTGGCACAATACGCTAAAATATTATTACCGGACACTTACCCTTGAATGGAGCGATGATTTTTGAAGCGCCCTCATGCAGGAATGGTGTCACTAAGCTGTTTTCAAGTTATTCAAAGTTAGCTAATTAACTATTCATGGTCTTTGACAGCTTGATCAGTCAATCATAATAATAATTATTAAGTTGACGATAGGATAATAATTGAACGTTTAATTGTGCGAGCGCGCGGTAGCTGTATATGGTTTAGGTCGCTGACTGAAGCCGTTGATTTGACGCTACCACCGTCTGAGGTCAGAATCCCAGCTCGGCATGGTTGTTTGTGTTTGTTGATTCAACTATTTATTATTCATTATTTAAAATTGTGTCTAGCAAAATGAGCACGATCTCGAAGCCATATTACCAGAGTGGAGCGACTATGTCTTAACTACAGTTAAGACCGATGCTCCCTCTTAAAAAAAAAGTTTTAGTTTCAATTTCAATTCAAAGTTTATCTCAAAGCACTATCGGCGGATAGTTTTGTTATGTACAGGGTGTGAACCATTAAGAATGGACGCCGGGATTATCTCAGAAGCTAGATGACGTTGTACAGGGTGGGCCAATAAGCGAGGTAAGCGGCTGTATCTCAGAAACTAATGATCATAGAGAGTTACGGTAAAAAATTTTATAGGTTAAGTGGGCAAGGGAAAATGCTGGAAATTATTTTCAAGTTTCCAAGATGGCTGCCAGAGGGCGTTTGCACCATCTTGAATTACATAAAGTTACGTTTCTTGTGATTTTCCCCAATGAATGTAACAAAAAAGTAGTTGCGTTTTAATGTTATCTTAAAGTCTAACATTTTTTATAGAAACAATTTTTCTCTATCTTTCGAAATAAAGTGGTGAGGGGTATTTGAATGTTGTTTTAAACAAATGCCTGTAACTTCGAAACGGCTTCAATGGGTACGTTCACCTGACGTCAACTGTTGAATAGCAGCGCAAAACGGTTGAGTGTTAGTTGTCGCAGCATGTTGGAAATCGTCTGAACGCACTGTTGAGATCGAATGACATATGACATTTTCGGGCACGTGACAGATAATTAACACGTTTAACTTAAATTCAAATTTTAAATTTCCTTGTTTATTTATTCATAATATATTTATATGCAGACAATAAACTGAACTGAAATAAATAATATTAAAAATGATGAATTTGCAAGATATTATTATTTTAGAAGAGCTAGCTGAAGATGATTTACAGCTGGAAGTGATTAATGTCGCAATCAGAAATTTAATTCAGCCAGCGAACATAGTGGAACCCCAGAGAGTTGAACCTGTTCGAAACGACGAATATTATGAAAGTATTGTGCCACACTACACCCTTGATGATTTTCATAGTCATTTCAGAATGAATAGAGCAACATTTCATGTAAATCTAGAGATAAAGACCATATATTTTATTGAATTTAAATAAATTGCAAAATAATTATTTCAGAATTTGAAAACCCGACTTCAACAAGCGAATGCTGAGATCGTTAACGAACGAGTACCATTTGAAAAAAAATTGTTATTCACAATATGGATATTATCAAAACCCGAAAGTTTTCTTGCAGCTGGAGATAGATTTAATATGTCAAAAAGTACTTCCCATCAAATATTTTTCAATATGATATCCTTAATAGCAAGCCTAAGGGGTGATTTAATTACGTGGCCGAGTGAAAATAAAAGACAACAAACGGCGAGAGTATTGGAAACTAAATCAGGTATACAGGGTGGTCCAACTTAAAAACGTCAGGACTTTACCAAACGATAGATAACGTTAAAATAATGCCAGTTTCTCTAATACACGTATAGCCGGGAAAGCTTCCTTTTCAAAAATTATGTCTTGTGAATATTGTCAAAACGGCTGCTTTAAAAAAATTTGCATTTGACACGAAGCATGAGCTAAGTATCTTTCATGATTTACGGCTTATGGTGATAAATTGCGAAAACCAGCGGCAGAGATATGGGTGCGTGCCATTGCCCCTTTTCAAAAAAAAAAAAAAAATTGACGCCACTGACTATGGCAAATTTAATAATAATATTCAATGCCCCATATGCTTTTTAGAACAAAAAAGCACTCTTTAATTTTTTTCACAAGTTTTCGAGATAATTCAGGCTTTCTTATTTTTCGCAATTTATCACCATAAGCCGTAGATCATGAAAGATACTTAGCTCATGCTGCGTGCCAAATTTCAATTTTCTTAAAGCAGCCGTTTTGACAATATTCACAAAACATTATTTTTTTCCCAAAACTTCAACCTGTATTTTGAAAAGGAAGCTTTTCCGGCTAACTAACTTTTCTAACTTGGGGCGATAGAAACCGCAAGTCCAATTTAATGCTGGAAAAACCCAAGCAGCCATCTTCTCCAAAAAGACCAACGTTTTGGAGCCAGATATATGATGATGGCGGGATACACTCTTACCCCAGCGTCATCTCTTCGTTTACTTGGAGTGAGCCTTGGAGCGAACATGTCTTGGCATGATCATGTTGCAGGTCTGGCGAAGAGTGCTTCTCAAAAGCTTGGAACACTCTTCCGCACGAAGAAATTTTATACACCACAACAGCTTCTCCTCTTATACAAGGCTCAAATCCGACCATCCTTGAAGTACTGCTCACATATTTGGGGCTCAGCTCCTAAACATACGCTGAGACTACTCGACTCTATTCAGAAAAGAGCCATCCGCTTGATTGGGGACCCAGATTTGACAAAAAATTTAGACACTCTCGAACATCGAAGAAGAGTAGCTGACCTGAGTCTGTTCTACAGATATTTTAATGAAAAGTGTTCAAAAGACGTGGCCCGCTTGATCCCACCAAGATCAAGACCGGGCAGAAATACACGTCGAGCCGCAGACGCTCATCCGTATCAGGTTCAGCTCGTTACACCTCGTACCACCCTATTTCAGACTTCTTTTATGTATAGAACCGCATCACTTTAGAATAGCATTCTAAAGGGCGTGTTTCCCGAAGTATACAACCTACAGAGATTCAAAGCCAACGTGAATCGATATCTCCGCTCATGCACCGCTCCCAGAGCGTCATAGGGATTTCCAAGGAAGCTCGCTTCTCCGTCGGACACACGACGATGGACTGTTCGAGCGCATATGTACGAATACACGTATTAGGGCAAGGATGACACTTTAAGGCCTTATATCTCGACTATTACTTGCCGCCGCAAAAATTCAATGGTACCTTGATACTCCTACAGACACGAGCTATCCGATAGTATAAGCCATTTCGCCCTATATCTATGCCGCTAATGTACATATTTACCAAAAAAATTAAAAAGCAAACACTATCGTTATAGCTATGTCAAATCATGTGCTTTGCCAGTGGAGGTTGTTTAAATTTGACTTCCATTTCGATTTAAAGTTTAGAAACAGATTCGCATGTTGACCACGGTGAAGTCAACACGCTAGCAATTTCGGAATTTTCGTAAGTGAGAAAATTAAACTTGGTGGCATACTAACACTATCCTTGTGTAACCTTTTATCCTTCTAGTTAGGTAAGTCAACTTAAAAATATATTTTTTGATTGCTTATCCGGGTAAAATGGGAGAAAACAGAGACGTGGAAGATCGAACCAAGAAAAAAATTATTGCAAAGTATAGACCTGACAGCTTATCTCCATTCGAAGTATTTATGGAGACAAAAAAAGACGGTAATCTACATATCGGAAAGTACAGTCGTCTCTCGATGGCAAGAGAGCTATATAAAATGAACCTTAAAGATATTGTCAAATTAGAATCAAAGGGCACTGATAGAATCAATGTCAGATTTGATAATTATAAAGCCGCAAATAAGTTTGTTGAAAATGAGAAATTAAACCAGCTAGGTTATTATAATGTTTACATCCCTTACCACAGAGTCTCCTGCAAAGGGGTAGCTCTGAGAATAGATTTAGACATTGATACATCAGACCTGAAACAATATATAAAATCACCTATTGAGATATTGGACATAAAACGACTAAACAGACGAACAATCACAGACAAAAAAGATGAAAACGGGAAAAAAATCATCAAATACGAACCAACAACATCGGTATTATTTACATTCCATGGGACAACATTACCAAGACACGTCAACATTTATAATTTACCAGTCAGAATTAACCCATACATAGCCCCAGTCACGCAATGTTTTTCCTGCCTACTCTACGGCCACACAAGTGGACAGTGTAGGGGGAAAAAAAAGTGCCAAAAATGTGCCGAGATACATGCAGATGAGTATCAGTGCGAAATAATAAAATGTTTTTTCTGTAAGAGCGACAAACACAAATCAACTAGCAAAACATGCCCTGAATTTCAGAGGCAGAAAGAAATAAAAAAAACAATGGCATATGAAAACATATCGTACTTTGAGGCATCAACAAAAATAACCAAAACATACCTCCCGAAACCACAGTTCAGACTACACCCGTCTGACTTCCCAGCTCTACCTGTCAACAAACCGCCTATTCCTCGCCAATCCCCATCAACTATCATAAAATGCAAACGAACAAGAAGCACATTATCACCACCGAAGAAAAAAAGAGAACAAATGCAGGGGGGATATGATGTATCCTTACACCGGTCCTGCCTTGATACCCCAGATGGACGTGAAAGAGATAACACAAACCCAAAAATATCAACAACAGAAAAATTTCCAACTCAATCTAAGGAAATGGAACCGAAAATAACAACTCATAAAACAAGCGAACACACTATGGACTTTAATCAATTTGAAGAAATATTCCAACACCAACAATCTCTCTCTCAGCAAGAAAATGAAAATGTAATAACAGATAGTAGTAAATCACAAATCTCTGACAGTGAACTATCATCATATTGATTTCTAGACAATGCACCTAAAAATTATACAATGGAACATTCGAAGTGTAAATGCAAATAAACATAATTTAATAATGCTGATGAGGGATTATAACCCTGACGTAGTAATTTTAAACGAAACATGGCTAAAAGCCAATCATTCCTTCAAAGTATACAACTTTGAAATTATAAGAGCAGACAGAGAAGACGGATACGGGGGAGTAGCAATACTCATCAGAGCCAACATAAAATTTACCACAATCAACTCCAATACAACATCTCCAAGCAATAAATGCCAGTATATAACAATCAAAATAAACAACCTCAATATTATGGGAGTCTATTGTCCACCACAAGAGAAAATCCCCAGTAATTTTTGGAAAAATACAACAGACAATCTAACAGGAGACCTACTGATAATGGGAGACTTTAACGCTCATCATAGCTTGTGGGGCGGAGCTAGAGACAATTATAATGGAAGGTACATAGCGGATACAATACTAGAGGATAACATGGTAGTATTAAATGATGGAACAACAACTACATTACACAATCCGAATCATCACGGTGGCCCTTTGGATCTAACAATACTAAACTCACACCTAGCATTGAAATCAAAATGGGAAAGAATTGACGACTGTGGATTCAGTAATCACTATCCAACCATGGTAACTATGGACCAACCCCAGAAAATAACAAACACAATATACGCAACCAGAAGAAACTTCAAAAAAGCTAATTGGGAGGAATTTGAGGAAACAGTTGATATAGCCTTTTCAAACACCGAAGAAATTCAAGAATACAACATGTTTTTTGAGAGAATAAATGACGCAGCAGAAAAATATATACCCAGATACAAACAAAGGAATTTCGATTGCCCTCGAAAAATAGCTGCTTGGTGGGATGACTCATGTCAAACTGCGATAAATGAAAGAAGAAACCAATTGGAGAAATTTAAAGATAGACCCACATTAGAAAACTACTTAACTACAAAAAATATAATAGCGAAAACAAGAAGACTACTTAGGAAGAAAAAAAAAGAAAAATTCAAAGACTTTTGCAGCTCTTTAAATAGAGAGACAGACATTTCGCAAGTCTGGAAAACAATTAGAAAATTCTCAAGCAATAATACCCAGTCATTTAAGAGCCTATTACCGGAGGAAAATATAGCAAAAGAAATACTAAACAGAATCTGCAGCTGTAACATAGACCCGGAATTCGAACTGGCAACACCAGAAGATCGATTCCCCCCGATACAAATAAGTGAAATTAAAAAATTTATTAAAACAAAAAAAGACACAGCAACAGGAACGGATGAAATCTCCTACTCAATAATGAAGCACTTACCGAACAACGCCATGTCCACCCTATGTAAAATATACAATGCCTGCATTACGCATCAAACTATCCCAGAACCATGGAAAGAATACCTCGTCATACCAATTTTGAAGCCTAATAAACAGCAGAATAATCCAGACCATTACAGACCCATAGTACTATCATCTTGCCTACTCAAAACTCTAGAATTTATCATTAAAAATAGAATTGAATGGACTCTAGAAAACTCAGAAACATTCAACAAATATCAAACAGGTTTCCGGAAAGGTATGAGCATCTACGATAACACCACACTTCTAACATCCACAATACAACTCGCATTCTCCAGGAAAGAAACTGTCTTAGCCTGTTTTATAGACCTTAAAGCAGCATACGATAACGTCAACCTATCCATATTACACAAATATATTAGAGAACTTAAAATTTCACCAAAATACGCTAACCTAATTTACAATATCTTAACTTACAGAAAAATCTACATCAAAGACAAAGACAACCAAATTCATGGACCGCAAATAGCCAACAAAGGCCTAGCACAGGGATCCCCATTAAGTCCACTACTATTTAATATATACCTCAGAAACATATTTCAAATCATCCCTGATAAAGTAACACTGCTATCATATGCAGATGATCTAGTAATTTTTACACAAGGACAAGACATTTCTGACATGACCAGACAAATCAATACGGCACTAGACCTAATAGATACCTGGCTCGCTGACCATGATCTCACAATATCACCAACAAAAACAGAATACGTATGGTTCAGGAAGGGAAAATCAAGAATTCCAGACCCTAAAATTAAAATAGGACCCGTCGAAATATCTAGAAAATCAAATGTACGATACTTAGGCATTACCCTCAACGAATCCCTTAACTGGAAACCTCACGTTAACAATATGATCAAAAAAGCTAATCAGGGTATAAACATAATTAGGACACTATCAGGAGTTGGGTGGGGCTCTGACCCGAAGATCCTGATGTTGATATATTATAGCATGGTGAGATCACATTTAGACTTTGGAAGCATTCTGCTTAACCGCACACAAAAATCCCTCGAAAATAAAATGAACTCCACACAATACAAAGCCCTCAGAGCCATCACAGGATTAATGAAATCAACACCGACAAATGTTATTCTAGCGGAAAGCGGAGAACTACCACTCCAGGAAAGACGTAAATGGCTGGCACTCAAATTTTACAGCAAAATAATCAGATATAAAAAACACCCTCTAATACCAATCATAAGATCCATACACATAGAATTCAACTCAGGAAACAAATACTGGAACAACAAAAAAAGCCCCTATCTGGTAGACACCTTGCCAATAATAGTAAGATATGAAAGCAACTTTAAAAGGGCCAACCTGCTACCTTGCTTCGAGACAGATTACAAATATCAGGTAACTGAAATAGATATCGTTAACTTAAGACTTGACAAAAATGACCCGAACGTTGACAGCGAATTCATGCGACAAATCGAAAACTATAAACTCGAAAACTATAACCTAATATACACTGACGCATCCAAAATTAATGAAAGGTCGGGGTTGGGGATATACAGCACAGAATTAAACATCTCATTTTCCGCAAGACTGCCTAATCATCTACAAATATGCACTGCCGAAACAATGGCAATATTCAAAGGTATAGGTATTGCAATGTGTAAAAATTCAAAGAAAAACCTAATCTTAACTGATTCACTCAGTGCCATCAAAAAGCTTGATAATTGCGGACTTAATACAAGAGACGACTGTATTTCCTTAACGACAAGACGATTACTACTTCACGCCAAAGACAAAGGTTTCATATTTAAAATATGTTGGATCCCAGGTCACTCGAGAATCATGGGAAACGAAATGGCAGACAAGTTAGCCAATACAGGAAGAATTCTGACCGTTCCCCTAAACATCAAACCAGACATAAATGAAATATATCCAGAATTTAGAAAAATTGTCCTCACAAACTGGGAAAATGAATGGAAACAGAAATTCAGAGAAAAAGGCAAATGGTACAAGTCCATCCAAGAGATCTTCCCCAAAAAACCATGGTTCGCAACATGTAAAGTGAAAAATAGAAGACACATCACCACAATAATCCGTCTAAGATCAGGTCATTGCCTAAGCGAAGCCCACCTGCATAGGATAGGCATATTAGAACATCCATATTGCGAATGTGGAGGGTATGGAAGTATCACACATCAATTACTGGAATGTCCGATAAACAAAATAGCAAACTACGACTTATACTTTGACCTTGGTAACAATGGCCTTACACTACCTACAAATCTGCAATCAATACTACGAGAAATGAACAGAAAATGTCAAAAAATCATCCTTAATTTCATAGACTACAACAAAATCAAGGTTTAGACTGGGAAACTAAACTCGATCAAGTCTACGATGTGCTGAATACAACCAGTTTATACATAAACGACAGTTAAAATCAAATATTAACATACTATTAAATAATTAAGACTGTGATTAAATAATCTATTGCCCACCTTTTGTTTACAGATCCCATCTTTATATTTCATAAGGGCTCTCAATCCTGAGGCAACTTTCGGGAATGTCCAAGTCGCTCAGCTGTTGCCCCTGAGCGTGAAGGGTCTTTTCCTGTGTTTGTGCTATCTGTCCCTACTAACAATAACCATCAAGTACCCACCAGTGGAGGATTAAGACACAAGTAAAAGTAAAGTAACATAACGTGAATATACTACACTCAACTCATTCAGGGGATGAGACATCTCAGACACCCTTAGCTGGGTACCCTGATGATTTCAAAAAAATCAAACACAGAATGGGCTGGTCAAATAGCTTTTAAGTAAGCTAAAGACCAAAAAGATTAAAGAAGAAGAAGAAGAAGAAGAAGTTTAGAAAAAGGACACCCTGTATAAAATGTATGTTTTCAACCCTTACTTCGTAGAATCTCTGCATACTTATTGATTATGAATAAAACACTAATGTTTTATAAAATTCTACTGTTATTGATCGATGATAGAAACGCATTATTATTACTATCATATTACGTTTCTATCATCGATCAATATACAGTAGAATTTTATAAAACATTAGTGTTTTATTCATAATCAATAAGACACCCTATATTATCTCGGTAACGAAGCCGAGGAACATATTTTTGTTTTAAATTTACAGTCTTTCTGAACATCCTCTACAACACCCTGTAGGTACACCGTGTCCACCATTTTGGGATCACCCCTGTTTAGTAGTAATGTAAAATACATTGTGTTGTAATAAGACTTATAGAATGTAATTGTATTTATTTAGTATGTAACATTAAGTTTATAACAAAAAATTGAAACAAATTCAACTTAACAACTTTCGTTTCACTTCTTGTTTTCCACTATCTTTTTTAGCCACTCAATTTTTTCTCTCTGCAATTTGTTGCTTTCTGTGATTCCTTCCCTCAGTTTCTTTAGCTCTGACAACTTTTCTTCTTCGATTTCTAGCTGTCTTTTCCGATATACATCTAGACGTTTTGCTTGATGTGCTTTATTGGTCAAATTTAATGTGCGAGGTGTTTCACAGCTGGATTTTTCTAATGTTTTATAACTAGTAATATTTGAGGAGTGATGAGTTTCACAACTTGATTTTGCTAATGGCGTGCTACTACGAGAACTGAAATGCTCCTCCAAACTGTCCATGTCAGATTGTTCATGAGTTACTTCATTCAGACGTGTTGTCGATATCATCGTAGATGGCAAATTTACAGTTTTGTCTTCTTGCAACATATCTTCAAAATATGTGAAATATTCCCACTGTATTCGACCAGTCCCAGTAGTTTTCTTCTTATTGTTGTTGTCTAATATTGTGCGATAGGTTTTTTTCATGTTTCTCATCTTCCTATCTAAAGCATCTGGATCTACTTCATAGCCCTTCTTTTTCATTGTATTACTAATTTCTTCCCACAACATTTTTTTCTTGACCCTTGGGTTTCTGAATCTTGCCATCTTTGCTTTATATTCATCCAGAAATAGAAGCACACTTTTGTTCGACCATGCGAATTTTTCGCTACCTAATAAAAACAACCCAATCAATAATAATTATATTAAATGATGTAGGTATCCAACTTACCTTTCCCAACAACTTCAGTGCCACAATCATATTCGCAAATAGGGTTAAACAGATTATACTGGTCATCCCTATCTTCTTCATCTAGTTGTAATTCATTGCAGATATGTTCTTCTGATTCATCTGATGTAACTTCCAAATTAAAGGCCTTTTTTATATCTTTTGTAAGGGCTACATGTACCAAGGTATTATCTAAAACGGATGTATTATGTGTGTTTGTGCAAACCTTAAATAAAACAGAGTAGCATACCTTCTTTTTTCAGTAATAATATTTTATTATTTTCTATTATTGGTTCACCATTTTCGTCCACTACCAAACCGCGGCGGCGTAATATTTCTGTATTATTATTTTCATTATTATTATTATTCATTTTCATTTCCACAAATCCACATGCAAACATTTTATTGCAAACTGCAAGCAAGCAAAATGCAGTGACGTGACGATACTGACGGACGACTGACGATTTGCGACAATTTGCGCATGTCTACAACATAGTTGACTGTGCTGAGCGTAAAATATTTACGCTCACAGAAATGCTCAACAGTTTAGCAACGGTTGTAAGTGAGCGGTATGTCTGAACGCAAGCGCTACCTCAACAACTCAACAGTTGACGTCGGGTGAACGTACCCATTGATTTGGATAAATTTGGTATAATTGGAAAGAGCATTTCTTGGGCTTTTAGGTTTCTTGTGACAATGACAGTTGTGACCTACACGGCCGCCGATAGAGGGCGTTATTCGACATTATAACCAAAATATTGGATTTTCTCAAAAAATTTAAATGCAATGTGATATGACTTTTTTTATACTAGAAAATAGACAAATGATTAACCAATAAGCTTGCTTAAACCGCATCTTAATATCTTTTTCCTAACTCAAATTATTTAAAAAATACCAAACCAACAAAATTCATATATCCCCATTTAAAAATGCATCGGTCGCTTTCGATAAGAAGGCAATTAGTAGGCCATGGAAACACAAAAGCCAAACTCCTCACGAGTTTTCGTAACGATTTTCCTTTTAAATAAAGTTGTGGTCCTGAAAAGGACCCATTTTGAAAAAAGATTAATGCCTTCTGTGTTCAAATTGCCTTCCGTCATATTCCACACATTGTTCCAGTCTTTCTCGAGTCAGCAGAACCGCAGCCTCGATTTCTGCCGCTGATAGTTGAGGAATTGAGTTTCGAATTCTGTTTTCCATATCCATTCGTGTTGTTGGTGGAGTTTGAAAAACAATGTCTTTTAAGCGTCCCCAGAAGTAAAAATCAAGACATGTCAAGTCGGGAGATTTTGCCGGACAAGGAAATCGGCTTCCCCTTCCTATCCAGCGTTCTCGAAAGATCCAGTAAATATGGTTTCGGACATTAATTGAATAATGTGCCGGACAACCATCTAATTGCAAAAGCATAGTTCTCCTAGTTTCGAGTGGCACATCTTCCAACAAAATTGACAAGTCGTTGATCAAAAACTCTAAGAAGCGGTTACCAGTTAAAGCTTGATCAAACAAGTAAGGTTCAATAATTCTGTCCCCAATGATACCGCACCACACATTTAGGCTCCAGCGTCCCTGGTGCTGCACTTCTCTCTCTTAACCAACGCGGATTTTCAGCGGACCAATAATGCATATTATGAAGGTTTACTCTACCATCACTATTAAAGGTAGCCTCGTCGGTCCAGAGAATTTCCTTTAAGAAATTACCGTTTTCCTCAAGTATGCCTAGCATCCATTATGACAATAATTTAATATATTATCGAAATCTTGTTTATTTAGCGCCTGGTGCAAGACTATGTGGTAAGGATGTAATATAAAAGTAGAAAACAACATAATCAGTAGTAAAAAATAATAAAACCAGAATAACACTGAATTTGTATTTGAGGGTATGTGCTAAGATACTTGGAATAAGGTAAAATTATTCACCTATAATCTTTCAAAATATTTCTAACAGTTGTCCGTGCAACAAATTCCCAAGTCTAGAGACAATGTTCTAGTTTCTACATGTCTATAAAATTCTATGTAAGCCAAGACATTGATAATATTTTCTTCGGTCCTTCCATTGCGACGCCTGCGACGTTTAGCACAACGAAAACTTCCAGTATCGCGTAATCGCTGTACCAAGCGCGGAAACATTCTTCTCCCGTAATGAAGGCGATCTGGATACCGTGCCGCGTACTGTCTTGTAGCTATAGCTACATTTTGAAAACACTCGAAATAAATCGCAATCATGTCAACGGCTTCATTATTTAATTTTGTGAGAAGCATTTTGATTAAAAAGTACTCAAATTATAAGCAATCAACAATAATAGTGGGCTGCGTGTGTGACAGAAGTTTGACGTTACTTTCCAATATTTAAGTTAGGAGTTTGTCTTTTATTTCCATGGCCTACTACTTGCCTTCTTATCGAAAGCGACCTATGCATTTTTAAATGGGGATATATGAATTTTCTTGGTTTGGTATTTTTTTAATAATTTGAGTTAGGAAAAAGATATTAAGATGCGGTTTGCGCAAGCTTATTGGTTGATCATTTGTCTATTTTCTAGTCTAAAAAAAGTCATATCATCGCATTTAAATTTTTTTAGAAAATCCAATATTTTGGTTATAATGTCGGATAACGCCCTCTATCGGCGGCCGTGTAGGTCACAACTGTCATTGTTACAAGAAACCTAAAAGCCCAAGAAATGCTCTTTCCAATTATACCAAATTTATCCAAATCATTGAAGCCGTTTCGAAGTTACAGGCATTTGTTTAAAACAACATTCAAATACCCCCCACCACTTTATTTCGAAAGATAGAGAAACATTGTATCTATAAAAAATGTTAGACTTTAAGATAACATTAAAACGCAAATACTCTTTTGTTACATTCATTGGGGAAAATCACAAGAAACGTAACTTTATGTAATTCAAGATGGTGTAAACGCCCTCTGGCAGCCATCTTGGAAACTTGAAAATAATTTCCAGCATTTTCCCTTGCCCACTTAACCTATAAAATTTTTTACCGTAACTCTCTACGATCATTAGTTTCTGAGATACAGCCGCTTACCTCGCTTATTGGCCCACCCTGTACAGCTTCAGTAAAAATTTCTTTACAGGAAAGTGGCCCTAAAAAACTTTTGTTTTTTCCAGGGGGCGTAACAACCATGACCAAGTGAAAAATCTGGATTTTCTCTAGATTTTTCACCAATATGGTGTGTTCAAAATGATCAGTGCATGTCCATGCAACTACAATTTTTTTTTATTTTAAAGTTTTCTGCTAACTCCTAAAATAAAATGGTGGGGGATCGTCAAAACTTTGTTTATTCAAATATCGATTATTCCGGTTAGCCTCAACGGAATTCAACAAAATTAGTCTCATTGTCTTGCTGCAAAGAATTTTCCTTGTTCTGTCGATTGCATTTTACACCATTTTTATTTCATCACCACTGTAACCGCTAGATGGCGTTATCTGACATGTGAGCAAACATCACGATTTTTCTAAAAAAAATCAAAAGGAATGGTATGCTTATTGTTACACAGTAAAATAGAGAATTAAATTCTTGAGGTGTCATCGAAAACCGCAGCTTGATAACCTTTTCCTAACTTTAGATATCAGCTATTAACCCTTTGAGTGTTGATGACGCCTACGGACGCCATAGCATTTGGAAAATGTACAGTAATAGAAAAATCAGCACTGAAAGGGTTAAAGTTGAAATTAGGAATTTTCAGAGTTGGCGATTAAATTTGCAAAGTCACCGTAGAAACAATAAGCAGTCTGTGACAATGAAATATGAAATAATGCGTAATCTGCTTATTAATGTGTCAAAAAAGTTAAGCTTGTCATTGTGTGGGCTGTTGTGCTTAGTACTGACTTTCGTAATAATTGTAGATTAAAGTTAATGGCTTTCTGACTAAGAAATGAAACATGGTTTTGCACATTCGAAATGTTTAATCACTTTTTCGAGTTGAATATGAGGAAAAACACCTAGAAGTTCACGACGACCGTGACTTTTAGATTCAAATACCAACAGGTAGAGTTACACAGAAGCACCCAATATTTTCACAAATATAACAAATTATCAAAATTTAACAAAACAAGACCTAACCGTAATCGCCAAACAATAAAAACAGTGTACTATTTTTAATATCTCTCAGATCCAGATCAGATGAATATCACAATTCTAGAGGTCACACAATTGATATTAAATTACTATCACCTAGTATAAATAGAAATAACAAAACACTACCATTTAAAACAATGGAATGTAAATATAAATTAATTGATTATTATAGGTTAGCTCCAAGTGGGATCGTATCCCTTCCAGTTCAAATTCGGTGCCAAATATACAGTTTTCCCCTTATAGAAGAAAGTAATTATTCCCCTGTAGGCTGTTCGTGGTACGCCGCTCTAAAATAAAAAATAAAATCAACACTTAAGCTAACAACAGTTTGTTCTCGAGCACTTTACCTTGAAATCATCCATTAAACCCAGTTTCTTTGTGATCGTCTTGAACTCCTCCTTTGTACGATAAATAATTCTGACTGGTCCATCAAAATTTATTTTACCTTCCCTCAAACTTTGGTACTGAACAACTGGACTTTGATAAACAGTCTTTGTAAACTGCTTATCATAAATATTCTAGAAAAAAAATATTAATCTATTTCCATATAAATAGGTAAGAGAATTATTGCAAGTTACCTTCACTAAATAGGTCAAATTCATTTTCGTGAAAGGCACATAATCTTCATTTAATTTAATAAATTTCAGATGCTTTTCATAAAAGAGACCGCTGAAAAATAAATATTATACATGAAGTAGTATTATGAAAAAAATGAGCAATTAAAATAATAAAAAATAATGGAACAAAATATGACAAAGACTTACTTAGAAACGCCTTTCTTGCCAAAAGTTCTTGTCCTAGAAATTTCTGGTCTTATGCAAGCTCTCTCTTTTCTCTGTTGCGGATCTCTGATCCAATCGTCCCAGTATCTAATTATAAGAGAGTCATTTTATTATTATTGTTCTACCATGTGATAATAATTATTATTGTATCATTTGACTATAATAATAGACTAATTAACAAATTTATCACAGAAGAAGACATACAGGGTGGTTAACGATTCGATGCTCACCATTGGGATCTCGGAAACGGTAAAAGATACAGGGTGGGTTAATTAGAGAAAAGTTGCACAATTTTATGCGGAATTTGGTCCTTCTCGGAACAAATCGGCTAAAATGTCCGTTTGTAAGTGGAAGACTTGGAATGAAGAATCAAGTCCATCAGACGGTTATGAAAAGACCAGGGTCGCGTTCAGATTTAACGCTCGATGTCAATGGCTATACTCGACTCTTTCAGATTTTCCAAAAGTTACCCCAAGAAATTTGCGGAGAGAGACCAGATTTGTGATTTTGATTCCAGAGTGACAACTTTTTTGACATCACAGTAGGGGTGCAAAACCATGAACCAACAGAACGTCTTTATGTCACTAATGTCATAGAATACCTCAACTTTCCAAAATATAAACTTATTTACCTGCTATTGGCCGGAGCTCAGCGCTTTAATTTTATATGTTTAATTTGTAATCTGTAGTAATAAGTAATAATAATTACACTATATCTATGGATATTCGCAACTACAGTACAGCGATATTGGGCCATCCTGTAGTGTTGAAAATCATTTTAGAGGTCTCTTCAAACCATACAACTTTTCGCTGAATTTTTTTCTCTCTCGAATGGTAAGGCCGCTAGGAAAGAATAACACACTAATGCAGGACCCTGTATATTTATAAAGCCATAAAAACAATATAAAACATTATTTAATGTAAATTTTAATTTAACTAATTTACACCATTCAATAGGTTTATTTGACATATTATGTATAAAAATATTATAAACACATAAATCTGGATAACAATGGCTGCAGCAACAGAGGACAGTCAATACTATTGCTGAGTAAACCTTACAGACACTCAATGAGGACGTTTATATCGTGTGAGCAAATGAAAACATAATTTAGGTAGGCCCTGGAAAAAAATTTCATGTCTTATAGCGAATTCGAGTTGGCTGCACTTGCTCGGAGCGAGATCGACCTGTCTCTGAATCTGTTCTGCCCAGAATTCTGCTCCAGTCCGGAGCAGAACTTTCGCATTTCTACTCTGTATGGAACCGAACTGTGTCAGGTCAGGCCAGAACCAGAGCAAGAGCCAGACAGCCATGCACCGGTGCAGTGCAGTGTGCAATCCAGTCTCCCTCCAGTCTGCATTTTCGTATAGCCTTCTACTAAAAAAAATACCTATCCCTATCCTATACATATCACGGTTGTTTGTTGTTATGATGTTATTCTTATTATAACAGAGTCGTGGAACTACAAGGCGTCATCCCTTTTAATTATTGTAATAAGTTGTACTTCATACAATACGTAAATAATAATAATGTAGGTACTTATCCACAAATTTTTGGTGTAAGGAATTACTAGGAATCAGCAGTAGTTAATTTTCCTGCTATTTCTAACCTCTAAATTTATGGGAGTGCACCGTTGCACCGTCAAATTTGACGGTGCAGTTTATTTTGCTCCGGGGCAGTTTCGCTATACGACTCGAACATATTTTCCTATGCACTGCCAGAGAGCAAGTAGTGTAACTCGAACACAATTACGATATGCACCGCTAGAGTTCACTTTAACTCGAATACGATTACGAAAGCACTGGAACGGAGTCCTACAAATCGAACACGAGATTCCGTCTCGGTGCGCACCCGGAGCAGAAAAGTGCAGTAACTCGAATTCGCTATTAGATTCAATCCTACGATAAAATCACTGTCATTAATTTTAAAAATCTTATTTTTCTTATTTTGTGATTTTGAGTGGTCTGGGGTGCGTTCATGAATTACAGTTTGCATCATACATGAAAAACTCTGGATGCGTTCATATAAATAACCAGTTCGCTTGATGGATAAAAATCTAGCATCGCTCATAAATTGCCGATGACGACGCTTGAAGTGCACTCGCAGAGTTTTGAAGAAACACATGGGTGAATCAATTCTGTGCATAATATTATACATAAGTATGGAAATTGTGTACAGTAACTGACAGTTCTAAAAAATCAATTTCGGAGAAGCGGCCACCGGAAAATTTTTCTTGCAACGAAAGTTTCTGTTTGCCGCTTCTCTGAAATTACTTTTTTGGAAATATCAGTTACCGTACACAATTTTCGTACCGATGTATAGTAAATTACAAAAATTAGTATTAAATTAAAAAAAAAAGTGTGAATCTGACAGTTACACACTTACACATAATCTAATACTTTGGAATTATTATTTACTTTCTCGTTCGAATTACGTTCATAAAATGGAACAATCTGCCGATATTCCGGAAAATGTAAGGCATCACTCTGGTTGTTACACATAAACGTCAGTTTCTGTTTATGAACGCATTCCACCTTCAGGGCCGTATTTGTGTTTTTTAAACCGTACCACCTATCTGGACTTTTTTAGGTAAGGGTGTGACAAGGCAAGATTCCGTTTGCACAGCTATTTAGGAGAAGCACAGCCATACCAACTTTATGAGAATAGTTTTTCGAGAAAAAAATTGGGCGGGCGACTTTCCGCCAAAAATTTATAAACATTATTTCCAGAAGAGTTTGCCCTCTTAAAAAATGGCCACCACTAGAGCCACAGATCACAGACCTTACTTTTATCATGAGCATGAGTGCATAGTAGGAAGAAAGTTCCTAATATATGGTGTAAACATCTCTGGATTTATTCCCATTTTCATTCGTTATGTTACTTTATTCTTGTTTGATTTTATTTTTATATCTTGTGGTGGATTCTTTCTGGTGTGTGCTTATACCTACCATTTTACAAAGGGCAAACTGCAGACTAAGAAAAACTATTATTAGATATTTTGCTTTGGCTTGAAATGACATTTTTACGGGGTTTGCAGTGTCAATAATCCAATAAATTTCACGGTAACTGGAACAATCTCCGAATAATTTATGTCCGCGTTATTCAAGAAATACAAAACTAATTTTAACAACCTGATGCACCTTATTTCAGCAAATGTCGAAATAATTATTATTTGACAATAAAATTGGAAAACAAGAAGAAGGCAATAGCAGAATGAGTTTACGATTTTACAAACCAAAATTTTCATTTTACAGTTTTACAGATCCAATCTAAGACATGAAATTTTTTTCCAAGGCCTACCTAAATTATGTTTTCATTTGCTCACACGATAGTTCCCCCACCACTCTTTAAATTCTGAGTCGAATGAGATAAAAATTCAATGCCATGATTCATACTACTTTTGACATAACACTGATGCATCAAATGTCAAAAGATGACGTTGAAGTTCCTATCGACTTCAAAATTTTGTGTAAAAATGTGAAAAAAATTGGTAAAAAAACTAAATAAAAAATCAATTTTTTCTTAAAACTTTAGTACCCTGGAGTTAAACAGTTAGTAAGACTTTCAGGACATATGCTCATGTGAAGTTTGTCTTTTCTCAAAATGGACCCAAGAATAATTTCCTTAACTTTTCTTTTCTTTTCTCAAAAAACTCGAACGCCTTGTACCTACGAAACACAGCAGCTTTTCAAAAATCATTAAAAGACAAAATATTTCTAGAATAATTCCGGGAATAACCGTTTGAATTTTTGCTGTACGGTTAACAAACACCCTATATGCTGGGTTTGAAGTGAAAAATAATTCCTCCTTGCTGCGCAATTTAGTCCCTTTGAATTGGGAAAAAAATTAAAGTAATTTACCCTACAGCACTGCAACCTGTATAGGAAGGAGGATTGGGACTGTACGAACATGTTTTTACAGATTCCCCCCCCCCCCCCTCAGATTCCTCACTAAAATTCTTAAAGAAAAAACATTTTCGTGGAAAGCAGCAATTATTAAATTTGTGGGTTTCAATGCATTTTCCCTATGGCCATTCTTAAATGAAAGTGGTTACCCTGTATCTCTAGGTGCAAAACTGAAAAAGTATTTTATGCAGGTAAATAGTATTTATAGACAGGACAGGGTTAAACTTAAGGGGTAATTGCTTCAAATTTACATTACCGCTAATAGTAAAGATAAAAGAGAAAAATAACTTACGCACGAGGCCACTTTGGAGCCAATTCAAGCCAAAGTGTCTTAGTTAACATCCAGCCTAAGCCGGGGAAGAAATCTGTTCTGTACAAAAGGTCCGGCCGCTCAATATTAACCAAACCGTCTTTGCCGTTGTCATTCCAAGCCGAAATGCACCACAAAGTAGGATCTTTGACAAGGATGGGGTATGTCCCTATGAAATATTCGAAAAAATCTGAAGACACATCCAAATCGTCTGCAATGAAAAACATAATCGTCTTTTTTTTCTAAAAATTGCAAACAAAAATCGAAAATCACCAGAAATTGGCATTCAAAATAGCACAACTATTGAACATTTATGTTCTTAATAAGTGAATAAAGTCAAAGTTTGATTTCCAAAGAGATTCTGATGAAGTATCAAGTTTAATACATATTTTAAATTATTAGAGTACTCTTAAGAAACTATAAAAATAATTTTAAAATGTTTCATAAGGAACTCAAACGAAAATAACTTAATTTTTGAAAACAAAAGAGTGGGAGAACATAAATTTTTTTAAATAAAGTCAGTTAAATGTAGAAAATTGAAAGGCCCTTCTAATGATAAATAATCATATCACAAGGCCCCCACCTCCAATAATTATAAATTTTGATACAGGACGGTAAGCTTTCAAATTAATATGTTAATATGTGTTTTTTTATGTATGGAACATAAGTAAATTAAATACTTCCAAATATTCGCTCCCTTGTGCCTTGTGTATTTTAAAGCAAAATGATGGAAGAATAATTTGTTTAGAATTAAAAAATTGATTTTTTATTTAATTTCTACTTTTCTGAACTACACAATTAAAAGGGGTATTCAGAGTCTCGTAAAATGCGTGTAGTTTTATGAAATCATTACTTTGTATACACCGTTCACATATTAAAAAAGAACTAGGTGGCCATGAACTTTTGTTTTTAGGTTTGCAAAAATGAAAACTCCCTAGATCTCGATTGAAAATATCAGCTGATCGAGATATTAGGTTAAGTAAACACTGACATTTGTCAAATCACTCAAATTGTCTCAGCTGATTAACAGCCTTGTTGTCTAATTGAAGTTTTAGAAGAAGGGGTATCTAGGATAGGTAATTTTTTACTCTGATCAATTTTTTTCAAACTGACAAATAAAATTATTAAATTTTTGACATTTTAAATTTCGAAAGAGCAAAATGACGAAAATAATATCTTTAGATGGATAAATCCGCATTAGGAAAGCATTTCAATGATTAAGATCCAGAAAGTTCAAACTTGAGCAAACATTTAAGTCATTCTCTGCGAAGGTAAAATATATTTGGGATGTAAGTATTAAGTAAAATATGTGTATTTGCTAAATTGCTAGTAATGCGGTCTCTGATATAGTAGTCAGACCGTTGCATTAGCAAGTATTATTAGACAGGTCAAATGTGAAATTACACCTTTGGGCAGCCCGCCTAAAACAGGCACGAATTATGAAAATATTGTGTTTCCGAAAGATTTGCAATTATCTATTTCCAATACAAACCCAATCAAAATCATGGGGGTACTGCAAACTTCATTATACAAGCACGTAAATTAGCAGCTTCCCTCTAAGGATAAAGTAAAGAATGTATGTCTTGAAGAGCTTTCAAAATGTAACCTGATATGTGACAAAATTAATATAATCATTGTGAAAAACTTATTTAGGAGGACTGGACGAAACAAATGGACATGGTGAAAATCTTATTAAAATCAGAGCCCTGAAGAATGATTCTGATTCTAAGCAGGATGCAGTAGCGGTTATTGATAATGGGGGATAATTTTGGGCCAGAAGCGAAAACTGAAAAGTATCTTGTGTCTTGTGTAAAACATTCTCAAGTCTAGAATCTTTGGCTGGTTTCTGACACAGTACTACGATACCGAATAACCGACGAATTGACGAAAAATATTTGTCATTTACGTACTTATATTTTAATATTTTAATAAACGCACCGATATATTTTAATCACCTGCTATATGTATTTATTAAAAGTAAATCAAGTTTTTTATTTTATATTCAAAAAGTACATTCGTGTATTTTCCTAACTTGGCAAAATTACATGATTTTGCAACCTTTGACAACCTTTTTCTCAAACTCTTATGAAAAGCTTAAGATTTTAAGATCTTAGATCCAGCGACATTGCGTTCTAGTACTTCTAGTTAAAGATTGCAATAGGTATGTGACGAAATGATTCAAAATAAAAAGCCCCCAAAGATGTAAATATAAATATAATAATAAGAATACCAAAAATATCAAAAATCCATCTGGCAACTATGTCCTGTTCCTTGCCATAAAACTTCAACCTCATAAAAAAGAGACATAACCAAACTCCAGCCAATGATTGACAGCGGTTATACCCAGTGATTTCTATCACCCTACACCATAACCCAATTCTTTTATAATAAGTGAACGGTGTATACTTCAGAATACTTCAGATAACCAATCAGAATTGTTAGATTTTGTATAAAACTACGAACTGCCATGATTTCATAAAACTACATGCATTTTACGAGACTCGTGAATACCCCAAAAGTTTAATTTGATTGATTTGATTCTTCTCTGTGATTTAGTTTTGACAACTGAAAAATTAATTCGTCATTGTTGCATTTTGTTATTTGATTGTTTGAAAAAGTAAAAACTGAATCAAATGCACTTTGAAATTTTAAGCAAATTATTCCTCTATGATTTTGGTTTAAAATACACAGGGGCGTTAATGTTTCTAAATATTTAATTTTACATTTATAATTTTCCTTATATGTTCCATACATAAAAAACACTGTGTAAATGGACTTCTATCAGGGCGACTCTTTTGGGAAACAAGTTTAACCCCATTGGTACCTATATCTATATTTTTCACTCAATTGAGTATTTTGAAGGGATTTCTGTAGACAGTTTAAAAAGAGTATCAGCTCTTTTCCTAAAGCTTTAATCAATTAATTAGAAATCCATTCAAAAAGAATGTCAACGTACTCAATAATTATTATTAACACCCTGTAAATTTAGCAGTTTCCTTTTACCTTCAACAATTATAACTGTGCTAAAATTGAAATTGAAAAACATCTGATTCAAAGCCCAACCGTAATGTCTTGCAATTTTGAAATATCCTTTGAACTTCTTTTCAGCAGTAGACACTTGGATGTCCGACTGATCTGGTTGTTGAATCAAAGAAATTTGAGACCCGTACTTCTTAATCACGTCAGTCGTCTCTGGATGATTGCAGTCCTAAAAAATACAAATTATCAAGCGAGGCAAAAATAAAATGAAATTTCACAAAACCACTCACTTGACTAACGATAATTGGAAACTTGTCAGGATCAGGTCTGTATTGCAATAACTTATCGAGGCATCGAGACACACTAATTCTATTACAAGCGAATACTAAGACGGGAATCTTTATATCTTGGAAGTCTTTCGCAAAGGAATCACTTCTCTTAGCCTGTTTCTTTAAATCTAAAAATTGCTTAGCCTTATCAATGATACTGTTCTGAACCATAAACTGTTCGGCAATCTTCAGCTCCAACGATTTCAGTTCAGAGTCAACATTTACACTCGTCTTCTTTATATTTAGCTGATGACTAGTAAACATAAAATATAATATAGAAGCCCACATAAAGATAAATAATCCTATTAGTAGATTTGTGCGTTTCAATCGCATGTTAAATTGTCAAAATAAGCTATGTCGGCTCGAAACCTGAAACAACATTTTTCTTTAGTTAGAATCTACCGCATGTTTTCAATAGTAAGTTATATTTATTTTAGGTGATACACTTTAAAAAAATTAGTGTTTAACCTTAAAAAAAAGTTTAGTTAAAAAACTACAGGAATACCTTGTAGTGTGCAAGGGTACATTAAAAAAAAATGCTAAGTAAATAATTAAAAGATAATTAAACTGTATTAATGAGAATAATACTTAATATAAAATATTTACAGCGGGTATTATAAAGGCTCATTAAGTTAACGGGCAAATTTCTGTGGCCTTTTCTGAAGAAGGTATCAACTCTGTGTGGAAAATATTGCAATTTTGTCATTCTTGGCATGAAAGGGATTACAAAAATGTAAAAAAAAGTCATTTGACGTCGATATTAGCTTCAAAAACGAGCACAGATATCTAACTTAATGAGACTTTATAATACCCGCTGTTAGACTTTTTAACCGCTATAGGTAAACAGTAAACATTGCATTTTTTGTTTGTACTAACTTTCAAAGTGTTCTATTTATTTTTATTTTATTGAAAAGTTTTTTTATTAATTATTTCTATTGCAGGCATTAGGGATTACTTGAGGGATTACCTAATTTAAATTTACTATTAGTAGGTATTAAAAAAATAATGAAATGAGCTGAGTGCTGAGTGATTCATCTTTTCACTTAATATACATCAAATGAGCCAATAACAATGTAATTTACACTCGCTTTGAAAAAAAAACAAGCAGAATGTTTAATTTTACAGTTTACAAGATTTAAACAGCAGGTATTATAAAGGCTCATTAAGTTAACGGGCAGATTTCTGTGGCCATTTCTGAAGAAGGTATCGAGTCTAAGTGGAATTTTTTTGAATTTATCTATTCTTGACATGAAAGTGATTAGAAAAATGTTAATATAGTAGGATTAACTTTAAAAAGTCAGATGTGACGTCACACTAACCGTCTGAATTAATATTTTTAATTTCACCAGAAAATGTCAAACAGTTAATTGTCAAGTTGTGAACGAGCGTAAATTATTGAAGAAATCATTCAAACAATGAATTGAAGCGCTTACGTCAGTTTGAGAGCCACTGACAACTACATAAAATTTATTCACGTAATGACATTCTATCCTGTGTGTTGTGCATTTAATTCTCATTCAAAACCAATGTTGACGTATACTTATTTATGCGGGATGGAGTGTTTAGACAAACTGGACGGTTACTATAAAAACCACGTATATGAAACAAAATAAATCGAACTATCAAAAGGATGTGTATTCTTAATCGATACGTATGACTTTTTAGACTTTATTGGACTATAAAAGTCATTTGACGTCGATATTAGCTTCAAAAACGAGCACAGAAATCTGCCCGTTAGCCTAATGAGCCTTTATAATATTGGCTGTCAATCTCAGACATTAATTTTTTGCCTTCCCTAATTTTAGTTTCATTTGCTCACATGACACAGTCTTACAAGAAAAATATACCACCCAGCAATTTGCACTTATAACAAATATGCAACCCATTTTTGTTCTTGAGCCACCCTACAAAATCCGATTGTGCGATTTAAGCCAGATTTTTTTTAATGCTAGTCGATTTTTGGAGCACAAAGCGCCTCGTTCCTACAAAATCCAAGACCTACTAGATCAGTGTTAAGCAGTTCAAGAATTCACATTAATGATTTCTTTAGAAAAAATCTGGGCCATTTGATTCAACATTTCTCAATTTTTATCAAAATCTGTCCTAAAATCCCAAGAATTGATCCAATTCGATCAGGACCTGAATTTGAAGCTACCTGCACCTTTATCAAATAATATTCCGCATTCAAAGTTGACATCACATCACCATTTGAGTTAGGGGCCCAGGCGCTTATAGTGTTTTCATTTGATCATAGACGACTGATCTGTCAACTGTCAGCTCAGACAGAAGACTTGGACCTGTTCAGACAATTTATTACCTACCTTTCCCTTTCGGTTTGTATTCTGCTTGGTATTTGGTTTGGTATTCGGTTGTGAACAGTCACTATTCTGCAAACTGAGTACTCGGAAATGTTGCCGAATATTGCAACTGCCGAATAGTTAACCGAATATTCGTTGCATCACTAATTTCAATATTTTAGTTTTTTCGTGGCTTGAATTTTATAGATACTGTCACCATCAGTAAAGTAAGGTTGTGTTTAAAAATTCTACTGATGTTACTCAATCCAAACAGAGCAATGGTAGTAGCACCGGTGGCAGAAAAAGATGTCAATAAAACAGAAATGTTGGGCGCTACTCTCTAACATATATTAAAAGCTTTGATGCAATAAAACACACACTACTAATGTTTTATCGTGTTGAGTACTTAATGACAGATGAAAGATGTTATTAACATTTATTCATAAACAACTTGTCATAAAATATAAACAAAATACAGGTCAGTGTAAATTATTGCCTCAATAGATACTACATAGTTTCTAGAATGACCTCATCAGCTCAACAAACCAACTCAACAATTAATTGAACCCTATGCTGCAACAACGTTGTAAGTGATAAAGGTAAATTTTGCGGGAAATCGAAATAAAAATTTTTTGTGAACCAATATAATATATCAGCTTACAAACATTAATATACAGGGAGTTGATTTTCAAAGCGGGCCATAGGGGATTAGCATTGCGAAAGTGGTTTTTGAGGATTCCTGCTCGCCGTTTAAACTGACAGAAATGGTTTTGGTATCAAAATGAAGCTAAAATTATTGCGCATAACGCTTGACATCAGAAATTAATTTAATTTCACGTTGTTTTCTAAAATTCTTCAGTAATAATTCAAGTAATTGGTAATGTTTAATCACAAAATAGCATGCCTTGCCTAAACAATAATGACGTTTCTACGTTTTGACAATCCAATAATAAAACTTTATAAGTCAGTAGGTAATAATAAAGTCTGGTTCTATTATTGGATTGTCAAAACGTAGAAACGTCATTATTGTTTAGGCAAGGCATGCTATTTTGTGATTAAACATTAACAATTACTTGAATTTTTACTGAAGAATTTTAGAAAAGAACGTGAAATTAAATTAATTTCTGATGTCAAGCGTTATGCGCACTAATTTTAGCTTCATTTTGATACCAAAACCATTTCTGTCAGTCTAAACGGCGAGCAGGAATCCTCAAAAACAACTTTCGCAATGCTAATCCCCTATGGCCCGCTTTGAAAATCAACACCTTGTATACATTAAGCAGCATGTCATTACTGTTCTGTTCAGCATGTCATTACTGTTCTGTTCAGCATGTCATTACTGTTCTGTTCAGTATGAACAACTCATACTGAATGTTGTTGCATGGAAGCCAACATTTGCTCACATTGTCGCTTACAACGTTGTTGCAGCATATGGTTCAATTATTGACACTCACCCTTTGAATTAGCCCTCATAAAACATACTGAGTTTATTCCGTCTTTATTAATACATATTTTACTTATAAAATAATAGAGTTGTCATTATTGACTTCCAAAAATAATAATTGATTTCATCATAAAATTATACACACCCCATTTACCTACTACCTGAATACAATGTTATTTGCAATATCGCAAGAAAAAAGTTGCTAGGTACACTAGGTAGTTACCTGCTATAAATTTAGATGTGATGTTATCCCATTCGGCATATTATTTACCAAATTTCCTCAATTAAAGAATACCACCCAATTCAGTCCCATTACCAACTCTTAATTTGCTACCTACATTCAGAGTCATGATTACCTTGTCCTTATATTAAAAGTAAAATGCTAAAATGTTAAATTTTTTATTACCTACCTTGGTGCTCATAGTTCGGTGGACAACAAGTCGTTTTCATTACTGAGAGGAAGTGCGACTGAATGAGGAATAATAGTGATTTGTATTTGCGAACTTTTGATGTTAATTATTTCCTTCTGATAAGAAATATCCGACTGGGGTTTGCGGTAAACCACATCATCCATGTTATGTACCTAGGACTAGGATACCTATTAAATTGACATCAACACCAAAACACGTTCACCACCTACTAAAATTAATACAATAATTGTTATGTAATACTAATTTAATTTTAACAATATGTTATTTATAAATTTTAATGGATAAATGTTAATTTAATGGAATATATTGACGTTTCTGTTCTGAATTTTGCACATCTAACTTTACTAATGGTAAATTGCAAATTGCAATGGTAGGTAATGGTAATGGTTATCAATCAAAATAACTTTTCAATTTCATCAGATTTTTTTAACGAGTTCGCTTTTGACTGACATCTGACACCTGCCATATAGCAAAGTCAACTCAATTGCGAAACTAGTGAATTAAGAACATTAGGAAAGATTATAATGTCGTGCTGGTCTACGCGACGGAAAACGCCATTTTTAAACTCCCATATTTGGCGCTTACGGCACTGTCAGTGACAGTTACGAAATGGGAATTTTTTAAATGGGACTTCTCGACAATGAAACCAAATACGCTAAACATAGAGAAAGATAATAATATAATTTATAGTTTGTTGTCTCTGACACTAACCTATCATATTCATATTACTATCTTATATCATATATCTAATTCTACTATATTGCTACTTGCTAGTAGGGGTCTGGAGATGGACGAAATCATCACACGGTGCAGGCATATATGCGTTTATCTTTCTCTCGTAAGTACTGCGAGTCCTACGATCATGTCCGAGAATTGAACACGCCTTCAATTAAGCGCATATCAGGTTTCACTGATTCGACCCACCAGACCATGACGCTTGCGCACAACGGTCGAATACTTTAAAAAGAGCAAAAGTAGTCGTTTGCTGTCTCACTCAGTCGGTGATACTTCCACTACCTCTGCGCTACAACTACGTCCCCGTGTGTCAACTCGAACCGTTCCCGTTTTGGGCGCTTTGAATTTTTAACATGCTTTTCGCAAAAAATTACTACATATTTATCTATTCAATCATTATGTAACTTCATTAAATAGATAGTCGATCGAAGAGATATAACGAAAAAATCTAATTATTGTTAAACTGTCATATTTTATGACTTCAACAATATTTCAATAATCCAAAAATTGATAAGATGACAGAAGTCGTTTCGTTATATCTCTGGTCCAAATATACAGGATGTTATTTAAGTATGTGGCCAAACTCCATGCGGTGCTTTTTTTGTTGGATTTCAAAAATTCAGTCGACAAACTTTGCTGCTAGACATCTGCATTCCTAGCTCATTGTTATTGTTTCTAGAAATATTCAGTTGTTTGTCGTTGTTATAATAAAATAATTATTATTATCTGAGTGTCAAGGGTAGACCCAATTTAAATAAAACTTTACATTCCTTTTCTAAATAAAAAGCAGTGAACATTAAAACTGAGTTGTTCTTTAATAACCATCTAATTAATCCATTTATTTTTAAGTAATTTTAATAAAAAACGTTCATATAAACATGGGTCCGAAAATGCATAGTTTTTACGATACAGGCAAACTTAAAAAAAATAGAATGTTCGTAAATATCTCGGTACTCTTTTATTCGATTTTGTTGAAATTTGGCAATTCTGTTTGTAGTAACAAGAGAATGATTTAGCCTCAATTATTATTAAAATTATTAAGTAATTATTAAAATTATCAGCTGATTGCTGATTAATTGCTTTTACTATTTTGGTCACTATACTGCGCAATGACGTCATGCGGCTGGATTTTGACTTAAAGCATTAATCGCGGCGAGGTTGTTTATAAAATAAATGTCAAATTATATTGCTTCCATCCTTCTTGCTTGTGTTTTTCTTTGTGCTAGATCTATACATATAGAAAAATCTTCAATTTTTTTTTCGAAAAAAGTAGAATTAAATTCTTACAATTTTTTTTTTATTGATTTTTGATTTTCATGATTTTTTTGTACCAAACGACATAAAAAAACAATATGGCGGCTGTATGAAAAACAAAAGTTGACTATAAAAACTTTGAGATTTAGTTAGCCGTGGAATTTTTTTAAACGTTAAATGGGTAGCTGTTGCGGTCTTATGCAAGCCTACAAAGAATTATTTATCTATTCCAGACAATAAAAAAGATATGAGCAATCTCATGTGTATAGTCTTCCAACCGCATGACGTCAGAAGACCGGAACGCAGCCTGCGCAGTCATAGTCTATCTATTGGCATAGCATGTGCGTGTATACTTTGAAATGGTCAGAATAAAATAAATATGGTGAGAATTCGGCTTCAACACGCATCCATACTGCTGATTTCAGTCTATCGACTGATAGACTACATGACGGGCATTCCGATAACACAGACATTTGACTTCCTCTAATCAAACCGCGGCAGTTGTATACATAGACAAAACCTAGTTGGGATAGACGCCGTTAGTGTGACGTCACTAGGCTAGAACGGTTCCAAATAAACAAACCGTTCATGTGGCCATTGTTGTGAGTTGTCGTGATTTAGTTGTAGTTTTAAGTTCACGTGGTCCTGAAGTTTGACTTATTGAGGTTGTTTTCAGGCATTGACCTGCGATCGTCATCAATTGAATTGAACTACCTAAGTCATATTTTAGGTTTCCGTGGAGCTTGAGCAATCGGTCGGCAGTTTAATTTTTATCACAAAAAATTTCATGTGTCATGTCATCAGTCATCAAACTCAATAAGGGCCGTTTTTTCAATCCTAGTTTAAACCTAGTTTAACGTTAAACCAAGATTAAATACAAATGATCCTTGTTCATTGCTAGTTTAAGGTTAACTGTAGTTTAAACTGGGGTTTAAACTCGGGATTCTTAAACCGAGATTTTTGGTGGTTTAAGCTAAGTTTAACGTGAAACTAACCTACAAAGTTATTTTTATGAATAAAAATATAATCCAGGAGCCAGGTTGTTTATACATAAGCACAAGTGCACCAGTAGAGTGTTTTACAATTATTATTACTTGTTACTTTTTTAAAAGAATTTGGTTGGTGTGGAATGTGGTTATTGTTATTAGTCTGTTTGAGAAGGAATACTTATTTTTCAGGGTCTTTTCGTCTCGATAACCATCTGTGGTTACCGAATTGAAAAGATCTCGAATTTGTTCCCAGACTGCTTTCTTCTCCTTACCGCATCAGTCCTTCTATTTTCTATTATTTCCTTGTATTTTTCTACACAGTCCACAAGCCTTTCAACCTCTTGTGTTGAAAAATTAGCGTTCCTCTTGAACGTGCCAGTAATTTTTGATACACCTTCCATATTAATGCATATTTAGCAAAATAAACAATAAAGATAATTAAAACAAGTCCACGTTCACCTCGCCAGGTACAAAACAAATTAAATTGCTGCCAATTTGACGGTTATGACATAATGAACCGACATTTAAGTGACAGTGTTTACAATAAAGGTACTTACACACTTGAAACTGTCGATTAAACTGAGTTTAGCTAAACTTCGTTTGAAGTAGGCATGAACAACCGAAACTAACTTAAACGCAGTTTAAATTTTAAACTCCGTTTAACTAAACTCAAGTTTAAACTGCTATTGAAAAAACCGCCCTAAGTCATAAACTGATTAACGATTAACGGAACCAACCGAACTATAAAAAAAAGAAATAAAAATGAATGAAAAGAAAAAAGAAGAAAGAAGTAAATGGTAAATGGGGTTTGCTTGCGCACTTGCGACTTGCGGTATGGCGTGTTGTGTAGAGTCCTAGCGTCAGCGTCATTAAAAATATATAGAGATATTACTTTGATACGTCTAAAAATTATTAGCTATTGTTAATTACGAAAAGCAAAACTGTATCTGAGTGTAAATCGTAAATACTAACATACCCGGAGACCTCCTTTATTAATAAGTTACTTTATTTTTATACAAATTGGAAATTTTAACCGTCGTTAACGGTTGTTAATTGATATTTTATTTTTTTGATATCATCTTTCAACATGGATAGCGGGGAAGAAAACCGTGAAGCAGTTACAGATCGTGAGTATTTTAATGAGGATTTGTCACATTTGAAGAGTTCAGTAGGAAAAATCTTGACATTCCTAATAGTTTCTGTTCAATCATTCCAAATAGGATTGGAGAATTCTTATCCGGAACAAGGATGAATTAACATAACCTAAAAGCTTACCAATACCAATGCTTATGCTCATCATTAAATCCCGGTTAATACCATGCAATGATAATGAATGATCAAAGTCCGCGTCCAGTGCGGTTTTCTCACTAAACCGGGATGTTGATACTTATTTAACGGATTGCTTTTGCTTGCTTCCCGATCCTTTTTTATTTTTATCTACTTCAACAACAATCCTGACCTGACTTGACCAGGACCTACTAACGGTAAGACTGTTGTTTAGCTTTGTAAAACACCCCTCTCACATGCCCATTCCACTTTTTCCACTCGCGTCGCTCACAGCGTTGCTGCATTAAATCATGTCTTTGGTCAGGGTGGGTTTTTTTCTTCCATTTTACGAACATTTGAAGGAAAAAAAACCTACCCTGACCAAAGACCTGATTTAATGCAGCAACACTGTGACTGCTGTGAGCGACGCGAGTGGAAAAAGTGGAATGGGCATGTGAGGGGTGTTTTGGAAGACTAAACAACAGGATTACCGAAAAAAAAACCTACCCTTACCAAAGACCTGACTTACCGAGCGTTATCGTCTCAATAATAATTAATTGTATTGTAAACAGACGAGTTGCATTTTCCTTGGCCAGAGCCAGCAGCTGTTTTTGGTAACGCTGCGAGGAGTCAGCCGGTCGCGAGCAGACAACATGTAGTGGGGGTAATAGAGGGGTGTTTTACAAAGCTAAACAACAGTATTACCGTACTAACTACCTCTCGTCCCATAGAGACATTAAAAAAAATATATCGTACGGCTGTGGTAAAGCCCAAGTGTCAGAAGTTTTCAAGTAGCCACTTCAAGGGCCTCTGGCGTAACCTAACGACTGCTGTGAAGCAGCCGGGACCCCCTTTTTAACTTACCTTCCGTAAGCACGATCGGTCACTGATATTTTTTTCCACTATAATTATTGGTCACCCATCCAAGTACTGACCAAACAAACCCATGCTGCACTTTAGAGATCGTTTGACCGAAACTGTAACAGTTTAGCTTTTGTAACCGATGGAGACATTTAACAGAGATGGACTCGCTGCTAATCTTGTATAGATTAGATTTATTGTGAGTTGGCCATTGTGACACCCCCACTGCGACCGTAGGTCTATTGTGGCTTAATCTTGTTAAGACCGTGAGTCATCATTGCATGCGCTAAAAAAAGAAAATAATAAAATTTCAGAGTAGTCATTTCTGCAGGAAAAGTTTACCGAGACAGTAATTAATTATGGGGTACGACGGTAGACTAAAGTTTGATCATCCCACGAAATGCTGTTATTGTACCGGGTGTCCCAACACTAGTGTCCACCCCCTAAATAGAGCTTAATTTTAAAGATAAAAATTTGAAACTTTGAGGATTTGTGTACTTGACATAGGACCACGGAATGGCATAATCAGTTTCATTAAAAAAAACTAGTTCGAGCGCCAGCGATAAAAAACTGTAAGATGGTGGTAAATTGTCGAAAAAAAAATTGATTTTTTTTTCAATACCTACGTAGAAATCGATTAATAAAATCAATATCGCTTGAAAGAAATGTGAAAAAACTAATTATAAGGCTTTAATTAAATAAAATATAATTATATAGCAATAACAGGTAGACAATATAATCTGAACAATAATATAATCAATATAATCTGCAAACGGTAGGTGCAATAAGTTTTATGACAAAGTAAATAAGGCCCAAATAAATAGAAGGACGGCTCTTGCTGGGCTAGCCGGCACACTGAACCTGCACTGGATAGTGTCGTAGTATGGGCTCATGAAAAAGGTGATTATTAAAAATATATTAAAAATGTTTTTTAATGAAACTAATTATGCCATTCCGTGGTCCTATATCAAGTACACAAATCCTCAAAGTTTCAATTTTTTACCTTTAATATTAAGCTCGATTTAGGGGGTGGAGACTAGTGTTGGGACACCCGGTACATTTAAAAATTTGTAATTGATTTTAGAGCCGCCTGTGCGGAAAACAAGATCTGGCAGAATTGTCAGACCACCTCCGGCAAAAAATACTAAAACTTCTGGCAGAAAAAGTAAGAAGAAGGTTGTCCTAATGGAAGTTGAAGTTTCTGATGAAGAAGAGCACCAGGACTCTGGTACAGTGTCCGATTCAGACGAGAAAAATAAAAACGGAGATGACTGCGATACTTCCGATTTCAAAACAGATGAAACTGAACATGTTAACGAAACTGAAAATGTTTCTTTCGAGGCAAACAATGTTGATGGAGAGGTAAGTAAGATAATTCTGATTGTTTTCTTTCTCTGTTACTCTCTTGGTTGGTTGGTTGGTTGGTTGGTAGGTAATCTTATAGTAGTGTAGGTATGTAGCCAAATACAAACATTATGTTACCCTTTATTGTAATCAGATTGTTCTGACTTTAAATACATTGTGATACGCAGTTATGTATTTACTTACAGTACAGGTGTCCAATAATAAATTGACCATTTCTCATTATTACAATTAATCGGACACATTTTATAAAAATATACAGGATGTCTCCAAAAGGTGCGGAAAAAGTTCTATCGCAGATGTCTGAGGCTTGAATGTAACAATTTAACTGAAATTATTTATATACCACCCTTTTCAAGATACAGCCCTTAAAAGGTGGTCAATTGCACATTTTCCAGAATAAGTCAACGAGAAAATTCCACCGCCTACTATACTGTTACGACCACTAAACTGACAGTCAACATACCAACATTGGCATACAGAATGTTCTCGTTTTCAGAGTCACGTGTTACTTTTTATCCCATAACTTTTTTATCTGTACGCCACTGGTTGATTCTCTATACATATTTTTATCAAATGTCTTAGGTATTACAAAACTTTTGCACTTTTAGAAAAGTTTCGTACCTATCTTGCATGGTTTTCCTGTAATTCATTTTTAATGATGTTACTAACCACGAAAACAAATATTTGAAAATCTCAATTAAAATGATAATGTTTTATTTCACAGAATAGATTTTATTCACATCTATTGGTCTTAACAATAATAATAATAGTGGGCGGTGACACCAAAGTTTCTCATTTAATTAATTTTTTATTATTATTTTTAGAAAATTTGTATTTAGTCTCCCCCAATAAAGGGCTGTATCTTCAAAAAGGGGGCCACTTTGACATACATAATTTATATTAAAAAGCCGAAGTATACTCAAAAGTCACAACAAACCGTAGGTAAAGTCTGTACACTGAGAGTTGTCTGTTGTGAGAACTAAGGATACATCATCTCGTTATGTTTCTTACTCCTTCTATTGCATTGCATAGTCAATCGAGTTAAAATGGGACGTATTGTCAGAAATACGTTTGAATCGTCAGCAATTCTAAAAAGATGAGCGAGAGTGAGACGGAAGTATCGACTCGCGTCTTGATACGCTTAGATTGATACGATATTACGATAAGATTGTCGTCGCTACTTTCAGTAGTGTCAGTGTCAGCGGTATAAATATACTAATAAGGTTTGTCTTGTGATTTGAAACGTTTTTAATACGAAATTAGCAGGATTACCTGTGTCCTGTGTTATTGTCCTGTGATAAACTATGAGTAACTTATTATAATTGCTCGAATGCCTAAAAATCTACTTCCTTGCTTTGCCTGGGAAACGATTGAGCTCCCTAGTACGTGGTCTTGTGGTAAAATTGCTGGAATATTTTACTTGCAAATAAGAAAACGGAGGTGTTATTCTTTCTTTTAAACGGCAACCAGCAGGTAGGTGACATGATATTTCTATCATGATGATAACAATAATTATTATGATTCTTATTTACTTGCATTATATAATATTTGTTGTCAAAAAGTTGCAAGGCACTACTTCGTCAATAACTTGTCGAAATAATATATTTATAGGATATTCATTATTCCTCAACACACGCCACTGACACGAACTGCGATACCACATCTGGTTCGACTTAGAAATAAGTGTACGATTCAAATCGAATTAAATGAAATTGTTTAGTCAGAATCAGTGTGGCATGACAACGGACAACTCTCAGTGTACAGAGAGTAGGTAGGTCTTAATGAGTATAAAGCAAATCAATAGCCTGTCGTATTGGAATCGGGTTTTAACCCATCGTCCTGACAGTTGTCAAGTCTGGAGCGCCCGAAAACCCAAATAAAGAGTTTATCGACTCAGGCAGCAACACACATCCAACCAGACTACCAAAAGCACGGACGGCCGTTTCGGTCTTATTAGACCTCGTCAGCGTACTATATTGGAGAGTCCGGAAGGATATGAATCGCTGCATGAATCGAAAACCCTATATGGAATCTCATTCAACCGGTTACCAGTGGCCTCGAGACAGAGCGACATCTATCAAGAGAAACAACAGGCTCCCAGCCAGACAAAACTCCAGTGTGTATTATGGGTTGCAGACACTCCAGGGGCTACGAGACTGACATCAGAAATGCATATTAAAAAGCCGAAGTATACTCAAAAGTCACAACAAACCTTAGGTAGGTAGGTCTTAATGAGTATAAAGCAAATCAATAGCCTGTCGTATTGGAGTCGGGTTTTAACCCATCGTCCTGACAGTTGTCAAGTCTGGAGCGCCCGAAAACCCAAATAAAGAGTTTATCGACTCAGGCAGCAACACACTTTATTTGGGTTTTCGGGCGCTCCAGACTTGACAACTGTCAGGACGATGGGTTAAAACCCGACTCCAATACGACAGGCTATTGATTTGCTTTATACTCATTAAGACCTACCTACCTACGGTTTGTTGATACATAATTTAGGTTAAATTGGCATATTTTGAACCCAGGAATCAGTGGTGGAACATTGTTCTTGAAATTAAAGTATTATTTAAATTAAAAAAATATATTTACACAAATACGTTTTCAGTAGTGTAAATCCATGATAAAAAATTTATTAGAGGTAAACTAACTGTCCGAGATAATATGAAACTTTTATAAGAGGGAAAAAGTTAAGGAATCCTTTTTTGATAAAAAAAAAATAGATAATAAATCAGTGGTGTGTGGATAAGAAAGTTCTAGCGTAAAAAGTGATAAGCGTATTATTGGTCTTCAGAATAATAACAGGCAGTGAAATTTTGAAGTTTCTAATTTAATTCACTTTTGACTTATTCTGGAAAATGTGTATTTGGTTGACCATCTTTTAAGGGCTATACCTTGAATAAGGTGCCATTTTGGACATAATCAATTTCGTAATTTTGAATTTTTTCTGCACCTTGTAGAACAGACCAATTCATAAAAATATATGAAAGACTTTTTCCTTGTCATGTGCATATCTGGTTTGGTAAACCAGCTCAATTATAAAGAAAATTAAACAGAAATTGCTGGCATGGCATGCCCATAGAAATTACTGCTCGAAAGCGACCGACGCATTTTTAAATGGGGATATATGAATTTTGTTGGTTTGGTATTTTTTAAATAATTTGAGTTAGGAAAAAGATTAAGATGCGGTTTGAGCAAGCTTATTGGTTAATCATTTGTCTATTTTCTAGTCTAAAAAAAGTCATATCATTGCATTTAAATTTTTTGAGAAAATCCAATATTTTGGTTATAATGTCGAATAACGCCCTCTATCGGCGGCCGTGTAGGTCACAACTGTCATTTTCACAAGAAACCTAAAAGCCCAAGAAATGCTCTTTCCAATTATACCAAATTTATCCAAATCATTGAAGCCGTTTCGAAGTTACAGGCATTTGTTTAAAACAACATTCAAATACCCCCCACCACTTTATTTCGAAAGATAGAGGAAAATAGTTTTCACAAAAAATGTTCGGCTTTAACACGTTGACTGCCAGGGGGAATAATTATGGTGTTGTCACAGGAGGCCACGCTCTACAAACCACTTTATTCAGTTGAAAATCATACACTTATAAATTTAATATATCTATGATATATTTTTGTCTGTTTTTTTTTTGCAAAAAATACCACCCGAATTTTCTCGTAGTTGGCTTCCTGAAGGCAGTAAATGTTTCTATATGCCAACTACGAGTTATCTCGTATATCCCCTTCTACGTACTTTACGACCACTTGACCGCGCCAGCTTCTGTAAACAGGCTGTTTCTTGCTGACGGTAAACAACAAATCTGCAAATCCTGACGACTTTCACTATCTAGAGACCCTACCACCGTCAGAAAAAAAGAACAGACCAACTAAACCTTGCCGGGTTTGTACAAGCGAAAAACGCCGCCGAGAAACAAGGTATTTTTGTCCAGTCTGCGAAGAAAATCCTGCTTTGTGTGTCGAAGTTTGTTTTAAGAAATACCATACATAAAGTTATCTCTCAGAGGGCTTATTCTCTTACTTTCAGCCTTTTGTTTAGTATTTAAATGTTTGTGTTTATTTTCAGAATAAATCGTTTGTTTTTAAAAAATTTTATTTCCTGAAGCCATAGACGTTTAAACGCACTTATCGGAGATGCCCAATGCGAGCTAACCGCACATATTTACTACGAGTAAAATCGTACATGGCATATTCGTTCAGTCGGTCAAATACGAGATAACTCGTAGTGGGCTTCCAGTTACAAAACACCAACTACGATTTATCTCGTGGTTGGCAGTCAACGTGTTAAGTTAGCATTAAATGGCAATTATTTATTTGCTACATTCATTGGGGAAAATCACAAGAAACGTAACTTTATGTAATTCAAGATGGTGCAAACGCCCTCTGGCAGCCATCTTGGAAACTTGAAAATAATTTCCAGCATTTTCCCTTGCCCACTTAACCTATAAAATTTTTTACCGTAACTCTCTACGATCATTAGTTTCTGAGATACAGCCGCTTACCTCGCTTATTGGCCCACCCTGTACATACATAAGTCAGTGATGTGCATGCAAAGTATCTTTTTAGTTTTAAATGTTTTTTTTGAATGAATCATTTTTTGTTGTGAACTTTTCAGTACTTTTTGTAACTCCTGCACTGTAATTGGAATGATTGTTTTCTGTCTGAGTAGTGTACCCCATAAATAAATAAATAAATTCAATCAATGTATCTTTTGGTAATTACACTGTAAGCCCAGAAAAAACAAATTACAAAACAGATTTGAACTTTCCCTAATGCCCGGTTTACACGTATCCAGTAATTTAGTCGAGCGGTCGAGTAATTTAGTGCTCGACCTGTGTGAACACTTGTGTTTTAGTCAAGTCAGCTGGCTTGGTCGAGTTAACAGTCGAGTTTAGTAAATAGAATCCTATTCTATTTTTCCAGTCGAGTACAAGTCGAGTAGCCTTCCTCCTCCCTTTTTTCAGCTGAACTAAACGCGTGTAGACGCGTCTCGCCGCAGGTGATTATCAGATTAGTAGAGTATTCAGCAAAACAAACCAAAAAATTTGAGAGTGTTTTATAAAAATGTGTTTTATTTGCAAAACTGTTGCGCAAAACATGGAGCCTCCAAGCGCATTTCTTCTGGCCATCCATTTTCATATCCATATAGGTACCTACGCTTAATTTTGTTCAGCTCCGCAGCACACAAGTTTCTGGTTTCATCAAGAAGCATTTGTATAACTAACCGAAGATCTCGATCAAAAATTTCTCGTTTTTTGTTCATAATTTTATAAGGTGTTTTATTATAGAACGCAATTTATTTTATTATTTTATTATATTTTATTATTATTATTTTTTAACGGCATCTACTACTCGACCACTCGACTCATACTAAATAAAATACAAGTGCACATGTGGACACCTGTTTTTACTCGTCTTTTAGTTACCAACTCTTCTAAATTACTTGACCTGTGTGAACAGAAAGCTCACTCTACTAAATCACTGTACTCTACTAAAGCACTGGATACGTGTAAACCGGGCTTTATGTTGAATAAAAACTTAAAGAGCTTACTTAATACCTCAAGTTACAAAATATTTCATAGTACACACTACACAATAACAATAAAATAAATATCAATTAGAAAGTTGTGTAATTTTTTGTTGAGATTAGGGTTTTGTTAGTTAGTAACTGGTCAATTAATTTTATCACATTTTATTGAATATGTTGAATAGTTGTTGTTTTTTATCACTGATTAATATAAGAGATATTTTCAGTTAATGACAACACCAACACCATAAACATTCTATTTTGATGATTATCCATTAAAAAACCCACAGCTTTCAAAGTCATTATTAGAACTCCCACTACCCACTTTTCAAACTTTTTAAAATGACGACCAAATCCTAAGCGCTGGCCATGTCATGTATAATGTTAATTTTTCCTTTTTCCTTTACAGTCTTTTGTCCTGAGAACACTTTGGAGTAGACTCTGTATATGAAGGTCATTACAGGTTTATTGCAGTTTTTTTTAAATTATTCATATAAATAAATACCATAGTATTAATTGTAAATTTTAAAAATAATTATGAAAACAAAATTTCTAATTCTTACTTGCAGGCTGAAGCCGACTCGAAAGGTGTATCAGTGCTTGAGGAGGCTATTGAATTTAATATTGATGAATTGCGAAATTTAAGTGAATCTGATGGAAAAATGGCAGTTGATGACAATGAAGAAGAACTCTTGGCCGACACCAATGATATTGAATTAGACGGTGAAGAAGTGCCTGCAAAACGTATAGACACAGAAGAATTATCATCGAAAAATGAAGATATTGAACAACCGATGGAAACTGACGCGACAGATGCTAAAGCGAGGCAAGATAATTCGGAAAATGTCAGTGAAGGGATCAACCAGAAAGAAGACGTAGAAATGAAAGAAGTGAAAGAAGAAGAACAAGAAGTAGGTTTAATTAAAAACGAAGTAACAAATGAGAGCGAGTCTTCCTTAAATCCTGATACGAACCCTGAACCGGTAGCGAGCCCGAAAAAAGAAGAAAATGAAGAAGATTCTAAAGAAGATCCTAACAAAGAGGTATGTGGATTATAATGCATTTTATTATTGAATTTCCTAGCTCAAAGTTCCGGTAAATGTTTCAGAACGGTGATCCAGACACCGAGAACATATCAGAAGACGAACTCCCCGGCGTACAAGTGGCCAAAGTACCGGAGACAGAAGAAGTGTCCGATGACGAATTGCCTGGTCCGAAACGAGCGGAACTTCCCGCCGATACCGAGGTGGTGTCCGAAGATGAACTGCCAGCAAAAGAAACCGGCAAGAGGAAACTGGAAGACGACTATGATCCCGGTTCTCCGACCTCTGAAAGCGAGACGCCGGCCAAGAAACCCGCCTTGGATACGAGCGGTGAGAAGGACAAGGACGAGAAACCTAAACCTAAAAAGCTACCCGAACTGGATAAGTATTGGAAGGCTGTTAATGATGATCCGACCGATTTTACCGGTTGGACTTATTTACTGCAGTATGTGGACCAAGAGGTATAAAGATTTTTTTATTTTTAAGATTTTTTACACACTTCAACTTCTCATAGAATTGGTTTTATTTATATAACACTTTTTTTTATTTCTATTTTCAACATAACATTCCAAAAAGTTAAACTTACCATTTGATTATTTCAGTTTCTGCATCACCACCAATGACTTATATTTTTGTCTCAGTTACCAAACCACCTCTAACACATTTGTATTTATCAAAAATCAAAAACATGATTGAAATCTCTAGGGATGCAATGAAAATTCAGAGAGTATAATATTCAGCCATTTTTTCTCAGTATTTTTATTTATATTCATAGCCGAATATATTTTTATGAATAGAAGAAGTACATATCTACACAAGGGTACTTACATGATTCATTTGCCAATTTTAGACAAAAAATTGGCTGCATTTTTCTGCAAATTGTTGTTGCAAATTGCAAATTGTTGTCGCTTCGCTAATTCCCTTTCAATATGACAATATACAGATTCTCAATCCTCTCTCTTAATGCTGATCACCCCTATTATTACCCCAGTACCTTCTGTAAACAAAACAAATCTTTCTTTTTTTTAAACATATTCAATTTATTTACAAAAATTATGCAGAGGAAAACAAAAGACAAAAGGAAAAAAATTGATGAGCGATAATTAGTAAAAACTTTAATTACACAGCTAAAATCCTAGATTCGCTTTTGAAAATAGATGCTCCATATTAACCTGTTTCATTACAGTGTAAATTTGACAGACTTTGACAGTGATAATAGTTGACAGTGACACAAAATGTAGAATAAACACAAAACCATTATTTTCTTCTGTCTCATGGGAGTAAAAAAAAATTAAATTTTACTTACCAGACCATTAAAGATTAACATTTAGTTCTTAGAGAGCCTTACTGTTCTAGAATGATATGGAAGCAGCTCGTGAAGCGTACGACGCGTTTCTGTCTCATTATCCTTACTGCTACGGATATTGGAGGAAGTACGCCGACTATGAAAAACGTAAAGGCAACAAAAAGAAGTGCGAGGAGGTATGTACCTGTTTAATTTATTCTAAAAATCTTATTAAGTACATGCGATAATACAATACTATTTCTTCGATAAACATTCACTTAATTCTTTTGCAATCCCTACAGCTTCATCCGGTGCCGCAAAGTTCTTTTCCCTATGTAAATTTTAGTGATTCTGTTTATGTCATTATTATTATAGATATACTTAAAAATGGCTTTGTAAATGTATTACCTACTTGATTTAGAATAGTGATATTATTTAGCGATTGTATTATAAATTTATATGAAATAGTTACAATACTATTTTTTATATAATAGTGAGTGAATGTTTAAATTGTCAGCAAGAAACCTCCGCCTGTCTGTTTCTGTCTTTTGGCGAGCTTAAAGCAACACTAAGGCCAGCAACGTTGGAGACAGTGTTGCCATCCTTCCAAATGTAAGGATATAAATCATTCCTCGTGAGAATAGGTTATGAGATATCTCAGTTTATAAATTTATTATATATAAGTTCTATACATACATAAATACATATGCTAATATTTTTTATTACATTCACAGGGATATATGCTTGATGTGTTCACTTTACCTGCGGTAAATTAATTCTTTTTTTTTCTTTTTTGAAAAATTTAAATGTACCAATGAATGGAAATGAGCATTTCAGAATTTGGTTCAAAACGTTTGGTTTCTTCTCACTCCAGTGATTAATAATTATTATTATTTGTATTGTAAATTATATTGTAAAATTTTATATAATAATTATTATCTAGTGTAAATGTCATATTTTATGGTAATGTATAATGTTTTTAATAATTATGTAACTACAAAAAAGAGCTCAGTTCAGCAGTTTGTAACCAGCTTCAAAATATGCAGAAATAGTTATTAAAGCATCAGGTAATCATCCAAGTAATCACGGAAAATATACTAGTTTCAATAGACAGAGTGGAATTGAGAAAAAAAAGATTCCCAATTAGCAGTTGTAGGAAAAGTGCAGTATTTTACTTATTGAAAATGCTAAATGTGTGAATAATAAAATAACTATTACTTACCAAGTACTTGGTGTTAATGTGAATTAATTTAACATTCGGTAGCGGACAAGGTATTTTATGGGCTAACTTTAAATTTAACAAGAAAATTATGACACTGACCTGACCCGACTTAAATTCTGAAACAGATATTGGATGATTTTTATAAATGGCTAGTTGTTGGAGTGGAAATTTCTGCAAACTGTAGGGAAATTACAAAATTTATAAAAATTATGAAAGTTGAATAGTTTCTTTTTTTGCATCATTAAGTTTCCTAACCATTCATTTAATGGATCGTTTTGATAATAATATATGATTGCAGTAGTTGTTTATCAGATGCTTTAAACTGAAATTGAATAATTTGTATGAGATAGATGAAAATCACCCTGTAAGATAAAAAGGTGAGTGAACAGGAGCTATATTTTAACAGTGAGCTAGGAAGACAAAATCTCCTAGTCAGTGTATGAGAGAGGCGGAGTCATGCGGGCTCTGACCTCTTGCTCTTACACGTGGCAATCGGCACTTTCAACATGTCATGCTACCTACTTGTATTTTTCTTTTCTGAATAAGTTATAAGCAAAGATGGGTGAGAAGTGTAATGAGCCAAATTGTAGGAGTTGCTGTGATGAAATTACCGCGGGTATTTCATCGATTGACATACAAAAACTTGAATATTATTAAAATTACAGCGTTAGAAGCCACATTTATAATTATGTGAATCATGCACTTGTTTAAATTCCTCAGTACGTCTGAACCACGGTGTAAGATATAGAGGTGAATCGACGACAGCTCGAAAAGCGAGCGTAAACAGTCACGATTAGAGCGGTGCGACTGCTGTGAGAGGTAGACAACTTGGGCAAGCGCTAGCAGAATTCAATGCGTATAGGTACTTACCTACATTGATAAATGTGTAGGTAGGTACTTTATATACTCACCTAGTACCCTCTATATTATTGTATTGTACCTACATATCGGAAAATAAGGAAAATACGAATTAATTATTATTTATTCGTTTAACTTAACACGAAATAAAAACTCAGACTGCTTGTATAAAAATAATTTAATAAACAAAATTTAAAAAAATTAGGTATATCTAGTTACCTACCTATTAGTGTATTAAAAAAAAAGAAACAATCCTTTCGTGGATTCGAGTACCATACTATCAGAATGTCCAGAGTGCCAAGCAACAGCCTAAAGCACTCGGCCACGCTCCTATTTCAATTTCATAGCGCTGAGCGGGTATTTAAATTCACCTCTCAAGCAACAAACAACTTCATAATGAGTTATAAAGATATTTTTTGATCATGAAAAAAACTCTAGTTATGTATTAGATATTTATATGTACCTACCTACTTAATAATTACCAAGAAATAGGTACTTACATACCTTACATACCTATTAGTTTTGTAGGTAGGTATTGAAATTATCATCATTTTATCTAACTACCTATTTTTTTTTTTTTTTTAATAATCTTCAAGCTAAGAAAAGTTCCAACACTTGTATAATCGGCACTAAATATATTACTTACCGAATAACAGGCAGTTTCGACTGTATATATGATGTCTTCTTCTTTAAAGTGCTTTGCACAAATCGCATCTTTAGCGGTCAATTGTCTATCTTGGCGGGGAATCGCCCTTTGATACGCTTCTAATTTATGTTTAGGTGTGCCGAAAAAAGAAATGCCCTTTGTAGTTTCATCGTATCCACTTCTACAATTAGGTACAACACACTTTCTTCCTATATTTACTTATCACTCACTCAATAAAAAATAAAGTGTAGCAGCGCGACTTCTTAAAACCTACACTTGTTATGAAAATTCCACGTGTGGAAGTAAGAGGGGAGAGCGCATGGATCGCCCAAAAGAACTATCTCTCTCCCGCATCGACGTTCGCAGTTTAGTGTCGTTCGCTAGCGTTAAAAGACAAGCATCGTGCGTTCACCTCTATATCTTACACCGTGGTCTGAACTGAGCACCAACACCGGCCCTAACGTGACCATTTCTCGTCCCATTTAAAGCTCCTGCAAGTTCACCTTACACAGGATGTTGAAAAACTCGTGGACAAAATGACAACTTCAAATTCTAATTTCCAGTGCACAAATCAAAATTATAATGAAAATTAAATGTAAAACGACATTTTAAGACAAATGGTATAGGAGCTGTGTGTTAAAATGGTGGTCAAACACAATATATTCATTTTAAAACCACATAAAAAATAAAGGTGGGAAAAATTTGAACCAGAAAGTTGGTTTTGACAATAATGTTTCAATGATAGGCACTCTCGCTATCTGTTGCTTTTGGTTTTGGTTTTTGAGTGACGAGCTTTAATATCGTCACCACAATTTGACTTATTAGTTTGACATGCACTAATTAATCATCATAAAATATCTTGAATAAATTCATTGATTTATGGAAACTTCATGCATACCTATATTTACCTAAAAAGTGAAAATACTTAATCATAGAAGTCAAAACATTCAGCGAGTATGTCGATCTGTTTGTGATAGTTATTATGACAAAACAGCTAAATTTTGACAAATAGGAATGACTGCAACTATTGAATAGTCAACATCAAAAAGAGATTGTAGGTATATTCTCTTATTTCAAAATTCAATGCAATGATGCTATACTTGGGGCCATAATAAAAAAAGGCTATATCTTGGAAGCAAATGAAGATAAAACCTTTTGGTTTTGATTTTTCAAATGCCACAATACCCTACCATGGGTTGTTGTTCTTTTCAACGAGTTTTTCAACACCCTGTATATCTTACATCATGACGGCAACACAATTAAAATTTAATATTAATACCTAACTAACAGAAGAAAACATTTAATTAGAAGTTTTTGGTCTCCTATTGCAAATGAGAAAGTAATAATTTCCCTAAATTGGGTCTAATAGGCTGAAATGTACTTATAGTCGACCAAGAGATATAACGAAAAAATCTTATTGTTAAACTGTCATATTTTATGACTTGTGGTGAAACGAGTGGAGCAAAGTCCCCGGGTGTATTACCTACCGAGCCTTGAACCAGTTGAAACACATAAAAATTTATAGAAGCGGCGTAGGTCCTTTTAAAACATCGTTCGGTGCTCTCATCTACTAAATTAATATGAGGTATCTGAAATGGAATTAATTTACGAATAGCTAGCTCTTTTACAAATAAACCAATATTGAATATTATAGTTTTAATAGAAATTCACACATTACAAAATGAGTGCAATTAGGCGGTCGACCTCCCTAAGACCCTGAAAGAAACAATAATCATCTTATTCTAAAAGTACATATTTATAAAATAGAAATCTTCTTGCAGGAAAATCAATGGTAAATGCTTTAAAACTCACTCAGTAGAACTATTAATAATTCAAGACTCACAGAGTTACTATTCTTGACCTCCAATGAAAGCTGGAAGGATTACGTTGCAAGTCGGAAGACGGCAAATAGATTTAATTCACACTAGGAACGTATGAATGCTGCTGGCGGCTGGATCAGTTGAAGAACATTAGTAGGTACTCTACCACTACCACCGTCAATTCAAGGGGTAGTATCCGAAGGTTTATCCGTGTGGTTAAGGTGAAATTCGATTATGTAGCACAGCACAAAGAGATTTCACATAGGTACCTTATTCACTTCTTTCATTAAGCACAACAACAAATTTGTAATACTATAAGCTATTGACAACACTTATAAACATCAATGGAGAGCTAGTTACTGGTAATTTATTACTAATAGTTGAAATAATTCGACTATAACGGCTCACCGTAATAACAATCCAATAGTAAAATCTGGCCGGAGATATTATACGAACCAGGCTCTCTTGGCCGGTTTTCCCCGTATCCGTTCAGTCCCGAATACCTCGACTGACTGCCTTCCCTTCAGTGAAACGTAAAGGAAAGGAACAATTTTTAAAACAGAATAAAAGAAACCACCTCGCAGGAAATATTCAGCTTGTCCAAAGCAGGCTGGACCACCCATACTTCACGCTCCCTTCATGTAAATAAAAGTTAGGATGATTGGAGAACACCTGCAAGACTCGAATCACCTCATTACCCCCCTTAAGGATCCAGATAGCTTGCCGAAGGAATTCGCAAGGGATATGGATCCTTACATGATCCCATTATAATAACTAATACAAAAGTCATACTTGGGCTGACCAAACAAAATTCAAATTCCGCGTAAAATAGTGAAAATAATATTATTCGTCACGAGTCGACTATGGTTGGCGACCTTTAAAATTATTACTCCCGTTCCAAGGGATGTCTGACAAAGAAACTTCCTGATTAAACAGTTTTAAGTGATTGACATTATGCATGCCGATGGTAACAGAATCATCATCTATTGACGCTAAGACATAAGCATTATTATCGAAACAGGATTTAACCAAATAGGGACCTTCATATAGTAAAAAGAGCTTCTTAATAGTACGGTCCTCCGCATTCGACAAATAATGAGTCCGTCGCAGCACAAGATCTCCTGGTTTAAAAATAACAGGATTGATTTGTTCACGAACTTCAGTGCAGTAAGCAACGGGGACTGGATACTGTTTTAATTCATAGGGTGCTGGATTCTTTATTTTAATACTATGCTCGTAGCAGTGGATCTTTCCGAGATTGTCCGAAAACAACGATTCATAATTAGTTAGAACATCAAATAACTGTTTCTTTTGATATTCAGTTAATCCATCCGCCTTTTTAACAGCACTGATCAATTGTTCGCTTTTCGGGTCCTGCACATTTCCCGATTTTATGAAACCCTCGCTTGTTATTAGATCCACCGTCTCGATTACGGTGCCTCTACTTTTCTCAGTTTTTATACTTTCAACTTCTATGACTGGCTCGTCATTATCCTTGAATATCGATATTTTATTTCTAGGCACGTCAATTATGACGCGATTTTCTGTCATCCAGTCATATCCTAATATTAGGTCTTTTGATAAATTTTTTATTATAAGGAAATACGATTCAAAAGATTCTTTACCAATACAGTATTTCAAAAACGCTTGTTGATTAACTTTTTGTTTTTGACTGGGACCCTTAATTGCAGCTTCAACTACCACCCCGCTGACGGGAAACGTTGGGATATCTTTACATAGACTCCGCAATTCCGTGAAAAATTTTAGACTGACACACGAAGTGTGGCATCCAGTATCGATTAACGCAGAAATAGTTTTCCCAAAGAGATCTAAGTCCACAGTTGGGCATTCAATAAACTTTTCCTTTTTATCAGTCTCTTCTTCCAGAAGATCATCCGAAGTAAGAAGCGTATGCACTTTGAAATTTGACGCACCGTCTTCTTCATAATTTTTATAGCACGAAGGCGCTTTCGGTGATTCATTCTCCCACCTTAACTGGTCCTCCCCTTTCATCGGGCAATGAACTGTACTTTTTGAACCGTTTGGATTACAATTGACCTCTGGACTCGATCCGAGTGTTCTACTAGCCTCCTCAACCTCAATTGTACACAATTTGCGGTTAGAGTGGTCTAGAGATGAAATTGCAGGCTTTCTAGACGATTCCGCCCCTTTATTTTCATTAAATTTATAATTGTTACGATAAAAATTATCATTTTTCCTCTCCATTCTATATTCTCTATCATACCGACTTTCGGGATATCCGTCATTCCGAGAAAAATTTCTACCTTGATTCGGATTTGAGTTACCCGAAACTAAAGTGTTTGGCATAGTTGCTCCTACCCCCCTTGTTTGGTGACTACCATAATTGTTACTGGCGTTTTGCCGGATGTAATTATGATTTATCGATTTTTCCCCGTTGGTATCTCTGTTAGTACCGTGATACTGGGCGGCATTATTTTTTTCTGAGCTGTTTATGCTACGTTGACCCGACATTTGGTCCAAAACCTCTAACTCCTCACGAAACATTTCCAAGTTTTTTGAACGACGAAGACCGTATGACTCGTCTCTTGAAAAATGTCTAACTAATTCCTGCACTATCTCTACTTCAGATAGTCCATGATTAACCAAGGACAGTTCTCGCAATAAATTTTTAAAATACTTAACGCGAGTGCCGGTCTTGGTCTCATAGTTATTATTATATAATTTTTTCATTATTGCCCCTTTGTCTGGAGAAATAAAATACTCTTTCAAAAACAGATCCTCGAAATCACGGAAATTAGATATTTTCTCGTGGTTCTCCTGACACCATTTCGCACTATCACCCTTAAGACACGTACGAGCCACCAAATATTGCTGAGACCTCGAAATCTTAGCCTCGGTTAACAACCACTTTAGTTGTGATAAGAAATGATTAGGGTCATTATATTGGGTATTTCTCGGATCAAATTTCAATTCTCTTAGTGCCCCTAAAAAGAACTCTACTTCCTTTTCCCTGTTTAAATTCTGACATTCTGTGAAATTATTGGAACCTAACTCTCGAATTAAACGTGCCCCCAGACAATCTGTTTTCACCTCCGCTTTTTCGGGGATTTTCTCTTTTACTGATTTAGAAAGTTCGGAAAAAGTTGCATCAATTTTTTCATTAGTTTCAGCCAGAGATTTTGAAAATTCTAATGCTAAATCATTCATAGTCTTGCTAACTGATTGTTTTAAATCTTTGTACTCATGGGTACTATGCTGCTCCAATTTTTCAAATAAACGCAATTGCCACACCTGTATTTCAGTTTGGCGTTTTTGCTCTTCAACAAACATTTTCATCATACCCTCAATAGATTTATCAGTAGATGAACTTTTCGTACGACATTTCCTAGATGTCATCGTTGATTCGTCAACCCCGTCTGAGTCTGTATCGTCAGAGCTAGTCCCTATTTTATTCGACTGGGAAAAATTATGTCTCAATGAAAAACTACTCCTATCCACATCCCTGAGATTATCCATCTCGGTTGCTGATTTAGATATAGACTGCCCATTCTCGCCTACAGTTCCCCTACCACGCAAGATCATCGAATGTGATCTCGCCGGAAAGTTCGTGTTACCTTCTCCTGACATACTATAGAATTATTCTATTTATATTTATTATCAATCAATTAAGGAAATAATTGTCTACCCCCCTTGAACAGAACCTCACAAAAAAGAATTTTTTTTTTTTTTTTTGATGTTTTAAAGCCGCGCTGTGGGCGCCATTATGTGGTGAAACGAGTGGAGCAAAGTCCCCGGGTGTATTACCTACCGAGCCTTGAACCAGTTGAAACACATAAAAATTTATAGAAGCGGCGTAGGTCCTTTTAAAACATCGTTCGGTGCTCTCATCTACTAAATTAATATGAGGTATCTGAAATGGAATTAATTTACGAATAGCTAGCTCTTTTACAAATAAACCAATATTGAATATTATAGTTTTAATAGAAATTCACACATTACAAAATGAGTGCAATTAGGCGGTCGACCTCCCTAAGACTCTGAAAGAAACAATAATCATCTTATTCTAAAAGTACATATTTATAAAATAGAAATCTTCTTGCAGGAAAATCAATGGTAAATGCTTTAAAACTCACTCAGTAGAACTATTAATAATTCAAGACTCACAGAGTTACTATTCTTGACCTCCAATGAAAGCTGGAAGGATTACGTTGCAAGTCGGAAGACGGCAAATAGATTTAATTCACACTAGGAACGTATGAATGCTGCTGGCGGCTGGATCAGTTGAAGAACATTAGTAGGTACTCTACCACTACCACCGTCAATTCAAGGGGTAGTATCCGAAGGTTTATCCGTGTGGTTAAGGTGAAATTCGATTATGTAGCACAGCACAAAGAGATTTCACATAGGTACCTTATTCACTTCTTTCATTAAGCACAACAACAAATTTGTAATACTATAAGCTATTGACAACACTTATAAACATCAATGGAGAGCTAGTTACTGGTAATTTATTACTAATAGTTGAAATAATTCGACTATAACGGCTCACCGTAATAACAATCCAATAGTAAAATCTGGCCGGAGATATTATACGAACCAGGCTCTCTTGGCCGGTTTTCCCCGTATCCGTTCAGTCCCGAATACCTCGACTGACTGCCTTCCCTTCAGTGAAACGTAAAGGAAAGGAACAATTTTTAAAACAGAATAAAAGAAACCACCTCGCAGGAAATATTCAGCTTGTCCAAAGCAGGCTGGACCACCCATACTTCACGCTCCCTTCATGTAAATAAAAGTTAGGATGATTGGAGAACACCTGCAAGACTCGAATCACCTCAGACTTCAACAATATTTCAATAATCCAAAAATTGATAAAATGACAGAAGTCGTTTCGTTATATCTCTGGTCCAACTATACCAATGTTGGAAAAATGATATACAATTTTCATTGTGTGTCTATCTAATTGTTTTTTTTTTCAGGGGAGCAGCAGGATCCATTAGGCTTTTTTATTGCACTTTCATGAAATATATAAGTAAACTATACTTACAATAAATACATAAATTGTTACTGTACATATTTGTAAAGTGCAGAAGAATCTGAACAGAACTCATTTGATGGAAACCTTATTTTTAAATGCTTTTCTTTTTCATCTCTTCAATAATTTAATTATTGACAGACCGTGTAGATGTAAACGTATAAGACCACACCGGTATCTGTCGACACATCAAGTATGGTTGTCTCGAGGAAGATCGCTAATTATAATTTACTAAAGGTGTTCGAGAGGGGTTTCAAGGCGATACCACTATCCGTCGACCTCTGGATCCATTATCTGACTTACGTGAAGACCGTCAAGCCGGACGATGAGGAATTCACCAGATCGCAGTTTGAAAGAGCTCTGGCGGCTTGCGGCTTAGAGTTTCGATCAGACAGATTGTGGGAGTCTTACATCAAATGGGAGACGGAAGGAAAACGCTTACAGAAAGTTACCGGAATTTATGATAGATTATTGGCGACTCCTACCCAAGGGTACACAGGACATTTCGAAAGGTAACTATTTTTTAATCAGATTTAATTATTATTTCCTCCTAGGGTAGGTTCAAGGCCCTCGAACTGAAGCTTTCGATTTTTTTACCTTTTCCAGGGTCGTCTGATTCGGGATCGCCGGAATCACCTCAACCTTATGGGCTTATTGTTCTTACCCCCTTTGTTTCATGTCATCCATTCCGTCAGTCTGGTTCCCTTAACTATATAGTTTGTGCAGCCCCATCACTGGATGAGTGTCGTATTCTTCCGGACTCATTTTTGGTTGTCCGTATATTTCCTGTCTTTTGCGGTCCAGAGTTTCGCATTCGCACAGGACTGTCTCTTGGACCTTGCTGCATTCTCGGCAGCTTACGTCTCCATTGAACAGTCCGGTTTTATTTAAGTGTTCTTTTAGGGCAATATGTCCGGTCAGTAATCTCACTGTGATACGCAACTGATTCCTACTAAGTGATAGTAGTTCTCCAGTTGTCTTCTTTATGGGTCCCTTGATGAAAACTTTCCCATGTAGATGTTTGGTTCTTTTATCCCAATATTCTTTGTGGAATGCTGTGTTTTTGCATTGGACTTGTAATAATAATAAGATGCTAAGGGCATCCTTTAGCGGCCATCACCTCTCTATTCGCGTTTCCAAGGGACTAAAAATTTGTCTCTTTCTTATTGTTGAGTATATCCAGTAAGGAATGACCCGGTCAACTCTCTACAGCTCTCTTGATAGAATTAAAAGAGGTGTTGTCAAAAGCTACCTCGATATCCAGAAAGGTTCCAGAAGCAATTTCTTAATTGGCCAGTGCCCTTTCTATTTTGTTTGTTAGTGCATGGAGGCTAACCTTACTTGGTTTTCCAGGTTGATAGGCATATCGGTATCCATTCATTTGATGAGCTTCCAACGCCTCGTCCCTTATGTGTATATCCACCAGTTTTTCTGTCTTCTTTTGCATGAAAGACGCACTAGGCTGATGGTCTAAAGAATTTTGTCTGGGCTTTGGCTTAGGTTTCTCTTCCTGGTTTGGGTGTGAATACCACTTTTACCTTTCTCCGTGCTAATGTTACGTAATTTAAGGCTAAACATGCTCTGAACAATGTGCACAGTGGTAAGGTCAGTAATTCCCTTCCCTGATGTAGCATCATTCAGCAGGTTTAGTCAGCTGGTTAAACAGTTGTTGTGAATTGCAGTTTCCAAGAACACGTATCAAATAGTCAGCCGAACAAAGTATTGGAAGTTGACGAGTTCCTTGCTTTACGCAAGGAAGTGCGACACGCTTTAAAGCACGACACCGTCCCAGAAGCTGATAACGCCGATGCGCCTCCCGGTGATGAAGATCCGTCAAAGATCATCAGTACAGATGAAGAAACGAAAGCGATACGAGACAGAATTATATCTATCAGAAGGAAGATACATAAAAACACTGCTGCTGCTGTCACTGCCAGATGGAACTACGAAGAAGGAGTAAGTATTCTTTTTCGATATTTAGATGGTCAGTCGATGATGATGTGAAAGGTTTTTTTTTTTTTAATGATGAAATTTCTTGCTATGATCATCTTATGTGTCTACGTGAGGTGATTCTTAATACTTTTTGCAGACATGCAAGGGCCATCTGATTCAGTTAATTTAGTTTAGTAATATTTTTATTAATATTTCTGTTGCAATCTTTACAAGTAAAATTGTTTTCAGATTAAGCGACCGTATTTCCACGTAAAACCATTGGAAAGATGTCAACTGAAGAATTGGCAAGACTACTTGGATTTTGAAATTGAGATTGGTGATCGAGTGAGAACGATCGTTTTATTCGAGCGTTGTCTAATAGCGTGCGCTTTGTACGAAGAATTCTGGTTGAAGGTAACGTACTTTAACGGGAATAATCTTTTATTTTATCTTCACGAATCGATTTTTTCAGTTTGTTCATTATTTGGAAGGACTCAAGGATCCTGAACTTCTGCCTAAAATCAGAGATGTGTACGAGCGTGCCTGCACTATTCATCACTTGAAAAAACCCAATTTGCATTTACAGTGGGCCATGTTTGAGGAAACAATTCAAAACCCAAACAAGGCTGCCGAGATTCTGGTCAATCTGGAAAAATCGGTGCCCAACGTCCTGCAGATCGCTTACAGAAGGATAAACTTGGAACGTCGCAGAGGTGATTTCGAGAAATGCTCTCAGCTCTTCGAACATTATATCAACAGTTCCAAGAACAAGATGGTCTCGAGTAATGTGGCAGTCAAGTTTGCCAGGTTTGCCTTGAAGATTCTGAAATCATCAGAAAAAGCCGTCGAAATACTGAAGAACGCGATGACGAAAGATCCCAACAATCCCAGATTATATTTACAGTTGATAGACATGTCATTGCAACGTGAAAGTGTATCCGAGAAAGAAGTGGTTGAGCTGATCGATTCATTTTTAGAAAAGGAAACCGTAGATCCTGAACAGAAAGTGTTGTTCGCCCAGCGAAAATTGGAGTTCCTCGAAGATTTCGGAGCGGATATTCAATCAGTACAAAAGGCTTTTGATGATTATCAGAAATATGTCAAACAAAACAAAGACATTTTGAAGAAGAAAGAAGCTAAAAGGTAAATAAGATTTTGGTTACCTTGCTTATATTTGCTGATTTCCATATTGTTACGCAACTCTTCCATATTGTTACGCAACTCCACTTATAATAGTTTATAAAAAATAATTATTTTCAGTCTCGAATTATTTATCTACATTACAATAACCTTCTAATTGAAATTTCACTTGTTATTTTCAAATGGTCACAAATTCTTCAATCTGTCTGTTCTACCCATCTACAAATCCTTCACTCTCAGTACTAAAAACTTTACACTCTACACTTGCAAATTGCACTAAGAGTCAATCCTTCAACTGAAACTACTCTTACACTGTCATTTAACAGAATGTTCTTATTATCTTTCCTTCAGATATAAACTTTCATTCCTTCCCAATTTATACTACTATGCAAGCACCCATCACACCTGTTTATGTATACTATGACAGTTGACAACTAACAGTGACGGTTCAGATTGACATTCAAGAATATCAAGTAATTTTGTGATGACGAGAGCCTCAGTTCGGTCATTCTGCAGTTGGCTAAATTCACACAATGAAAGATTTTGTAGTTATTCTGGAACGTCAAAAATAAGCCAGAACAACTCATACAACTGCATTCCAGAGTTTCAAGGACCAAAAAGTTAACTAACAAGAACAATGATCATAACCTCAGTTCTCAATTTCTTATCGTAATTAGCTTTATTTACTCTTTCTTCACTCTTACTATTGATTTTTTTTCTCTCTATACTGACTGTTTGTAAACTACACTGTCAACTGACCAGTCCATCTACTATTTATGTCAGAAAAATAAGTCACATGTACCACATAACCTCAGTTCTGTTATAGATTTTATCAGCTTCTTCTTGTTCTTGCAGCAGTTTGTTAAATTATGTCGTGTACTAAACTAATAATGAAACATTTTCAGTGAGGCGTTACAACCGAGCAAAAAAGACAGCAAGCCTCCCATACCGTCATCTTCGTCAAACTCTTACGGTAGTTATGGAAATTACAGTAACTCTCCTCAGGGGTCTTACCAGTATTCTGGTTCACAAGGTCAGTATAGTGGTTACTCCCAGTACCAAGGAGACCAGTACCAGTACCAGGGCTGGCAGTATCCACAAGGCAACTATAGTGGGTATAACCAGTGGGGCTCTTATGGGGGAGGATACGGTTACTGAAAGTAGTGGATGCGGTTTAGCCGTAATCAATGAACACGTTCCCATTACTGTATGTTAGTTAAGTATTTTGTAATTTCGCTTCTAAGGTCTTAATGATGTATGGTGAATTAATTGATTATTACTGTGGTGTTAGTGATTCTTTATTTCTTTTTTACTGGCTACCAATGATGAAATTAATTGTAAATAATATGTATGTACATGTACTTCCTGTACTGCACTGCGAGTTTGAAATATTAGTGTAATAATAAATAATTTAAAATAAATATAGTTCACTGGAAGATCGTTTTTATCATTTCCTTGATTCTTCTCTCACCAATTCTTGGTCTCAGCATTATTTAGGTTCTTTTTAATAATGAATAGGTAAGTTTTATTGTTAATAGAGAGTACAGTTGAGTAGAAAAGACCTCTGAAATTTACTCAAGGTACTCTATGTTGCAGTAATTATTATTAACAATTAGTGTTGTTGTTTTTGTAATTGTGGCTGACTTTAAAATTTGATTTTTTTTATTTGTTATAATTTTTATTGTTAAAATCAATGCAATAATTACGAAAATTAGAACACAAAATAAAACTTTTTCCTGTTTTTCTCAAAAATGGCTCAACAGACACAAAATGTAACTACTGCAACAGAAGCAGCATTTTGGTCTTAATAAATGATCCAACTAACATTTCTCTCAAAATCAAGTAGGACAGCTGATGTTTAAAGATATATGCGGGACAGATGATATAAAACAAATCCCCTCTTCAGAGGTGAATATCTCGAGAACAGAAGTTTTTAGGGGGCTTTGTCCATGCAGACTTCTGATCTACTCATCGAATACTACCGATACCCAAAGTTACTAGCATTAAATTTATTCTGTGAGATCCTTTGTACAATAAGGAGTCACTTGAACTTATAGAGAGTAATGAAAGTACATATTGCTAAAATAATAATCTATTAAATACTACATCATAGAACATTAACATTTTGAATTATTTTCAGATTGGTATTAAAAGTAACCAACCGATTTCGTTTTCAGTTGAACGTTTAGCTCACTAGGACTAGATTATCCCAGAGGTCGTTACATATATCAAGTGAAACACTCCACGATGTGGTATTAAAAAAATGAACGGAAAATTAAACTTATTTTAATTAAAAACAATTACAACTTGCAACTTTTATTATTGAGTAGTAACATTAGTTAATTGGAAAGAAAACATATCAACAATAAAAAAGAGTACGGTTCAATCAAATTGCTTAATCTGCAGGGTGCAACTAACAGGTGAACCCTATTTTATTATCGTGGACGCGGGACCATCGATATAGTGAAATGGAACCAAAAAAGTCCCAAATATCTGTGTGAAAACAATAAAACTGCACTATTTGTTCTTCTCTTCCCAATCCAACCAGCCTCCAGTATAATTACTGATATTGCAATAGCCCAGTTTCAGAAGTTCTTGACACACCTGCGTGCTTCTTTTGCCAGACCGACACGAAACAATTATGGGAAAATCTTTTGACGGTTTGCTTCTACCAAATTTTTCGCAAAACTCATCTTCGTTCATGCTGGTCAGCGTCGCTGCTATTTGACCCACGGGTATGTTCACGCTGCTGGGTATTTTACCGGTGTCTTGTAATTCTTTGGGTTCTCTAACATCGATTATCAAAACGTCCTCCTTATTTGTTGCGGATTTCACGTACTGGAAATTAACGTCTTCACACTTTGAAGCCATAATGCTACTTGTGCCTGTTAAAATTGAGAAATTTTAAATATTATAAATGTTGCAGAAAAGAGTAACTATGTGTGTACAGAAATATATACTTTTGGTAGAATACTAAATACTAGCAGGAAATATATAAATGCCTAGGTAAGTTTATACACGTCACTGCATAAATAAGTAATTACACGACGTCACTACAGTAGGTACATACATAAATAAATAATAATATGAGGTTAGTTAGTTTTTGTTTCAACCAAAAGTTTAATATAATAAAAAAAGTAATATAAATAATAAACATTATATTACCAAAATAATTTTTATTGTTAAAAATATCTTGAAGAGGTTGAGGTTTCAGAATATATTGAGCATTCTTGTTTATTACACTGTGTATTTGATTGCCGAAGTTGGTATTGATTACGTATTTGGTCGTCTGGAAAATTCTACTAAACATTATTATATATAATTATTATTATAGGTTGAGGTATGCTTATTGCTTTACCAAACTGAATTAGGTACAATTCCAGCAAAATTAGAATTATTATTAGAAAAAAACTATACATGAAACCAATTATCTTATCAAAGTCAGTAGTAGAAGGTTTGTATCTATTGTTTATTATTATTGACAAAAAGTAAATATAGTAGAGATAGAGATTATATTTGAGGAGTGCCTACTGTTTACTGATTACTCGATCGGCGAACGGTTGTTTATTTTACTATTGCATAAAGATCTAACGATCTACTTATAGTCGACCAACCAAGAAATAATATAAGGAATGGAAATGATCTACGATCTACCCCAACAATAGTTCAATAATCAAAAAACTGTTAAAATGATAGAAGTATACGTCGTTTATTCCTTATATTTCTGGTTTAACTATATCAGGTATTTGTTTCTTAATTTTGCTGAAAATAAATTTACGAAAATAAATAACTAAATAACATTAATTATTATTTCGAATAGGTGAAAGACAAATTTGAATTCAAAATGTATGACAGAAATTATCTGCGCCTTTTGCACTGCGCAGCGTTGTCTCTGTATTAACGCGCACGCGATATAGCTTAGGTTAAGGTGCGTCCTTCCTCACACTCTTCTTTTCGCACCAAGTTTTACGTTACGGAATTCATTCCCTACGTTTGACGTAAATAATGCATAATAATGTAAACAATACGTGAAAAGAATGTAACGTAAAGAATGTAAATAATAGAAAACAGGGTTATGTTATACAGCAGGGTGTATCTAAAATGAATCGAGAAAATTCAGGGGGTGATTGATGAGATCATTTTAGTAAAAAAAAGTAAGTATAAACGTATCCTAAGAGGCGTAACTTTTTAACTACAGGATGTTGAAGTTTCAAGAAAAAAATCGTTTTTCAATAATAACTTTGACTTTGATAACAATCAAGATATTTTCGTTAAAATTTGTGTACACCTTCCATGCATCAAGAGGCATTTCCCAACGTTAACTTTTAGTTATTTATTGTAGCAGTAGCGTTCGTGCAAGTCGCGTTACACTTAATATTTTTGAAAAAAAAAAAAAAAACAGTTAGATCATTTCGTTATATTTCTTGGTCGACTATACATATAGGGTTATCACGGTATACGCCACGGAAGATTATGGCCGTGTCTCTGGATTTTAGGATCTTTTTATTTTTGGAGTGGATAGAGACCCGGCAGAGGTACGTTTTAAAATTATATTCATAATGTACAGGAAATGTACAGGTGTCCCAAAAGCATGAAACATATCAAAATTATGTTTTTTTAAATGGAATGCTCCTATGTTATTGCATTTTTAGAATGTCTGAGAAGAGAAAATAAGGTTGGCTTTTACAGTTGGTGTTTAAATTCAGGAGTTTTTGAGTTATAAACAAGTGAAAATCGGCATTTTTCAAGTTCAAGGCCCTGTACAACGAAAACGGTTCAAGATAGAGAAAAACGGCTTACATGTCCCTATTTTAACTTTTCATGTACTATCCTATGGTATAGAAACATTTGTACTTTCTTTGATTTATTTATTTGTCGACGCGTGGATAAATCTCAGAATTTTTCAAATTTTTTATCACCCTGCATAAACATTTAAACTACATCATTGGATAGTACATGAAAAGTTAAAATAGGAACTATGTAAGCCGTTTTTCTCTATCTTCAGCCGTTTTCGTTGTATAGGGCCTTGAACTTGAAAAATGACGATTTTCACTTGTTTATAACTCAAAAACTTCTGAATTTAAACGCCACCTGTAAAAGCCAATCTTATTTTCTCTTCTCAGACAATCTAAAAATGCAATAACATAGGAGCATTCTATTTAAAAAAACATAACTTTGATATGTTTCATTCTTTTGGGACATCCTGTACATTATGAATATAATTTTAAAACGTACCTCTACCGGGTCTCTATCCACTCCAAAAATAAAAAGATCCTAAAATCCAGAGACACGGCCATAATCATCCGTGGCGTATACCGTGAATAACCCTGTATAATCAGAGAAATTTTTAAATAGATACTTTTGTAATATTTATTAAAATGCACGTCAATGACAGTAGTTGTGGATCTCGATTGAAACCGAACCGAACCAAAGGTCATCCAACTTTGACGCGAGAAAGTAACTACAACGTAAAAAGAGACGACCGACGAAAATGAGACACTATAACCTTCCGTACTCTGATACAATGAAAATCTGTAAATAATATGCAGGTACTCTAGTCAATGCTAAATTTGGGACCGGTTTGTGTACTGGCTAGGCTAGGCGTATGTAGGGTTTGTGTGTATTTACAATCGTTATACCGGGACAGTCGGGTAAGATTATTAGTTCTTGCCGGGTTGGAAGAGGGCGCTATCTTCGTGCTAATTTTTTTACTACAGATTAACTTCTTTTATGTTCACTCTCCTTGGTTTTTTCCAAAGAGAATTAACTAGAGAGGATAATAATCTGTAGTAAAAAATTGGCAACAAAATAGCACCCCCGCCTTTAACCTGACAAGAACTAATCTTAGCCGGCACAAAAACCATACATACTGTAAGCCAGTACACAAACCGGTCCGCCTATATTTAACCTTGACACAAATGTCAATTAAAAATTATTTTTTTCATAAAGTCAATGAACAATAGATTTTTTTAACATTTTATTAAAAAAAAAATTGAATATTTTTTACATTTTAAGTAGTTATTTGTAAAGAACCTTAAACTAAATATCATATTATTTACAATATAGTTATAATAATTAACTTACAGCGGGTATTATATAAAGGCTCATTAGGTTAACGGGCAGATTTCTGTGCTCGTTTTTGAAGCTAATATCGACGTCAAATGACTTTTGTTGACATTTTTGTAATTACTTTCCTGCCAAGAATGACAAAATTGCAATATTTGCCACACAGAGTCGATAACTTCTTCAGAAACGGCCACAGAAATCTGCCCGTTAACTTAATGAGCCTTTATAATATATGTACCCGCTGTTAATATACAGGGTGTTGATTTTCAAAGCGGGCCATAGGGGATTAGCATTGCGAAAGTGGTTTTTGAGGATTCCTGCTCGCCGTTTAAACTGACAGAAATGGTTTTGGTATCAAAATGAAGCTAAAATTATTGCGCATAACGCTTGACATCAGAAATTAATTTAATTTCACGTTGTTTTCTAAAATTCTTCAGTAAAAATTCAAATAATTATTAATGTTTAATCACAAAATAGCATGCCTTGCCTAAACAATAATGACGTTTCTACGTTTTGACAATCCGATAATAAAACTTTATAAGTCAGTAGGTAATAATAAAGTCTGGTGTTCTATTTAAAAATGGATTATACAAACCAAGAAAGAGTCTTTATGGTGAAAACCTACTACAGTGTAGCCAGTTACAGGAGGGTTCGCGATTTATTTGCCGTGAATTTTTTTAACAGACCAATGTTTTATTATTGGATTGTCAAAACGTAGAAACGTCATTATTGTTTAGGCAAGGCATGCTATTTTGTGATTAAACATTAACAATTACTTGAATTTTTACTGAAGAATTTTAGAAAACAACGTGAAATTAAATTAATTTCTGATGTCAAGCGTTATGCGCAATAATTTTAGCTTCATTTTGATACCAAACCCATTTCTGTCAGTTTAAATGGCGAGCAGGAATCCTCAAAAACCACTTTCGCAATGCTAATCCCCTATGGCCCGCTTTGAAAATCAACACCCTGTATATCAGCAATGGTTAACATAACGTATAGTCCGGGAGCCAGCGACATTTTTCAATGTCTTATTTGATAAAGCTTGGTTTATCTTTTGATATGTCGTAATAATATAGCCTATCAACAAAATCCACTCCTGCCACCTCAATCGCGGGACAACGCTTAACAGCAGCTTATTTAAGGATTAACTTTAAAAAGTCAGATGTGACGTCTTACTAACCGTCCGAATTAATATTTTTTTCATTCTCCCCTTTACGAAAGTGTAACTTTCTGTCTTGATAAGGCAACCGAAAGCGAAAGTAAAACATCCTAGGTGATAGGTTGTTAGGTGGTTGCTAGCTATGAAAAACTTTCGTGGCCTGGACAAAAAAGTAGAAATGTCAGTTTGATTAAAGTTTATTTAGATGGAAAATTAAATGTAAAACTGCAATAAAAATTCCAGTAAATCTTTCTGGAACATACACATAATAATTATTATTGTATGTTCCAGAAAGATTTACTGGAATTTGCAGCTTCTTGAATGAAATTCATTTTGAACTAAACTACGATCAAAGATTCTAAAATTATAATAGCGGTACAGAGTTTTAAATTTGACAGTGTCTTAAATTAATAATTTAAAACTATCGTTACTATGGTAATGGTAAAAACATGGCACCTTATAATAATTCCATTGTTATCACTGAATCGTATTATTTTACTCATTTCTTCTTAATCCGTGGTTCAATATGGCAAGGGGAGAATGAAAAGTTTAATACATTACACGCTACGAAAGCTCTTTCAGGTGCTCGGAGTTTTAAATATCCTCGGCTACGCTACGCTTCGCCTCGGGTATTTAAATACACCTCACACCTAAAAGTGAACTTTCGTAGCTTGTAATGTAAATAACTATAATTTCACCAGAAAATGTCAAACAGTTAATTGTCAAGTTGTGAACGAAATTATTGAAGGAATCATTCAAAAAATGAATTGAACCGCTTACGTCAGTTTGAGAGCCACTGACAACTACATAAAATTTATTCACGTAATGACATTCTATCCTCTGTGTTGTGCAATTCTCATTCAAAACCAATGTTGACGTATACTTATTATTTATGCGGGATGGAGTGTTTAGACAAACTGGACGGTTACTATAAAAACACGTACAGTTCATCGGTTATTTATTGGCGGAGAATTCTCTGAATTAATCTGGACAGATAGCAAAAATATTGATTCAGGCAGTGGCGTGCAAAAAATGATGCTTATTATAACTCTCACTATGGACAAAATCTTGTTAATTTTCACCTGATAATATTCAATCGAGTATTCAATATCAACCACGCCGCCTATGGCAGGTGCAATTGGATAAACGTTTTAAATGATAAACACTCATTATCGAGACAATCACAAAGATAAGAGCGAACAAAAAATCGAATGTTCAGGGAGATCCATGCAAAAGTGTTAAATTATTTCTGTTCTCTATACATTTAGATAGGACTTTTTTGAATCACGAGTATACCGATAAAAATTTTATTGCTTATCAATTTTCAAGAATTCTCCGCCAATAAATAATAATCGATGAGCTGTACATGAAACATTCTTCTTCACATCATTAGGTCCATAGGCTAAATAAGTAACTATTGTGGCGCCACCAAGTAGGCAAATTTGACACTTTCATGCGGCAAGTCCTGCGTGCCCGCTATTCATTTTAATGTATTTGTTATTGCAAACATGAGGTCGTTCAGGGATAAAAAAAATCGGGAAGGGTTTGTTGTAGACGAGTACCTTAAATGCTTGCGATTACATACGTATTTATTACTCCTGAATCTTTTTTTAGATAGTAAATTAAGTTAAAAATTTTAGTTAATAATTTAAGGCATATAAGTAATACTAATAAAACAATAACTACTGCTATAATTTTTTCGAGCTGTATTTCAAACGAAGGGTAACATTTTCTTGCTTTACAGCTGCAAAATATGTTTAAAACTCTTCGACTTATTATACATAAGCTCAATAAAAACCCCGAAAACATGAGATGAAATATGAAACTTATTATGCGTTGATAAGAAAGGTGATATTTTTTAATGGAACAATTAATATATCACCTGAACAATGGGACAATAATAGGGTTTTTCATTTTTATGACTGCTATGTGCACCAGGAGTCTCTCTAAATGAAGCTGTTCCTTGAAGAAAAGTTCCATGTAAACGTATTCTCTAACATCGCTCATGTGAAAACTCATCATGAGATTTCGCCCATATTTCTCAACGATTTAAAACGAAAGCAGTCGAGACTGGGTGCTTGGAAATGACTTTTAATAATTATTGTAGTCATAATAAATTTAAAAATCTATAAGTTTTCTGCCAAATAATAATTTTAAAATTTTAACATTATATCAAATACATTAGATTATCTAGTGTATTTGATTATATCCAAACGAGCTGTCAAAAATTGCAAAGCAAGGTTATACCAAATACCTTAAAATATTAATACCGGACACTTCCTCTCAAAACCTCCGTCCATTTTTACAGCGCCCTCATGCAGGAACTGGGACCACTAAAGCTGTTTTTAAATTCAAAGTTAGGTAACTTATTTTCACGGTTTTTGACAGCTGCAGTCAATGATAATTAATTATTATTAATAATTTGTCAGTAGTAATAATTGAACGTTTTAGTTTCAAGTATAATTTCAATTTAAAGTTACTCTCAAAGCATTATATCAGCGGATAATTTTGTTGCGTACGCAGTTAAATAGGCATTTATAATGTACCGCTGTATTAAAGTGAACATAATGTCTGGAAAATATGTGATGTGTGCTGTGTGCGGTTGCTCCAACTATGGATTGTTAAGCATGTCCAGATCTTTCCACGGTGTTCCAAGCAGGAATAAAGAATTATGTATAAAGTTAACTTTAGAAGCCGCGTAAATAAACTTATTAATATTTTATAACTATGCTGATGGAAATAGGAACAAGCAATAGGTTATAATAACATCGATGAATGACGAAATTTTGAAAAAGTGTGGAGTGTCGAAGCCGATTTCTCATCATATTATTTTGTACTGATCATTTCAAAGAGGAAAATTTTGTTAATTCAGCAAATAATAGACCTTTAAAACTGCAAGGAAGCACATTATTGGAATTGCGGCAAATAAAAGGCTTACACTTAGGTATATGTATAGCGATTCAATCTTTTTGAAATATTCATACCTAAAGATATTAATAATATTGTGTGTAATAGTAGTTAATTGTTGTTAATATAATAAACATATTGAAAACTTTGTTGTTTATTGTTGTATTATAATTATTCTTCGTCCCAATTTCCTCCGTCTATTCCGTCTAATTAATTTTAAGGGCTTTTATATTCAGCGTTGATATTTAAAACTCCCGCTATGTTTAACCAAATTTAATTTTTAGTGGTCCCAGTTCATGCATGGTGGCGCTGCTAAAGTGGACGCAACCTGTTGCAATGCTATAGGTATAGGAGTGTCCGGTATTAATATTTTAGCGTATTTGGTTATACTGCCGCACGAAAGTGCAAAAAAATCCACGAGGAGGCGCGCGCGCCGCAAACATCCGATACTTACTTAGCCTATGGCAGGAGTACATCGTTCTACGATACAGGTGGCAGGAGGTGATTTTTTTTCTAACTGATATATCATTAAACGATAGGTAAAGTTTCAGCTTTTATCATGTTTGTCATTTACTCGTTTTTTTTTAACAACTTTGATAAGCTGCTGATAAGCGTTGTCCGGCTGGTGCGCCGGCAGGAGTTGATTTTATGTCAGGAAGGCGTTAATATGACACGAAAATAATGAACTGATTCTTTATCAAATGTGGCAAAAAAAAATGTCGCTGGCTCCCGGACTAGTAGCTTTACACCTATCTGTTAGGTGCTTTTAACTTCATTGGTAACATCTGAATGTTATGAATTGCATCCTGCTCTTCTCACGATTGATTTTCATATTCTTCACCATTCCATCTTCAGCTCTACAACCGTTCCTTTTCTGCTGGAGTTTTGATTCAATAAAAACCTGAATTAAATTATAATTTTGTGTTCTTGACACGTAAAATTTCACTTACGATTACGATTGATTTTAGATTTTGATTGTTTCGTTATATTGTATGATAGTCTGTGATTTTTTGTTCTTTATAGTAATTTTATCCATTGTAACCACTCCATTTTTATTTATCCAATCCATTTCCAATCCAATCCAAATACATTTATCCAATCACGCCACGTTGGAGGAGGGCGCTGTACTGTTGCCAGTTTATCCATTTACAATAATCCTTCTCTTAGTTCTTGCTCCTTGGTTTTTCCTTTGATGACTAATGACACTGACAGTTCTGTGATTTTGGTTGTTCTGACTTCTGACACTTCTGACAGTACCAGTACAATCATGAACGAACGAACATTTATTTTATTTTTATTGGGGTAGGGGAAAGGTTCATGCATCATTTGGATTTGTGATACATTTCAATGTTATAACCAGATTGTAATTATTATTGTTTATTTGTGTATGTTTTAATTTATTTTACCACTTTTGTGATATTATTATTAATTTTGGCCGACTTGAGAATTGCAATAAGATGACAACTGAAGAAAAGTTCAATGCTGCAGTAAATGTAATAAGGAGTTTGCCAAAAAATGGTAAGTTACACTGGTAGTAATTATTGTTAAGTTTTTATGAGATAATGTTTAAAACCTGCTTGTTATTTTGCAATAATTGGGTAGATAGTTGCGTCAATGAGCCAATGTCCAATAATTTACCTCATTTGCATGGCAGACAATCTACTTACTTGGGAATTATTTCCAGTAGGTAGGTAGGTAGTTATTGATCCTTGTATTAAATTCGAATTTGATCTGAGAAGATAATCAAAATATAATTATTATTCAGTAGGTACTCCAGCAATTATTATTATTATTGATTCACTGTACATGTTCTCGAAGTTTCCTAAATAATTTATCCACTCATGAAAATAACTGGGGAACTGGCTATAATGACTAGGTACATACATAATAATTATATTAAAACTTATCGAATTCTAAATAATGAACTATATCTAGTTTATTTAAAACTCCACCGTTTGGAGTTTTTAATATAATTTTCTTCTTTTAAACTCTGATATGAAAACATTTCTATTTTCATTTATTAATAATTATTATATTAGGCCATATTTTGAAATTATTATGTCGCAAGAAAGAGTATTAGACGTCTCTGCAAGGAATAACTATATAGTTCCAGGGTCTCAACTTTGAAAAAATAAAGGGTACAGGAATAAAACTCGCTCAGTCACAATTTCACAAATCACAAGTTTCAAGAAAATTGACTTAGGTATATGTTTGGGGTCGAATCAGTTTGTATTTATATGGGTATAATTTGCGGTGAAATAAAGTAGTTGATAATCCCGCAAGAGGCAAATTCATACATCAGGGAAGGCACGTCCCGAACATTGGCATTAAATTAAAAATTGCAACAATTTCAACATATATGCGCGAATGGTAAATAGTATCAAAATAAACCTGAAAGTTATTCCTAATCGATTGATATCTAAAAAGTTCCATAAAAATTATTATTTTCGTTAAACAAAAGTTAGCTTGATACTGGAGAAGAACTTGATTTGCTTTGCATGTCAAAAAGGTTAATTAATAATATCGTCAAATTGAGGTGAATGTTTTTCCAAATTAACCTGACCTGTTCATAAAAAATAATCACTTCGAATGAACATTTTTAAATATTTATCGGAGGTATGATTTTAGGTTAATTTTAGGTTCAATTTAATGTCATTGTCATTCTTCTACATTTCAATTAGCGAACAGGAATTCTAGAATGCATATTTTACAATGGTAATTCCTTATGCTCACAGTTGAAAGTTGACACCCCATATATGCTAAGTAAGAGTGTCCGCTGTTCTCGGAGTGCTGTTCCTAATCCTTAGAGCTCCAAGCAGTCAGTATCTTTCATGTCACTTTTCTTCAAGGAACCTTTCTTTTAGAGGGATTCTAGGTGCACGTAGCACTCGAAAAAATGAAGATACCTATTATTGTCCTATTGTTCGTTCAGGTGATATAATAATAATTGTTCCATTTAAAAAAAAAATATAATTTTTCTTATTAACATAATATTATGTTCACATTTTCTCACCTCTTATTTTCCCATGATTTATTCACATTTTCGGGGTTTTTATTCTGCTTGATGTAAATCGAAGCTTTTGGACATAATATGTATGTTGAAGCTGTAAAGCTGGGAAATATTACTGTGAACATAATGCTGCTCAGAAACTGATTTATTGACTATGATTTTGGAATCGTCCGCTGGAAATACAGTTCGAAAATTTTTATAGAACACACCCCAATTTCTTTTTTTATTTTAATTCCTGAAAGACCTCATTTTTACAATGAGAAATACATTAAAATGAATAGCCTGCACGCGGTACTTGATCCATCGAATTGTCAATTTTGCCTACGTGATGGTGCCACTATATAGTTACTTATTTCAGAACTCAGCTGTCAAATTTCTACAGTAAGTATATTCCTCGTTAAAAATAAAAGGAAAAGTATGGTCCCTAAGGGGGTTAAGAACCCCTCGTCAGACCTTCCCCCCTGTTCCCCGTTTCTTTTTTTTTTTTTTTTTTCTTTTAAAAAGAGGGAGCATCGGTCTTAACTGTGTAGGTAAGACATAGTCGCTCCACTCTGGTAAATTGGCTTTGAGCACGAACTCTTTAGCCACACACACTTTTAAATTATATTTGCCTTTAAAACCTTCGATCGCTTGTTTTACTTTTCACAGACATTCGAAAATGAATCTGAAAAGTAAAGCGGGCCGAGGTGAGTTTCGAACCCGCGATCTATGGCTTCGTGAGCCAGCGGAGTACCACTAGGCCACGCAAGTCACATTCCCCGTTTCTTGATAGACATGTTTGGTACACAAAGTTTCATTGCTGTCGCTTCAAGGGTTTGACAACTATAAGATAACAACCATAATTGTATATTGTGGCATTGGTGGAGTTCTGAATCACCGTGTATAACTACTTTATACCTCATGGCCGAAATAATGTGCAGCAACTGACTTTATTAAAAAAGCTATTTCGGAGAAACGACAAGCGCAGAAACGTTTGGAGGAAACTTACATTTTCTCTTTGCCGCTTCTCCATCAACGAAAAGGTTCCTCCAAACGTAAGTTTCTGCGCTTTCCGTTTCTCCGAAATTGCTTTTTTAGTAATGTCAGTTGCTGCACATTATTTCGGCCCTCAGGAATATCTATACTTACTTTTTCAACTTAGAAATAATTTAAATTAAATGATAATATTTTATAATAATTATAAATTTATAATTATTATAAAGAGAACAAATTAAAATTTAAGTTAGTATTGCATGTCAGCAACTGGTGTTTTTTTTTTTTTTTTTGTAAAATGTGCATATAATAATTTAGTAAAAAGAAGACGTATGTTTGGGTTCTAGGGCTCATAGATAATACTGATCTCAAGCCAAAAGCAGATGAATTCCGTCACTTACACACATGTCACTACTTGATACAAGTCCCGGAGTTCCATGTGAATTATCCGTATAATATAGTATCAACTGATCTTTAGCTAGAAGTAGACAATTGCGATTGTTGATATGACAATATGCCGATGAGCTCTAATAAGAGCGAAATAGCCATCCATGTCTTCAACATTGTTTTTGTCTGATTGTCTGCTTTTGGCTTGAGATCAGTATTATCTATGAGCCCTAGAACCCAAACATAGGTCTTCTTTTTACTAATATGTACTTGGCTCGAATAACTCTCCACTTTGTTGTTGTAATAATTATAATAATAATTTATATGGATTAATAATATTTTTTGTGAGCATATTATATCCCTGTTACTGGTTTAATTACCTTGATACCTTGGTTTAATTACCATACCCAATAAAAAAAATCTTCATCAATTTGTTATTTTTACTTATTCTTGAATCAGTTTAAGTACCTTGTACTCCTATAACTTGTAAAACCAGTTTCAAAGTAAGAAATTAATATACCTAGCTAGTTACATTTAATATGTAATTAAAATTACTTTGCAAAGGTTATGTGGATGCTGTAATAAGAGATGTTACATTTAGACAAAAATGATTTAATATGTATGAGATTCGCAAAGCGAATACGACAAAAATTTATTCTTGTTTTCCATTATTTTATTTATTTATTTAATTATTTATTCTTGTTATTACCATATAGAACGTTTGATGTTCTTTACTGGCTATTTAATGATTCAGTCAGTAGATACTTTATTTTATAACTCGTCCCCTTAACCCCCCCTTGATTAAAGCAACACAAATTTTATGGATAGCAATTTAAGCTCCTTTTTCAGAGATCAGGCAGCTTTCATATACAGACAAAAACAAATACTCCATATGAAGACTAGAAAAATCCCATAGAAAAAATTATTTCTCTCTGATCGTATTTTTTTTTATGAGATCGAATATGTTCTCCTTTTGAAAATGTATGGATGTTATTATTGTCTTTTATTGATTGAGGATATGATATTATACAGGCTGTATCAAAGATGTTGGGCCAAACTTGAAGGGGTGGTTCCTCTCATTAATTAAAATTTAAAAAATAAGTTTCAGCTCAAAATTATGTTTCCTTTAAAAGATACAGGGTGCCAAATAAAAAAAAATATATTAGAGTTTTTGGTTATAACTTGTGTAAGTTTAAACTGATTTTGATGATCCTTGGCATGAACAATAAACAAACAAATGCCTTTAATTTGGCTATCTCAGATTTTATGGATATCTTCCAGTGGCGTAGATATTCAGAGTTTTTTCTCTCTTTACTCTCCTTAACTTTTACGCCGCTAACTTTTTTCCAATTACAGAACCGCTATTCGATTAGGTACCCATACATTTTAGAACAAGTATTCCTCAATTTTTTTCCATGCAGCACCGTTTTTGAGATATTTGAAGTTTCCTCAGGCAATGCAAATACACTAGATAATAATACGTGCAGCTTCCACTGAAAATTGTCACCGGAAGTTACTGTCGCCCAAGCGGCTCGATATCTAACTAGCGTTGATTTGAAATGTCAATTTAATTGAACGAAACGTCAATCTGACGTTTACTTTGCTTATGATTTATAAACTTTTTGACTAGTAGTTTATTCTAATTCTAATTACAAAACGTTAAGTGTTGCGAATAATTGCGTAAAGCCAAGACAAGATAGATGTATTGGCCTATTGTCATCGGAAGACCTAAATAATTCCTTAATGGTTTTGGTTAAATATGTACAAACGAGATGCTTTGCTGAAAGAACTGTTTCAACAGAACATTGCAGCAATGTAATGTGGCTCCGTCAATTCGAAATTTGAATCCTTTCTTGGATGAAAAAGTTTTGATTCGCGTTGGAGGAAGGTTGGTGAATTCTGAATTTGATGTGGATAAACATCATCCAATTCTGTTACCGGCAAAAAATTGGTTAACGAAATTAATATTTACAAGGGAACATTTGCGTTTGTTGCATGCTGGTCCGCAACACCTATTACCATCTGTGCGAGAGCGATTTTGGGCAATTTCGGGAAGATATACGACAAAAAGAGTGGTTCACGAATGTGTGAGGTGTTTTTGTGTTGCGCAAAAAATAATAACCCCAATAATGGGTAATTTGCCAGCTTGCAGAATTAATCCTTCTTACCCTTTTCAAAATACTTGGGTGGACTATGCTGGTCCAATGAATTTAAATGATACGAAGGGGCGTGGTTGTAGGGTTTCAAAGTCTTATATTTGCTTGTTTATATGTATGGTGACCAATGCTGTTCATATTGAACTTGTTACAGATTTGTCAACTGGATTCGTTTATTTTGGCTTTAAAGAGATTTATTGCCTGTAGGGGAAAGCCTTCCAATATGTATTCGGACAACGGGACAAATTTTAGGGGAGCAAAAACCAAGTTAGACAAGTTGATGGTTTTTGTATTAAAAAATAAAGACAGCATTGTTGAGTTGAGGCTGACAGGCGAAGGAGTCGATTGGCACTTCATACCCCCCGGATCACCTCACTTCGGAGGACTTTTTTTCGTCTCTGACATTTGAAGAGATGTATACGTTACTCGTACAAATTGAGGCCATCATGAATTCCAGACCTTTGTCACCCCTCTCTCACGATCCCAACAATTTAAATCCTCTTACTCCCGCTCACTTTTTGGTGGGAAGAAGACTATTGTCACTGCCAGATCCGTGTATTTTGAAGATTCCAGAGTCTAGATTATCGTGCTTCCAAAGAGTTCAACAACTCCAACAATAGGTTTACTTAAAAACTGACGACTTATTTATTTGCTTTGAAACCAGTCGAGTTATGCAAACGAAACTTGGTAGGTTAAACAGTGGCACGCATACGGGTACCAATTAAAAATATTTCAACAAAAATGCAATAAACATCGAAATAAACCACTAATTCACCTTATTATTACTGCTGCTGTATTGTATGTAGGTGTCACGAGCCTGACGTCATAGGCTGCGCACTGACATGTTTGTATAATAATTATATATACGTGTTTTCACGAGTATTACTCGTACCCATACACCTGTCTGTGCCAAAGTACTTATGAGTAAATACTTACGAGTACATTTTCTGAGTTTCGTACTCGAATTTCAATTTATTTACGAGTACTCTCTCAAGTACTCCTGCCTAGCTCTGCGTCAACCCCAACATTACCTGATACACCAAAAACTCTAGATAATTTTATTATGTCTGTGAATATAATTTATATTACATCCGTGCTTTTCATATCCGGTGTCTTGTGTAGTTAGCGATCGAGGCGTGTAGATGGCGCTCCTTTTTCATACTTCACTTTTATTACATGTAAATAGCGGAGAGCTGCACGTATTATTATCTAATGTATTTGGGCAATGTCACTAATCATTAATAATAACATTATGTATAAAAATTCTAACAGCGGGGTATTATAAAGGCTCATTAAGTTAATGGGCAGATTTCTGTGGCCATTTCTGAAGAAGGTATCGAGTCATCTAAGTGGAATTTTTTGAATTTATCTATTCTTGACATGAAAGTAATTACAAAAATGTTAAAAAAAGTCATTTGACGTCGATATTATACACCGTTCACATATTAAAAAAGAACTAGGTGGCCATGAACTTTTGTTTTTAGGTTTGCAAAAATGAAAACTCCCTAGATCTCGATTGACAATATCAGCTGATCGAGATATTAAAGGTAAAGTATAGACTGACATTTGTCAAATCACTCAAAGTGTCTCAGCTGATTAACAGCCATGTTGCCAAATTGAAGTTTTAGTACTAGGATATCTATCTAGGATGATTTTTTACTCTGATCAATTTTTCTCAAACTGACAAATAAAATTATTAAATTTTTGACATTTTAAATTTCGAAAGATCAAAATGACGAAAATAATATCTTTAGATGGATAAATCCACATTAGGAAAGCATTTCAATTATTAAGATCCAGAAAGTCCAAACTTGAGCAAACATTTAAGTCATTCTCTGAAGGTAAAATATATTTGGGATGTAAGTATTAAGTAAAATATGTGTATCTGCTAAATTGCTAGTAATGCGGTCTCTGATAGTAGTCAGACCGTGCATTAGCAAGTATTATTAGACAGGTCAAATGTGAAATTACACACATTTGGGCAGCCCGCCTAAAACAGGCACTAATTATGAAAATATTGTGTTTCCGAAAGATTTGCAATAATCTATTTCCAATACAACCCAATCGATGACATGGGGGTATTGTAAACTTCATTATACAAGCACGTAAATTAGCAGCTTCCTTCTAAGGATAAAGTAAAGAATTTATGTCTTGAAGAGCTTTCAAAATGTAAGTACACCTGACGGATATACATATAGATATGCTTAGATCAAGTTGGTGTGATTGTAATTAAATTCTACCCCAAAAGGGGGAAAAAAAGAGACTGGCTAATTGGTTCAACCAAAGCCAAATTAAATCAACAACAACAAGTACACCTGACATGTGACAAAATTAATATAATCATTGTGAAAAACTTATTTCGGAGGACTGGACGAAACAAATGGACATGTTGAAAATCTTATTAAAATCAGAGCACATCAGAAGATTCTGATTCTAAGCAGGATGCAGTAGCTGTTATTGATAATGGGGGATAATTTTGGGCCAGAAGCGAAAACTGAAAAGTATCTTGTGTAAAACATTCTCAAATCTAGAATCTTTGGCTGGTTTCTGACACAGTACTACGATACCGAATAACCGACGAATTGACGAAAAATATTTTTCATTTACGTACCTATATTTTAATATTTTAATAAACGCACCGATATATTTTAATTACCTGCTATGTTTTTATTAAAAGTAAATTAATATAATTGATTCAAGTTTTTTATTTTATATTCAAAAAGTACATTTTGTGTATTTTCCTAACTTGGCAAAATTACATGATAACCTTTTTCTCAAATTCTTATGAAAAGCTTAAGATTTTAAGATCTTAGATCCAGCGACATTGCGTTCTAGTTAAAGATTGCAATATGTGACTAAATGATTCAAAATAAAAAGCCCGCAAAGATGTAATAATAAATATAATAAGAAGAATATCAAAAATATCAAAAATCCATCTGGCAACTATGTCCGGTTCCTTGTCATAAAACTTCAACCTCATAAAAAAGAGACATAACCAAACTCCAGCCAATGATTGACAGCGGTTATACCCAGTGATTTCTATCACCCTACACCATAACCCAATTCTTTTATAATAAGTGAACGGTGTATAGCTTCAAAAACGATCACAGAAATCTGCCCGTTAGCCTAATGAGCCTTTATAATATTGGCTGTAAGTCAGATAAATTTTAATGAAATCAACAATAATTTTGTAATGTAAATTGTCCAACATTACCTGAGAAAAATTAAAATATTTCAAAAACGGTGCGGCATATGAAAAAACCTAAAGGATAGTTTTTTATTCCAAACTGCTTGGGCTATTGCACAACGGTTTTGTATTTGCAATAAAGTCAGTGGCGTAAATGTAAATGTAGGGAGGGAAAAGTTATTCCAATCCTGACTACGCCACTGGACGACATCTACAAAATCTGAAATACCCAATTATTAAAGAGCTTTGTTTGCTTATTGTTCGTGCCGAGTTTCATCAAAATCTGTAATTTTATATTAAAAAAAAAAAAAAAAAAATTATATTCTTTTAAAGTTTGACACCCTGTATCTTTTAAACGAAACATCATTTTGAGCTGAAATTTATTTTTTTTACTTACATTTATGAGAGGAACCACCCCTTCAATATTGGCCCAAGATGTCTGGTACACCCTGTATACAGGTAGTGAGCAATTAAGCGGCCTTTCTCTGAAACAAATCAATCAAATCATTGCACAGGTTTAGGGAAAAAAGTATTAGGAAAGTGGCCCTGAAAAATCACTGAAAAATATTTTTGAGCTTCTGAAATTATCGATAGGGAGCGTAATAATGCCAGAATAAGAAATTTGTTGTTCTCCATATTTTTATGGTTTGTATTCAAATAGTTTTGAATATTTTTCATTTGACAGTTTTTATAGAACCTCAAAAAGAAAATGTCGGTAAAATGGTTGAAATAAAATAAATAATTACGTTTTAATATTTGAATATTAATTGTCTGGTATACAGGGTGATTGGTAACTCGCGCATTTCGAATACTAATGATGGTCTACAAAAAAAATATCTGACGGTTAGTTTTCGAGTTACTGAGTTTGCCTCATTCAATTTTGAAGCCAATTGTTTTAATAACCACAAAGTGAATAATTCAGTCTATTTATAGTAGGTATCTGGATTAAATACTGCACGAAATATACATACAGGGTGGCCAATTAGTGCGACAAAGGTCAATATCTCCTGTACCATTGAAGATAGCGGAAAACTTTTTTCAAGAAAGTTATTAAGGGTTAAGAGATGCATCTTTTAAAATTATTTTCGACTATACAGGGTGCTCCATAAAGGCGGGACGGTAAAAAGTTCATGTTTTTTAAATGGGACGCCCTATATTTTATTGCATTTTCAGATTGTCTGAGAAAATGTAATAGCAATAATGTTTATAGTTGCATTTTAAATTGAGTAGGCTATGAGTTATAAACAAGTGAAAATCGCAATTTTCCAACTTTAAACCCATTTACCACAAAAACGGCCCATAATATCAAAAAACGGCTTACATGTTCCTATCTTAACTTTTTATAAGGCATCCAATTATGCAGTTGAAATGTTTATACAAGGTGGTGAAAATTATCAGATTTTCCATCACCCTGCATAAACATTTAAACTATACAGTAGGATACCAGATAAAAATTTAAGATAGGATCATGTAAGCCGTTTTCTGATATCTTGAGCCGTTTTTGTGGTAAATGGGTTTAAAGTTGGAAAATTGCGATTTTCACTTGTTTATAACTCATAGCCTACTCAATTTAAAATGCAACTATAAACATTATTGTTATTACATTTTCTCAGACAATCTGAAAATGCAATAAAATATAGGGCGTCCCATTTAAAAAACTGAACTTTTTACCGTCCCGCCTTTATGGAGCACCCTGTATAGTCGAAAATAATTTTAAAAGATGCATCTCTTAACCCTTAATAACTTTCTTGGAAAAAGTTTTCCGCTATCTTCAATGGTACAGGAGATATTGACCTTTGTCGCACTAATTGGCCACCCTGTATGTATAAAGAAATTGAAAATTAATAAAGTACCTAAATCTGAAAAAAACTTGAAGTTTGGCAACTGCTGAAATGCTTAAATTGCCATGGAAATAAAAATAATCAAAATTGTAATATCTAACCCCGACTTATTCAAAATATGTTCAGTGCAGTGTTGCTACTTATATTTATAAAAAAAATGCTAATAGCTTCAATTACATTACAGCACTTACTCTTAAAAAGTGAAGTTTATCACAGCATGCTCTGAGTGCTCGAGTTAAAAATTAAAAAAATTAAAGCGTTCAACTTTCTTTCTCAAATCCTATGCAACTTTATTCTTCCACTTGTACCTTTCTTCTCTAAAGTTGGCTATTCATTTTGCGGTACTTGTGAATACTTGGCAAGGTCCGCGTAGTGTGATGATGATACGGCATGCAACTCAGATTTACTTGCCAAGCCATTACTAACTTGTACTTCCCGTTCATTGTCGGTAAATTGTCCCAAGTCAAACGTCGTTACTTGAAAAGTGTTTTCAAAACCGTTCCATACGTCACCCGCTCCGCCCCACAGATGTAAATGTAAATGGTTTTAATTTTACTTGCACGAGTACTCAAAATCACAAGTACTGGCCATAGAATTCACTTGCCAAGTACCGCATAGTGAGTGGCCGGCTTGAAGCCCCCCTACTCTGGTCATGTCTCTGATGTAATCGTTCTTTATTTAAGGATCATACCAGCCAAGCAACGAATTAATGTTACGGTTTTATGGTTACTTTAAACAAGCGACCGAAGGGCCATGCAAAGGATCCAGGCCAGGCTTCTGGGACATTGTCGGTAGAGCCAAGTATGACGCATGGAAAAAACTTGGTGACATGCCCAAACATGCTGCCATGACCAAATACGTTGACGAGTTACATTCGTACGTATAAATCTTATGAAAATGGGGCCAGGGAACGACTAGCTCATGCTATAAGTTCACCTCTTGGCTTACTGTGCAAATAAACTATGTATATTAGCTAATCTTTACCTGACCCCAAGACTTTCCAAAATTTGATAATAATTTTACATACTTTCTCTACGATTGGTTTGTCTTTACTAGATTTGAAAAATTACACTGCATGAATAAAAGGGAATTTTAATTATGCATGCAATAAAGAGTATAATAAAAACAATGACACCTTTTAATTTGTATCACTTCAGGTAATTGGTTATAGAAAAAGTTATATTTCTATTAAAAAAATAACTTTGGTTGTAGAAAAAGCATACTATACAGTCTATTCCAAGTTTATTCGGATCTAGTTGGCTATGGATTATAAGAATGATCTTTCATTTGACAGCGCACTGACATGCGTTAATGTTCTAGGTTATGAGCGGTTTTTGTAATGTCATTCTCAGAATAAAGCAATGTTGCCAAATGTATTAAAAAATTAGGAAACTAATAAATCTCCAATTAATTTTAAAATTAGTTTCCAGCAACTATTTATTTTCCAAGAAAACTTGACAACTCTCATAGATCAAGTTTGTCAAATGAAGTTAAAAAGAATAACCCAGCTGACAAGATTAATTCAATTTACATAGCTCACTGACAAAAACTTCAAGAATAATAATATACCTACTTACCAAACAAAGTCAGCTGAATAATGTACTTACCAGGCAAAGTCAGCTGATCTGTCATAACTAGCCGCTGTCCGAATAGAGTTGGAATTGAATTTAATCTAGCGTCATTAATTTGTGACATCACTTACTATGTATTGCATATTTTACTTGTTGTAACTTTTCATATGATATATAATTTTAGCATAATAGAAACAATGAGCTATTCAGAAAAAGTAGCCAATTTCTTAGAAGCTCCAACTGACGAACTGGATAAAATTAACATGAACGATTTAGAGTTGGTAGTTGGGGACATAATAGAACGAGTGCGTTCACAACCGAATTCACCTCTTGGTGAGTTAGATTTTTTTTCTTTTAATCGAATTTTGGCATTTAATCACCTATTTTTCTGTCTAGCTTCGCGCGAAGGCTCCCCATGTAGATTTATTTCAAGCTTGAGTTCTTCAAGGTCCGTGTCGCCTGTTGCACAGCCTGTCGAAGATTCCGATCATAGTGATGATGAATATATTGATACCATAGAGGTGAGTTGATGTACAATTTTTTATTTAACTAGTACATAATAATATTACCGATTACAAAAATATTGATTTATTTCGTTTTGCTAGGCACCCGAGCCTAGGAAGTATGTGCCAAATGGGACGATTGTGGGAGAAAATGTGATTCAAAAGGAGCATGTTTCAAGATCGCGTACTAAAGCTCACTCTGTTGATGTGTCAGCTGAAATTTCCAAAACGGTTCAGACGATGAAGAGTGATATCGAAAGGTTGACAAATAGAGTGGTGTCTTTGGAAGGTCGATCGAGCACCGCAGTCTCCGTAAGAAAACCCAGGTTGTTTGGAGGTTTATCACCTCAGATTTTAGCTTTCATTATCGCGTGGCCATTTGTTGCCACTCTGATAATTAACAGGTTCATAGTTAGAAGAAATTAAATGATATTGGTGTGGTGTAATTATCATTAAGTTAAATTTTTTTGTTTATCTATACATATATTGTTATGTAAATATTTAGAATTTTATATAAAAATGGTTTGGAAATAAATTTATGGTTAACTTTTTGTCACTGCTTACATTTAGATAATTTATTTCCGAGTCTTCTAGTTTAATAATTGAACCCTTCCAAACAGAAGATTTATTTATAGTAGATAATAATAATTATGTATAGTAGCTTACAGGATTTTCATTAGATTGTGGATACATGAAATAGAACTTCGAAACATTTATTATTACAGTTTCTTTGTTTAAGTAAATTCACAACCATCAGATGGCTATGTCGATTAGCGATGGGCAAGAGGTCCAATTCAAGTTGATAAAATTACAATACATGCTAATAAAAAAAAACTGGATAATTATAAAAAAAACAACACAAATTATATATAAAAAAATGTCACAAATTTTTGTAAAAGTGATATATCAAGGGCGGAATGAAGCGCATTTCACCAAATATGACGTCATATCGGCCCTCGCTTAAGACTCGGGCCGATGTCATACGAGCTTAAATGTTCCTCGGTATGGCCGAGATAATTTAACGATTTAACGATAATTTTTATTGCGATCGCGTTAGAACACAGAAAACTTGCATGTACCTACCCAGGTTATAGGTACCTGCTAAGACTAAGAAAATCATACAGAATCAAATCGATATATTTATTATTGTGTTAGCGCGCTTCGACTTGCTTGAAACATAAATGCGTGTCAACTGCGGAGCTCTCACCTGCCATTAGCAACAACTACTAATACCAATTACTACCGTGAAACTTTGTCTTATCGGCACCAGGGCTAGAAAGTAGTTGATAACGGGCTGGAAAAATTTGTACCCTTTGCAGCGAATCGCTGTGCGCAATACTCGTCGTTCGGCCAGCTGTTGCTATTGAAAAGTAAGTGAGAATTGAAGTGCTCCTGTACGTCCAAGGCATGGGTAAATAAATAAGTTGTTGATTGATGATGATGATGATGAGGTGAGGTGTCAGTCTGTTGACCTCAAAATTAATGCCAATCAATAGTTCAAGGCAATCAATGACCTTGTTCAGTAATTTAAATCGGAAATAATTATTTATGATATAAGTGGGAAGTGGGATACAGACATTGATACCGCACGTATGTGAATTTTGCAGGACGAGGCCGTCTGACCGAGTGCTGTACTCGCACAAGTGCGATAACAATGTGTATCTCAAATAAATCATATAAAATTTTATCTACAATCATGAGAAATTAATTATTTTGATCTTTATTATATTATTAACCATAGAAGACTTTAAATTGATTAAAATTTAATAATTGGAGGCTTGAGTTGTCTATGGATGAATAGTTACTAGGAAACTAAGGACGCGCTGGGTGACAGCAAGTTTAATTAATCGAAATATGATCAAAAGCAAAGTCATATGTTCGATTGTGCACCCGCCTCACCACTATACTAAATTTAAAGGAAACCTGTGAAGTCTTCACGATTTTATAGCCAAATTAAAAATTAGTGACTTTATTTGTGCAAGATTGTTACCAAATATTGACAAGATTCTTCCTAAAGAAATTTTACTATTAAAACACCAGATCTGGGCAAAGCTCTCGACAAAAGAGCTCAAAGCCACAAGTTCCAAGTTGAAAACCTAAAGCCACAATTCCTTTTTTAACAAAAAGAGCTGCAATTCCCAATTCACTTGAAAGGAATTGCAGCGAAAGCCATACGCCTTTTTATAAAGGATTTGAAGCTCTATATAGGCTGGAAGTTCATCAATAGAGCTTCAAGCCCTTGAAAAGAGCTTCAAGTCCTTGATAAGACTTCAAGTTCTTGAAAAGAGCTTCAAGCCCTTCAGCCTTTGTTAATATTTATTTCCAAATTTTTTCGCCACTGAGAATAAATTAGACAAAACATCTATTTAAACAATTGAGAATCCCCACTCAAAAGATCGATTCTAGGATGCGAATTACAACTCTCCAGAATATTCTCACACTTTTGTATTAAAAAGAATCTTCTGCCTTCCTTTATTAACGAGCTCTGGAATTCTGAATGCAAAAGGGCTTCAATTCCTTTTGGGGAAGAGCTCTGAAAGCCCTCAAAAGGAATTGAAGCTCTATTTTAAAGGAATTTGAGCTTAAAGCCACAATTGTACCCGTTGCCACAATTGCCGCCTTCATTTTAAAAAGTTTTTTAAAAAAACCTTCAAGTCATGGAATTGAAATTCCTGAAAGGGCTTAAAGTCCTCTTTAAAGTCACAAGCCCTCTAAACACTGATCTAGTACGATTTTGCAGGAATAATCGTGGAACTAGTGACAAAAAAGTGCAAGAGTTTTGTAAAGACTGATACTTTCAGATGTCTGTATTTTGGCTATAGAAAACCACTGTAGTCAGCACGCCAGGTGTACGGATATAAGGCAGGGGCACACTTCAAAGTTTTCTGAAAAATCCCTTTATATTCATTGTTTACGGCAATAATTCACAATACTATTATAAAGGCGCATCAAGTTACCGGGCGGATTTTTGTGGCCATTTCTGAAGAAGATATCGAGTCTAAGTGGAAATTTTTTGAATTTATCGATTCTCGACATGAAAGTAATTACAAAAATGTTAATAAAAGTAATTTGACGTCGATATTAGCTTCAAAAACGAGCACAGAAATCTGCCCGTTAACTTAATGAGCCTTTATAATACCCACTGTAAATGGTTTATTAATTATCTCAAATGTATTAAATTAATAAAAGGATAGGAAATAAAACAATCGAACCATTAAAATAAGACTTTATTAGAACCTGACTACATACTAAATTTCAAATATAACTATCCAACCTGAAGAATGAAAAATGTGGAATGAATAAACATATTATTATTTATGAAGTAGTAAAAGGATGCAATAGTCCAAAAGTAAGCGAAAGCAAAGAGTAATGCAACGTAAATATTAAAACCACTTCTAAAAAACTTAAACCTTGTTAAAAACTATTACCGATTGAAACATATTTTTTTGTATTTTTATGTTTTATGATTTTTTTGTATTTTTCGGCATAAATGGGAACATGATATTAAACTCCGCACGTTACTGATTTTTTTACCTCTCGCATCAGCTCAAAAATTACATCTAAAGTATTAAAAATATATACATATTAACAGACTACATGTACGATGTAAAAACTAAAAATAGCTGTTTCACAAATAATGAAATACAAATCCCTTACTTAATATGCAAACATTGACAGTTGAGTTGAGCGACTGAAAATTCATGAAACCAACAACAAAATTGGCATAATAATAATGCCACGCAATCTGATTATTTTTGTAAAACAGCTATTTTACATTTTAATCAAAGACAACACCCAAACATAATTTCTAATAGTATATTCATACAGAAGTCAGTGTTAAATATAATATACATATCGACAAAACATTAAAACTAGGTATGCAAGGAATATAATAGTAATAATTGTTTTGCAACATTGTCTAGTAAATAATAATAAAGATATTTCTATTGAATGATAATAATTGAAGTGAACATTGCCATGAAAAGTGACGGTGATGATGATGAAGATTCTCTACATGCCTAGTTAATTATTTCAATCTAAGACAATTTACATCTAAACTTAAATTAAATTCACAATAACTAACATAACGATATCCAAGACAATAACAAGAGACCTATTACAATATAAGCTTCATTACGTGCACTAAACAAAGATGACTACATGTCACCGAATTGCTGTGAATGTAAAGCGCATTCATTGGTGGCATAGGCAGAGTAGAATAATAGCTGACTAATGCGGATGTTGAGCTGATTGGGAGAGGTCCGAGGCTGAGCTGGGGGTCGACTACTCGATGTTGTACAGCATGCACACATTGCCATTGGCCAGAGATTCCGATACCAGTGGAGACGTCGGCGACAGCACCGCGAAGCCAAGGAACATGAACGTCCTTACCAGCATGGCGCGGTCAGGACGATCACTCGAGAACACCTGCATCGCAAATCAGACAATATTATTATTCTAATCTTTTCTTTTTAGGTTGATTTTTCCATTATTAATTATTACTCCCCGTTCCTGTTACTTCAATAAATTATAATACATTTTCTCTTTGTTCAGTATCGCCAAAAACTAAAATATTTAATGAAATCCAGTTACGTTACAATACAACTAAATGCTGAAAGCCACAAACACAACAAAACAAACAAAAATTGTACCAGATTTATACAAACAGGTGGAATTGACAGTTGCTCTCCCTGAATTAAGCAAAATTCCACAGCAATGGGTTTAATAAAAAAAAGTTAGTTTTCTACTCACCACAATGACATGATTGCACTTGAGCTGTTCCTCGGCAGCCTCGAGCAGTGCGATGAAAGCCTCGCGTGAGCCCTCAGGCAGTACATGCGGCGGCAACGCGACGTAGAGCGTGTCGCCCCTGAGTACTGCATCCCAGGGCTGGCGCGCAGCAAACGTCAGCCGTAATGGCGGAGGGCCCCCGGTGTCGCGACCAGGGGCATCAGGACCACCACAGAGGCCCGGCTCCCGGAGACGTGGAGTAAGACGAGGCGGAAAGCTTGCTCGTCAAAGAAACAGAGCTGCAACATTGAGATAGATGTTAGTTTTTGTTTTTTTAAGTCAAAGTTATAAAAGTGGAACAACAAATTCAAGGAAAGCTACACTGGCGAGGAAGTACAGTGACATACGATAACTTGATTGAATATGAAACCATTTTTTGGATCTGGCTTTCCTTATCCTGCTTATTGAAATTATGGCATTTGACCTACAATTTTATTTTTTATTATTAAACCGGCATCTAAAAGAGCACAATAAGAAGAAATGGCAGCACCTATTCTGTCTAAAATTTTCGAATTGGTTGGCAAGTGGTCTTCATTTTCAACTTCGTCATTGGCGACCTATCCTTTCTTCAATTCGACAAGACAAGGTGATCCACTCAATGATGTACCAGTTGTTGGCAATTCATTGTTAACCTGATTTGTGCCAGGAATAAAATCCACATTTTTATTATTACAACAAGATTTTGGAGACATTTTCTGCCCACTTCACATATTTTAATTCTGCGGTTTCGATCTTGCAAAAATAGTTGTTTCTTGTTTCAATAATGGAATTAAACATAAATATAAAAAATTAAACAAACTCCGCCTAAAATAATAGAGAAAATGCATTTGCAGATACAGTAGAGTCCCGCTAATCCAACTTATATCAGGCAATTGTTATTCGGAGTAGTAGACTAGCCCGTATTTCTCTAGTCCGAATATGTGCGGACTACTGAATATAATGAATAAATTTTATTCTCTGACGACGCTGGCCAATAGCCATGAGTAACAGACTCGCACACAATTGAAGACTGACTGAACAGATAAATGCTCGAACAGACAATAATTATTGTCTCAATCAAATAAACCTTTTCCCGCATTCAGTCGTTTTTATTTTTTTCCAGGATCTCATAACTTTTGTTCAGCCTGCTGAAACATTAACATTACATACCTCCAGTACAATTTTATCAACATGTATGCGTGTAAAGGTAGACTGTTCAGATTGTACGGATATTTTTGTACGACTGTTCGGACTACGAGCGTATTCAGATTAGCGAGACACTTACTATAATTCACCTATTAAACATATTATGGTCAAATGTAGACTGTCGCTGAGCTATTGATTGATAACAATATTTTTGACTCATGTGAATTTATTGTAATGCATTATTGGAGGAAAAAATTGTACTTTCTACTTGTTAGGGATTTCTGAATCAAAACCAAGGTCACCAGAACTCAGATGATTATTACCTCTGGAAAAATTAGACTAATACTACAAACAATACACAAAAAGACAAGAGAGGCATTACTCGATTAGCACTAATCGCAGAGATCATCATCATAAATTTCTTCAATGACCTACTAAATCAACACACTAACGAGCTGACGCATTAATTCAGGTTAATGGGGTGGTATTTTATGAAAATTTAATCAGTTTATTTTTACTTTGTTCTCTACTAATCATTAGGTACATTACAATATAATATTCACTAAATTTTTTTTCATATTATGTTTATCAGACTTTTTTTTATGTTTTATCCCCTGAACACACTGTCTAAATTTGGGGGGTTCATCATGGAACAGCCTGGATAGAGCTAATCTCACTTAGGTAGGTAATGATGATTCTACACGATTCATGATTCTACAGAGTGAAAAAAATACTACACATACCGGTCATTCAAGTAAATTGGGCTTCACCCATTTATACAAATCTACAGAAAAACTAATTATTGAATGAAATTAAAGACCTGGGGATAAATTTGTAAAAAAATACGATTTTTCGACAAAGAGTATGTATAAAGTGAAACATCAGATTATGATTTTCCCTCTCAATTAGATGACAACAAAGACCTCTAAATTCTCTTGGACGAAGAAAATGGGTTATTGTAATATCTACTTTGACTCGTAAAATTTCCCACCAAATAAAATGTGGAGTATTCTATAGGACAAGAATGACAAAGAATATCTTGTCTTTTTGTAGAAAGGGAGTCCCAGGAAAAAGAGAAAAATCGCCGCACTAACCTGGTTTAGTACATTCTGTGTCATCAACTTTATAAAATGTATTTTTGTATTTATTGACATTGAAGATAAGATAATTATTAGTTGACATTTAAATTTGATATTTAAATGGAAGCTATACTTTGGCTATGCTCATGCTCAATAAAAAAAAATATCAGACAGTAAGCTTTATGAAAATGTGTGCCCTCCATTTTCACACCATTCTATTAATATTATCAGAAATTATTTTCTATTAGACATCTACACCATGGAGAGAAGAAGGGCCATCCTCCCAGAATTTCAAGAGCGTTACTGGCGTATTTTTGCTCTTTTTTGGAAAGAAAGAGAGATCTACGGATTCTACTTTCCTAATGTTGAGGAAATAATAATAATTAGGTATATTAGCATTAGCTGTTATGAGAAGTGATATGGTTTCAAAACTACTTTAGCTAGCTAGAATCAGAGAATGAACTTTCTTACTTTACTCTACCTTACCTTCACAACAAATGAAAGTTTTTTTTCATGTGACAAAAATAATGGTACCCTTTGAGACCCCGAGTTTCCCTTCATTATTAAAATAAATTCTATAAAAAAGACTGAAATTTACGAAAAAGAGCTTTATGTAAGTAGTTTTAAGTGTTAACGGACACATTAGGTCCCAAAGTTATTTGTGAGCATTCTGCAATCTCCAATACTTCAGCAACCCTTTTATTAGGTACCCACACTCTCATAATTCTAATCAATTAAATACACAATGAATGTTAGAACAATCCCCATTTTTTCCTGGTTCCTTTATTTAACTTCTTATTTGTTCATTGGTTTTGTCCTGTTGTACGAACACCTCATTTTCATCCTAAATGACCATCGAAAATGAATCTACATTGGTAATCATTTATTTTAGTGAGTTCATCATTGCATCATAGGTTTCATTCTCTTTTATAAATGACTAATAAAACCAAGTAATGAGGAGTCAGGTCAGATCGAATTTTAATTTTTTTAAACTTATGGTAAAAACATGATAGAAGAGGAACGTGAATCGATGGAGACTTTGAATATTTCTGACTTGGGTCAGGTCAGCCCCAAAATATTTCAACTTGCGCTTTTTCAAACACTTCTTTGACAGTCATAGTTTGAGTAATAGCGGTCTCGATGCTACACAACACAACTTCGAAATAGGCCTCTTTTTACACTGTAAGTCCTTAGATGAAGAGCGGACAGCCTTGGAGAGCTTTTAAAGAAAAAAAAAAAAACAAATATGGATAGGTAAAATGACGGTTACTCTGCGTTCCCACCGAGTACTCTCCGTATTCTGCAAGGTGCTTGTTTACAGGTTGGCGCACCGAGATACATAATAGATCTGCTTTGGTTAGTCTAGTCTTAACATTAATACTGTAACCATCTTATTTCAATTGTCTCAATTAATAATAAAAGTATTAACTTAATAATTGTAACTTTTTAAAAAGCGATGAGTATCCCGAAAGTTAAATCGTGACCTGGGGTTTTCTGAATAGCATTATGCAATTTACAGCTTCATGGATTCTGTTCGGCGGTCTCTTGAAGGCTGGCAACAAAACGATACGACATGAAATAATCTTATACATTTCTACGATTTCGGACAGATGTCAACAGGGACGTGTCCCTGCTGGGAGTTTTTAGAGAGGTAGCATAACAAACTGACTTATAGGTGAAATACATCAATAATTCTCCGAGAAACCCCTGTTCCCGTCATTCAAGTCGGACGTCCAGAGGGATCGACCCTATGCACGCGTGCTGATAGACCCTGTTGTCCAGGCCCATAGGCACCCCAAAATTTTGTTCATGTATTTTACCCATATGAATGAGTGACTTGACTTTGTTTCTTTCTCCCTTCAAAAGTTCCCAAGGGCTTTCTACTCTTGTATAAGTACTTCAGCGTAAAAAGAGGCCTCTTCTGAAGCTCTGAAGCTTTGTAGCATAGAGACGGCATTTGGGTAATCCTGTTGTTTAGTCTTCCAAAACACCCCCCACATGCCCATTCTACTTTTTCCACTCGCGTCGCTCACAGGGTTGCTGCATTAAATCAGGTCTTTGGTCAGGGTAGGTTTTTTTATGTCCCTAAAATTAAAAAAAAACCTACCCTGACCAAAGACCTGATTTAATGCAGCCACACTGTGACTGCTGTGAGCGACGCGAGTGGAAAAAGTGGAATGGGCATGTGAGGGGTGTTTTGGAAGACTAAACAACAGGATAACCGGCATTTGCTCAAACTATGACAGTGCCAGAAGTGTTTCAATTAAAGTGCATGTTTGTTGAAATATTTTGGGGCCAACATGACACAAGTATACTTCTGAGCTTTTAAATAATTGAAACCAACTCAAATGAAAAACAATAAAATAAGTTTCATCGGGATTGCTCCAAGTTATGTAGGCACATGTTATTTTATTTAGGTACTGATCAAAAATATTCAAAAGTGAAAAATTTTCCTTATTGATTGGAACATGAACATGACCATTATTTATCTACTATTTATTTAGGTTATCTGAAACTATTATTTCTAGGATACTATGAAACGAAAATTAACTAATTATTATTTTGCAATAAAATCGTAATTAGTAAAATGAACGTATTCAGTGTCAGTGCTTATTATTATTCTTTCCAAGATGCATAACTTCAACTTAATTTTAATGCAATGCAATGCAATACGTAAGCATAATGCACTGTGCACAGTGGAAAAATACCAAACAGATAAAATACCAATCGTCGAATTCGTTTTTGTAGCCCGTTTAGATAAAAGGAGCGATGACATGTCTGGTTTACTGTAATGTCCGTAATCGTCTTGAACTGAGGTCAAGTATAAATAAACACATTTTGATAAAACGGTAATAATACATCCACGAATCTATGTTTAAGGACGATAATTTCCTAATCAAATTTCGATATCCCCGAATTCCACAATGATTTATTGTTATGAACCGAAAAATCCAACTGAAATAATAGAAATTATCGATAATTTGACTTCCCCTCATGGCAGCCGTATGTCTATTCTTTAGCCGAGATCGTTCGATTGATTCGTTCCAGAACAATAAATTTTTGTAAACAAATTGATTACGAATCAATTGCAATGACGTCCTCACTGATAAAATGTGGCAAATCACCCGTTTTTCACGTAAATTTATTACCGTTTTTGATACTTACGACTTACTACTCAACACTTCAGGCATGGCTTCACAATTATTATCCCCAGTACTAGACTCAGAATTAAGGGCTTCAGAAACGCTTAATAACATAATTAAAACAAATCAAAGGAATATAAATGTAAAACGAAAACGATCACTTCTGTAAAATCACTCTTCTTAAACCTCGTTAGCTCAAGCACAGATTTTAGTCTTTGACATAACTTGACTTAGCACGGCTCCGGAGTAGAATGATTATTGAATTGCATGATGAATTAAAATTTATTGGAGGTGGAGAACTGGAGAAACAAAATGATATGGGTTCGATTGTTTACTGATTTCTTTCTTATCGGCTTCTATTGACAAGTATGACAAGACATGTGATGTATAAGTAGTCGATAAGTCAATCTCAACAGAAATATATACGAGCTAAGCTAAGACGCACGTACGCACCTATCAGCGTTGCCAGATCAACTCTTTCAGATAATTTAGAGTCTATTTATTATTTTGATTTTTGATAGATTTCCTGAAGTCAAAAATCTAGAGGAACGATTAGCTGATGCTGATAATTATGTTAGTTAATATATTATAATATTTCTAGACTAGACTATCCGGTTATAGCATTGAAATGAACGTCCTGGAAAAAAATCATGTCTTAGATTGAATCTTACGATACAATCACTAAAATATTTTTTAAATTTTCAATTTTATTATTTTTCTGATTTTGAGTGGTCTGGGGTGCGTTCATAAATTACACTCTGCATACGCGCATACGGTCTGTTATGAAAAACTCTGGGGGCGCTCATAAACAACCAGTTCTAGGGAACCTGCATTACCGACACCAACGCTTACTAGGGTAGCGCATTCACTCGTTGACGTTTGTTTACTTAATACTGTTATGTTTAAACAGCTGGATGTCATATTTTTAGCACATTTGGTCACAGGTGTGTAGGTGTCAAGTGGAAAAAAGTGAAGTTTGAAAAATGAAACAAAATAATAACACGAATAGAAATCGAGGAATCCTCTTCCAGTGAGCATTAAAAAACATATTACGGGTTTATAGGATCTACGAAGCTGTAGACTTCAGTATTGGGGGGTATAATTTTTAATTCGATATCTAACGTAGTTACTGAGAAAAAGCGTCTTGGTAGACCCACGAATGCTAGTGTGATCTTAGTGTTAGTACCTACCCATACTGATCCTTAAAAATAAGATTCATCAAGATATAATAAAATCTACCTAACAAACTTCCAGGTATACGGAAGTTCTGAATGCCAAGGGCTGGGGCTGGGTGCATTTTTTGTCCAGAATATCCCATATCCCAGTAACAGCAGGTAAGTATATATTGATAGTGATAGAGGACTATGCGAAAATATTAAGAAAGTTACCTTCATAGGCAACGCGAACAAGTAGAAAGTCCTCTTTTTATTGTTATAAAACTTCCTCTAACGCAGCAAAAATTTACCGTTTTTTTTTTAAATACGCGGATTTAATAACAAATTATGTGAATTTTTAGACAGTTGTACGTTCATGGACAATCTGACGTTTATGAAGTTAAATTTGAAATTTGACATTCCCAACTTTTTCCCAACTTTTTGTGAGAATGAGAATGCGATACCCTAGTAAGAGTCAGTGTCGGTAATACAGGTTCCCTAGCCAGTTTTTTACTATAGATGAACTTCTCTCTATCTCTTTGGTAACTGTGAGAGAAGTTTATTTATTTCATCAATTGAAAGCACACCAAGAGTGCGTTCATAATAAACGCCGTGTGAATGATAAACAACTTACCGGGCGAATTACCGAGCGTTCCTGGAGTGTTGTTTTAAAGTGAACGCTCTCAGAAAAGTTTTCGACAGTAGTTGTACATAACCTAATTTTTTTCAATAACAAATCAGTAATAAATACTTTTTCAATCACGCGAGTCGTAATTTCCCGTTCGTCCTTGAATGTTGATGTTATAATTTATTTTAATTTATATACAACACCTTTCGGTCAGGAAATTAATAAAATTGATCTGAATATTAAAAAAAGTAGCAATAATTGTAGCTTCGTTTATAATTATTATTATAATATATCAGATTTTTATGATGACTTCAAAGATAGTGATGCGATGAATGTGACTCTGTACTTATTAGAGGCTTATATTTTATGTTTTCTATTTATTTAGGTTTATAGGTATTTTAACAAAACTACCCACACAACAAATAATATACCTAATTAAAACTAAAAACGGACGGTGGAACAAACAATAATTATTAAATCGAACTTGAATCAGATTCTATTTCTACATCTCCATTCTCCAATAATTTCTAACCTAATATTTCATAATTTCATATTTAATAAATCACGAACCGCTCGTTTTTGCTACTGCGCATGACGGGCGTTTTTCATCCATATAATTTCTTGGGATGAAAAGTTGTCTACCGTGCGATCACGATCACACGCCACACGGCGTTCATTCTGAACGGTGTAACTGTTTATCCAATGTTATTATGAACGGTTTAGGGCGTCGCCGTGTGCACACGGCGTTTATTATGAACGTACCCCTAGGTAGTCTCTGGGCGAATGAACAGAACATAACAATAAATAATACTTAATAAATAGATAATCAAAGAAGTAAAAATAAAGCTTGAAGGTAAACAAACGAGTTCCCCATAACGCGTTGCTATTCGCCATCGATAGGTAATAGGTATAATAATACTATTAACAAATAACCTGAATAATTGTAAAACATCACCATTTTCCAGTGTGATAACTCGGTAGTTCTCGAGGGTAACGGTAATATCGGGCATTACTGCTGTATGCTTTACCAATTTTATCAATGCGTTTTATTACTTACTACTTTTATACATCTTACCACAAACCTACCTACCCTTATTTGATCAAACAAAACAACCCAGCAGGAATTCAAAATTTAATTATTGAAGAAAAAAATTAGTCCAAACTTTAATTTTTTACGTCACTGCAGCTTATTCGCGTTTTGATCTCAGCGCCAGCAAATAAAAGTTTAGCTGCGTGAGCAAAACAAAATTATAAAATCAGGGAATGTCGAAAGTAGCAGTAACGAGAGCTTGCAGTGCAAGCGAAGGGCAAAATGTTGTTTCGGCAAAACGATAATACTGCAAAAGAAACTTTCACGACAAATTTCTCTGAAGGTAATGATGTTGAATAACTTGAAAACTGAATCAAATACTATCAGAGTGCTAGTTATTCTGCTGCTTTAATTATTTAAAAAGGTACACCCTATATATAGGTATCTAAGGTAGATTAGGGATGCCAAAGAGTTCTTCAGTTCTTATTAACTCGATTTGCTCGAGTTCTTATTTTTATTGTGCTACCTAAACTCTATGAAGAACTAATAAAAAGTAGATTTAGGGTTATAAAGATGTTAATGTGATTTTCAAAGAATAAGTTAAAATGGACAGATGTTTAATGAGCAAATTATGGTTTACATTTCCTGTTTAATTAAAATCAAATAATTATCCTGTCTTATTTTAAAAGCTTTAAATCTGATATAAATATGTTTAAACAATCAGTTTGTTTGAAAATAAAGGATCCTTTATCTTGTACAGCTGTGTACAAAAGAATAAGATACTTCCGATATCATTTATATCGGGAAAGATAAAGTTCGTGAGTGATAATTAATTAATTTACTAAGTTAGCACTGATCTTCTAGTCCTTCTTCGTCATGATCGGTGAAATAAAATAAAAGACAACACTTACAGTTTCCGGGATGAAGCTGATTGAGGTAAAAACTGTCTTTATTTTGACAGTAAAAAGGATATTAATAACTCCTGGACTTTACTAGGTGTGGTGCTTAGTCAGGCATTGAAATCTCCAGAAGAAAACCAGCAGGTGTAGGGACCGCGCCCTGACGAGGCTCCTGGGGTTGAAAGGTCGTAAACAGCACTAGCACCGGGAAAATGTTCTGTTGTTATTGGAGATCTTCGAAATGTTGATTTATTTCACCTTGGATGAATGAAAACGGTGGAAGGATGAATTAGATAGTTGGAGAATAAAAATGGGCCATGCTCCCTTTGTTTCTTAGTTCAAGATGGCTTCCTCGGTCGCAATAGGCAATTAATCCAGATAATTAGTAAATACCGGAGAAGACAAGGTATTTACCAAAGATAAAGGTAAGAGAAAGGTACCAGGTAAAGTTTAGATAAAATCCCAGAAGAATGAAGGAAATCCCAGAAGAATGAAGGAAATCCCAGAAGCTAAAAATAAGTAATAATCGAATTAAAACTCATTTCTAGAATATCCGTAATGGCGACTTACCCTGAACAACAGGCTTCGTACGGGAACGGTTAAGAGAATAATCTTTCCTGGTCGACAGGCAGAAAGGAAATGCTTTCAGTTCCGAGGGGACGGGATCTGTTTCCGCTTTCAGATTCGTGAAAGTAGAAATGTCACTTGTCAGATACTGGAATCTGATTGACAGCCGACAACTTATTTGGTTCCTGAAAGGAACTCAAAATCGAAGTGAAACGAAACGTGCAATGCCATCTAGTAGTGAATTATCCAGACAGTACCAGCGCCGGAATACGGTGTGGGTAGTCAGTTCAAAGATGCGATCTATATTGTAGAGAGTTGTAGGGAACTGTAATTTTACAATTCTCTTTAAAACGAGGGGAGCTTTGCAAGGAGGACAACAGGTGACGTATTCACGTTACACACCTCCCCTTACCGATGCAAGAGAAAATTCAAAAACTAGAAGAAAATTCTAGTTCTTTCTATACCCGTAGAAGGGTATACATGAAGGTATGATTGTGGATGACCAACAAGGACAACACAAATCGAAAAAGAGAGAGAATAGTGTTCTACAAAAACAGACCTTGTAAAAGTTTTCTACCATGTTTACTATTTGTTCAGATAATATCACACAGTTAGTCACTTTAACTAGCTATATAATATAAAAAGAAATATTTAATTCGCTCATGCAGATTAAATTTATAATTACAAAACCTTAATGCTAAGTAGATAAAAGAAAATGTACATGCATTCTTTCTAGATAACATGCTACTAAGTTGATTATTATTATAAACACTTATAATTAGATATTGTATATACAAGAATTAAAATTAAGTTATAACATTTCGGTATAACAGGCTCGCTGTTAATAGAGCTACGTTGTTCTGTTTGATGTTCAACCACCCATAGTTTTGAACACTACTTCAGCCTGGGGTTTCAAAAACCGCCAACACTGAAGGACTAAGAAAATTGCTATGGGAGTTTTCACACAAACTAAAACTCTCGGAAACAGGGCTGCTACTCGATAGAATGGACAACTAAATAAATCCAGAAATTCTGACTTCATCATAAAAAGTCAAGGTAACGGAATAGATACAATTAGACATATATATACAGAGATTGAGGTAAATCGATTTCTCGATATAACAGTAGTGCTGTTAATAGATCTGTGCCGTTCTATTTGACGTTCGACTGCCCATGGTTTTGAACACTACTTCAGCCTGGGGTTTCAAAAACCGCCAACACTGAAGGACTAAGAAATGCCATGGGAATCTCCCATCGAACAAACACAGCCTCCAAAACAGGGCTAATTGTTTTAGGTAGTGTGGACATTCAAACTCGATGTCAAGGAAAAGCTTGAACTTAACTATCTTGGTTAAGGCAAACGAGGAAATAACTTTGTTCGATAACCAGCCAACTCAAAAAGGTATTCACAAGCATATGCTTAGAAAAGAGATAAGATACATAGGAAGTAGATAGAAAAGGATATAAATGGTGACCAGAAATAGAATCAGCATTCCCAAGACGTTCTAGTAGCAACTTTCATACTAGGCGACCATACTCCACAGGCATCCTGGATTCTGCGATTTACGAAGTTAAATGGAGATTCAGATTTTCGTAGGATAAAACCCGATTTGTAATAAAATTTGACCAATCGTTTGCCCAAAATTATCCAGAATTCTGAGTCTCTAAGCACAGGTTGTTTCGGTTTCTCCAAGGTAACTATCTGATATGCAGGGATATCTGTAGTGGGGGCAAGTCGGTCTAACGGGGGAGTTGTCAGAGGGAGTAAAAGTTCTCCTTCACTTGGGGACGTGTTGGTATTGTGATGAAAATGCCAATAAAGAAGATAAGAAATGTGCAGTCCTCTGCATATGATGTGGGACAACAGCAGACTACAATGACAAGGTATCTCAAAACGCACCTGTGAGGCATAGGAACGGTCTATAGCGTAAGCCATCTTAAAATCACGCAAAGGGGTAAAATCTCTACCCGATGGCGAGTACCGGTCTATAAGAGCTGGGTAATACGTTCTTCTCAGGTCGATCCCACAAGTCTTCTTGTTACACCTCTTAAGTGCAATATCATCAAAAGGGAAAGCTATAGCGAGTAGAACCTTTTCTTGACATGTTAGATATGGTGTGATGAGTTCTCTGATTAGAACTCCGTCAGGATCTGTCCGTACTGAGGGCAGGCAGGAAGGGTTTGGTCCTCTTTTGAATTTATTTGGCCTGTAACGGCCTAATTCTGATGGTTTTGGTTTGTTATAAATTCCCACGAACGCCAAATTTCCTACTGAGACACTATCTGCACTAGGGTTTTCCGCCGCTATTATCTCAGTTGAAAGGTGTCTGGCATTGAAGCTGCTCAACGACCAACGAACGTCTATACCGTTCTCTCGACATATTTCTCTCGAAATTTCGAATTGTTCCTCATCAATAGGAACTCTCGGGTGGTCATGAGTTAATACGGCATGCGCGGTTAGGAATTTAAAATAACGCTCCTTTTCCACTAGAAAAACATCTTTGTCCAATTGGACATGCCATGGCTGAAGACCTGGATTTACTTCGAAATCACGCATATTTTTCATTTCAGCCCAGAGTTTCATATTGAACCTCTTCTTCCTGGGATCAGATTGATGAACGCCTTGCCTCTTGGGGGGCATTTTTCCACTGTAATAGAAGAAAAACTAAATGAAGATAATTATATTCTCTCATGAGACAATAGAGATACTAGAAAATTGTCATTCTAACTATTACCAGACACAAAGGGACAGACTAAGATATTAAAGACACATTAAGATAATTCCATCTCTTGGAGAGATAAGAAAACGGGGAAGTCGTTTTCATCATGGAGATAAGGGGTCTTCGACACCAGTGTTCAGATTCCTTTACATCAGCACTGAGTATCTAGAGCCTCCTTTGCAAATTCTGAACTCGAATTCACGTAGATTTATATTTTCCATCCGGGAAAATATTCGCAGGGAAGATAATGATTAGCTATCATTTCATTATGATGCTAATAGGTAAAGGTATTAAGGTAAGATAAGATAATTTCTTTTCTTCATTGAAAAGAATATCTAAGATAAACATTAGTCACCATTTTGTTATGGAACTAATAGGTATAGATAAGATAAGATAAGATCATTTCTTTCCTTCTTCGAAAAGAAATATCCAAGATAAGCATTAGTCACCATTTCATTATGGTACTAATAGATAAAGTAAGGTAAGATAAAGATAACCTGTTGTCTTTTGCTTGGACAAACAGGGCAGTTTTCTCTTTAGCCTAAGGCAGGGCGGAAACTGTCGGGAAAGCACCCGTCTTTAAAGAGATGGTAGGTAAGATAAAAAGGTATCTGCTGTCGTCTGATTGGACAAGCAGAGCAGTTTTCACTTTAGCACGTAGCAGGGCGGAAACTGTCGGGAAAGCACCCGTGGATAGATAGTAGATAAGATAAAGGTAAAAGACAAGATAAGGTAGATACGACGGTAAGATAGTGTTTTCCTTTGGTTCAATGAACACAAGAAAACTTAAGAGATAACATTAGACTCGCAAACGTTAGCCAGATAAGATAGATGAATAGTTTCTTCCTGAGGTAATAGTTTAGATAACCAGAAAAATTATGGGTTCTCAAAATTTGAGCGGTAGAACAAGATAAGAGACTGAGGATAACAAATACCGATCCCAAAATTAGCAACATTTTTACTTTGAGATCTCACATTCACACAGCTAGTTTCGAGATCCTTGAGAAATGCCTTGAAAGGTACGGTGCTCATTCTGCATACATTCTTCATTCATTCTAGATACGACAAGAGACATAGCATTCTCAATTCACGTATTGTCAAACCTCATTCCAAACAGGAGTTTGTATATGCTGTAGAGAAGATAGAAGTTAGGTAGAAATAAAATTTCTGGAAAGAGAAGGAAGTGAACTATTCATTAATTTGTGGCGGATCTTTGCCTCCATACGCCTTTAAGTCCTTCACATGCCAGCGACCTAGCGGGTTGCCTTCCTGATCCTGTAGTTCGTACACTAATCTAGATATTGCCTTGGAAATTCGGCAAAGTACGAATTTGGGGGCCAGTTTAGCAGCAAAGTTCTTTGCAGCGTTCGAAAGGGGGTAAGTATGTTTCCATACTAACTCTCCTTCCTGGAAAACATCTGGGCGCTTACGTAGATCATAATACTTCTTATTTACGTCATAAGCCTTTTTTAATTTGACTCTGACATCTTCAAAGATAGGAGGTAATCTGGAGATATCATTTTCCCTATGCACATAAGAAAGATCTTCTGGTAGGGCAAGGTAGTTATTTTCGACAGGACCATAAAAGGTTCCGTCAATAGGTATGTTTCGAGCGAAAACAAGAAAAGCAGGAAAATGTTTGGTGACTTCGTTCTCAGACAAATTAATTGCCTGGGCCACCTTGTAGACATTTTTATCCCAGTCTTTGTGATTATCTTTCACATAAGACGAGATAGCGGTAAGCAAAGTTCGATTGGTCCTCTCGGTAGGGTTGACTTGTGACAAGTGTCTAGCACTATACCACAAATTAACTTGGTACTCTTCCAATAACTTGGTGAACTGAGTACTCTTAAAAATCTGAGCGTTATCGCAGAGAACAATTTGAGGGACACCAAAGATCAAGAAAACTTGATTTTCGAGATATTTTACAACTGCAGCTGCGGTTGCGTTCGGCATGGGCTTTACCAGCACGAATTTGGAGAACCAATCTGTGACTACGAGAAGTTGTGTATTCCTGGCCTTCGACCTAGGAAAGGGGCCCATAAAGTCTATGGAGATAAATTGAAAAGGAAAGCTTATGCTTTTGTAACCACCCATTAAACCAGCACGAGCGACATTAGTCGATTTGTGAGCACCGCAAACCTGACAATTTCGTATGAACCTCTTCACCGTTAGGTCCATTTTGGGCCAATAGTAGAATTCCGATATTCGTGCCTTGGTTTTTCTTACGCCGAAATGGGCCGAAGTAGGGGGATTATGAAAAGACGCAACAACATCGTCCCTATTTGGTGTAGGTATGACTATTTTCCAATTGGAAAGATTTGACGATAAGGAATGGTTCGGCTTCAGATGTTTGAGAAGAAGACCGTTTTCAACCGTGAAATTTGGGTAACTATCTGGATTTCCCGTGACGTTTTCCACCATTTTCCTATACCACTCATCTGGTGTAAGATCATTCGCGGTTAAGAGAGAGATATTTCGAGAAAGGAAATCTGCTGGAACATTACAAGATCCCTTGCGATGTTTCATCTCGTAATTGAACTGGCTAAGTCGTACACACCACCTAGCTAAACGACCTGTGGGCTCCTTAAAATTTTTAAGCCAGAGAAGAGAGGCATGGTCGGTATAGACCGTGAATTTGGTGCCTTCAACATAGGGACGAAAATGCTCTATGCCGAAAAGGACTCCGAGACATTCTTTTTCGGTAGCATAGTATTTCCTCTCTGCCTTAGAGAGAGTGCGACTAGCGTAGGCTATTGGGTGTTCGAAACCTTCGTCTTCTTGATACAGAACTGCGCCGATTCCATAGTCACTCGCATCAGTTTGTATGCAGAAAGGCTTGGAAAAATCAGGGCTAGCCAAGACAGGAGCCGATGTTAGGCGTTCTTTAAGAAGTTTAAAGGCTTGGTCAGCTTCTGAAGTCCAAGTAATAGACTGTCCCTTCTTTCTATTGTGCAAAAGTGCAGAGATAGGGGCACTAATAGTGGAAAAGTCTTTGACGAATCTACGATAGTATTGCAAAATGCCTAGAATGTGCCTGACACCTGTGGTGTTGCGAGGAATGGGAGCTTCTGTGATTGACTTTACTTTGTCTTCACAAACACGGAGACCTTGTTTGTCTACAATAAATCCAAGGAAAGAAAGAGAGTCACGACAAAATTGACACTTCTTAAAATTCACAGTGAGGTTGGCCTTACGTAACCTTTCATAGACTTCGTTTAGAACTACAAGATGTTTCTCAAAGGTATGAGTGACAACAATTATGTCATCCAGATAAACAAAAACGAACGGCTCGAGGTCAGGTCCAATGATCCTGTCCATGAGACGTTGTTGCGTTTGCGCGCTGTTCCGCAAACCAAAAGGCATACGCCGGAACTGGTATAAACCCCTTCCGGGTACTATAAAAGCTGTCTTTGGACGTGAATCAGCGTCTAGAGGTACCTGGAAAAAGGCTTGCTTTAAGTCTATAGAGGAAAGAAAATTAGCGTCTCGCAGTTTACAGAGAATGGAATCAATCCTAGGTAGAGGGTATGCATCATGGGTGGTGATTTCGTTTAGTTTTCTCCCATCAAAGCACATGCGATAGGTATTATCCTTTTTCTTCACTAAAAGGACTGGCGAACACCAGGGGGAATTACTTTTCTCTATGATGTTAAGTTTCAAAAGCTTATCAATTTCCTCATTTAGGAATTTTTGAACTGCCGGAGACAAGGGATACTGCCTTTGCCGAAAAGGTTTGGCATTCGGGGTCTCTATAGAATGACAGAGAACAGAAGTTTCTGGCAGCACATCGATAGGAGATAAAATTTGAAATTTTTCGATAATTGGGTTCAATTTCACGACATCTTCAGGAGGAAGAGTAGAAAAATCATGGATTCTACTTATGGTGCTAACCTGGGGTTCATCAAAACAAGAGGGAGGATCCACTCGGTCTCTAACCTCAAATGAATCTCTGGAAAAATCAATAGAGATATTGAAAGCTATGGCCACGTTCATACCTAAGATAATCTCGGGCAAGATAGAAGGTACAACATGAAAACGAACAACTTTAGTGACGTCATCAATAGTTAAGGTAAGGTCCAAGATTGAAGTAACAGGTAATGGTGAACCATCTGCATTTCGAAGGGAACATAAGAGATCTGAATTTCCAGAGGAATCATGGGTTCTGCCGAAAATTTCTTTTATGACTTCAACATCACAAACCGAAATATTTGCTCCAGTGTCAAAAAGAGCAGTGAAACGCTTTCCTTGCATATCCACCGAGATATAGGGACGGTTATCTACTGGATCGGGTTGTAGAATTTGAGACACGATTGGGGGTATCATTTCAGGGGTCGTAGACCTACTAGGTTTATTTTTAGGGATTACAATTGGAGTCCGATAGAAATCAGAGACTCTATTTAACCAGACCTTCCACATATTCCTTTGATGGTGGAGGTCCGCAGTCGTAAATATATTCACTTTTGGTCTTCGGAGGGGCTTGCGTGGTTTGTATCCACGGGCCTCTTCGAAGGGAGAGATACTTTTGGGTGTCTTGACTCCTGCTGCGTTGCACCCTGACGCGCAGTCTTCTCGTTTTTTGGGCGAGAATAGTTCGGTGAGCAAGAGGGACATTTTGGTTTAAAAACATCTTTCTTTCCACAACCATAGCAGAAAATAGTTCTGGGTTTTCGACATTTTGGGTAGAGATGACCCTGGTTAGAACAATTCCAACAGAAAGGTAAAGAAGCTTGGTCGTGACCTGCATCACGTTTTCCTGAAAGACGAGAAGTTGACCTTGAAGGGACAAAGGAATGTTTTGCCGATGTTAGAATGGCCTCATCTGGACATGCCAGGTCTGAACTAAGGAGACTATGCACCTTCTTTGAGGGAGGGGGTCGATATTTAGAAATCATGGCCCTATTGTCTTCTAGCTTCTTGCATATAGAGATAATCTCATTGGCAGTTGACACTTCAACCAGAGCCAAATGGTTCAAGAAGTAGGGGTGTAGATTCCGCTTTATGATCTTAAACTGTTCCTCCTCTGAGGGAATAATTGAAAGTCTTTTGAAAAGTTCTTTCATGGAGGCTACATACAGGGCTACTAGCTCCTCTTCTCCTTGAGTGCGATGATTTATCTCATTGAGAAGATCATCATCGTAAGATAGGGGTAAGAAAGTTTCCTTCAACTTTAACTTAATTTCCTGCCAAGATTTTAATGAACCGGCAACACTGCGATACCAGGTGAGGGCCTTATCCTCAAATAAGTCAACTGCTGAAGTAAAAAGACTCTCATCGGAAACATTCCGCGAGATTTGCAATTCTCGAACCCTTTCTAGGAAATAAATCAGGTTGTCTTTACTAGAGCCTGAAAACCTTAGGTTCCACTTATGTACAGGGACACTGTATTTGGTACTAGCTGTTGAGGTAGATGATTGCGAGATATCAGAAACAGGAGGAACGACTGGTTCATTCTCATCCAACTTCAGAAGCCATTCTCCCTCCAACTGGAGTGCTTCTCCATAAGCCTCATCTCTATGAAATTTCTTAGAAGCATCAGCTTCAACATTTAATCTGTTTATTCGAGCGATAACATGATCCACTCGAAAAGGGATACGTCTGCTTGCAAGATCAGTGAACAATCCAGAAGCTTCAGGAATCTTTTTCTTTAAATCTAGCAAAGTTGCTTTGATTTCAGAAAGATCCTTATCAAAATCGTAGGGTGACTCTAACGCTACCGTAGAATCTTCCCTATTAATAAGCGCTCGGAATTGTTTCCTTCGCTTGTCTTGCGTACTTTGAGGTGTTTGGTTCCTCAACGCAATCTCATAGGTAAGCTCATCGCTGAGCAGGGCTGAAGCGGGGTTCATTTTAGAAAAATGTAAGTACTATAATATAATATAGATAGATAAGAATAAAATTTTTTATTTTATTCTTGAGAGAAGACAGTAGTATTATCAGCACAGGTAGGCAACGTAGCACCTAGTGTACCTGGCCTAAATAAGGAAAGAATGAACCTGGCCTATATAAAGAAAGAATAAACCTGGCCTACTTGACTTGGCTGTGACGTCACGTCACCAGTACAAGTGAGAGAGAGAGAGATTTAAATTCAAAAGAATTCCCTTCGTTTTAAAACGAAAAATAGGTCACGGTAATTCAAAAAAACTAAAATACCGATATAAGATATAATTTCTTAGTAGAGAGAGAGATAAAGGTAATCTAGAGAGATACTAAGATAAGATAAGGCAATATTTAAATATGCATAGGTATGTCGGTAAGTACAGATATTCTCTAGAGTCGGTAAGGTAGGGATCGGAAGAAGTGCATGTCACCATGACGTATCTTTACACGTAAAGAATTCACTTTCTACGTTAGACGTAAAGAATTGTCGTTGCTTTAGCAGTCTGTCAGCGTATGACAATGACTGAGGGACACCAGTTGGAACAGCTGATCGATAATTCAGATATTTCGAATTTAACCTAAAATTCATGAGCGAAGGTATGGGATAATGTTAATGAAGGAAATGTTTGGATGTAACTTTCAAAGACAGTTTGATCGCAGAGCTCTCTTAAGAGTATCCTCTTTGCACGGAGTCAAACTTCTTTCAAAGCTTACTCGAGACCTTCGCGACGGTATTAACAACCACTCCGTAAAGCTCCTTTTGCAAGGTTACCCTTTAGCGGCAGTGTAGCGGTAAGAAGATAAGGTATTTTCGCGTCACGACACTATTATTCACCAGCAGTAAAAAAACACAATAACTAACTAAGACATTCTTAGACTAACATGCAAGTTTTCATGCAGCTATTAATCATGCATCAAAAAAATTAAGATAACTGTACGATACATCTGAACAAAATAATTTATGACGTTAATATCAATTTTCCATTTATAATGGGAACTAGGAAGAGATCAAGTGCTTTTATTTAATTAAGGTAGTTTCTAATCCAAAGTTTGTGGGTGTATTCGATTCCCGCCGGGGAAATGCCAATTGCAGCTTATTCGCGTTTTGATCTCAGCGCCAGCAAATAAAAGTTTAGCTGCGTGAGCAAAACAAAATTATAAAATCAGGGAATGTCGAAAGTAGCAGTAACGAGAGCTTGCAGTGCAAGCGAAGGGCAAAATGTTGTTTCGGCAAAACGATAATACTGCAAAAGAAACTTTCACGACAAATTTCTCTGAAGGTAATGATGTTGAATAACTTGAAAACTGAATCAAATACTATCAGAGTGCTAGTTATTCTGCTGCTTTAATTATTTAAAAAGGTACACCCTATATATAGGTATCTAAGGTAGATTAGGGATGCCAAAGAGTTCTTCAGTTCTTATTAACTCGATTTGCTCGAGTTCTTATTTTTATTGTGCTACCTAAACTCTATGAAGAACTAATAAAAAGTAGATTTAGGGTTATAAAGATGTTAATGTGATTTTCAAAGAATAAGTTAAAATGGACAGATGTTTAATGAGCAAATTATGGTTTACATTTCCTGTTTAATTAAAATCAAATAATTATCCTGTCTTATTTTAAAAGCTTTAAATCTGATATAAATATGTTTAAACAATCAGTTTGTTTGAAAATAAAGGATCCTTTATCTTGTACAGCTGTGTACAAAAGAATAAGATACTTCCGATATCATTTATATCGGGAAAGATAAAGTTCGTGAGTGATAATTAATTAATTTACTAAGTTAGCACTGATCTTCTAGTCCTTCTTCGTCATGATCGGTGAAATAAAATAAAAGACAACACTTACAGTTTCCGGGATGAAGCTGATTGAGGTAAAAACTGTCTTTATTTTGACAGTAAAAAGGATATTAATAACTCCTGGACTTTACTAGGTGTGGTGCTTAGTCAGGCATTGAAATCTCCAGAAGAAAACCAGCAGGTGTAGGGACCGCGCCCTGACGAGGCTCCTGGGGTTGAAAGGTCGTAAACAGCACTAGCACCGGGAAAATGTTCTGTTGTTATTGGAGATCTTCGAAATGTTGATTTATTTCACCTTGGATGAATGAAAACGGTGGAAGGATGAATTAGATAGTTGGAGAATAAAAATGGGCCATGCTCCCTTTGTTTCTTAGTTCAAGATGGCTTCCTCGGTCGCAATAGGCAATTAATCCAGATAATTAGTAAATACCGGAGAAGACAAGGTATTTACCAAAGATAAAGGTAAGAGAAAGGTACCAGGTAAAGTTTAGATAAAATCCCAGAAGAATGAAGGAAATCCCAGAAGAATGAAGGAAATCCCAGAAGCTAAAAATAAGTAATAATCGAATTAAAACTCATTTCTAGAATATCCGTAATGGCGACTTACCCTGAACAACAGGCTTCGTACGGGAACGGTTAAGAGAATAATCTTTCCTGGTCGACAGGCAGAAAGGAAATGCTTTCAGTTCCGAGGGGACGGGATCTGTTTCCGCTTTCAGATTCGTGAAAGTAGAAATGTCACTTGTCAGATACTGGAATCTGATTGACAGCCGACAACTTATTTGGTTCCTGAAAGGAACTCAAAATCGAAGTGAAACGAAACGTGCAATGCCATCTAGTAGTGAATTATCCAGACAGTACCAGCGCCGGAATACGGTGTGGGTAGTCAGTTCAAAGATGCGATCTATATTGTAGAGAGTTGTAGGGAACTGTAATTTTACAATTCTCTTTAAAACGAGGGGAGCTTTGCAAGGAGGACAACAGGTGACGTATTCACGTTACATCACTTCACTTGACCTGAGTATTTTACGATTTCTTTACGATTACGATTCGATTATATTACGATAGTTCCCAATGTGCATGTCGAGCGTTTATCGCCGGTGTGTGGGAAACGGCGATTCTGGAGCGCTCGAGTGATCGTATTGGCGTAATTTTTGAACGACAGTTTACAGAGCGAGCAAACACCCAGTTGATTTTATGAACGGTTTTGCGCGATACTGTGACGCCAGTGTGACGCCGTGTCCTAGCTGCATCCGGGTAATGCGTTGCGTGCGATGCGGGGAACGCACGCAACGCAAAATCGCACGGGGAATTTTGAGTGTGTCCTAACTGAATGCGTGCGGTGCGGGCGAGAAAATGGTTTCCAATCCAACTATTTCTGGTGCAGCTTCAGATGAAATACGTTTTAATTTGGAAACCAGTAGGTTGTTGGAGCTTGAAAGACTTAAAAATCACAGAAAGAAACATGTTACTTAAGAGAAAGAAACAATAAGACGCAAGTAATCTATAGAAATAGTTATAGATTTGATAGATAGATAAATAGCAGGTAGGTTAAATATAAAAAGGTCTACAATAGAAGTTAATAGACCTCATACTTACTTTAAAAGCCTAAATTCGAGACATTTTCACATTCCCAGTGTACCTTGACTCTTGTTCTTGTAAAATAGATTTCTCTTATTGCACAAAATGTTTCGCTTTGGCACGAAGGCAATCGAAATTAAAAAAAATTTCCTGCCCGCCGCAAAAATCGCAAGATTTTGACAGATGAAAAAACTAAATATTTCAATTTAAAACAATGCGTGCGTTGCGGTGTCGTTTTATCGTACGACTTTGCGGGCAAACGCGTCTACTGAGGACACTCCCATTGCTTTGCATGTGTTTTATTTTAATCGTTCCCCGCAACGCACGCACGCAACGCACGCAACGCAGTCCCCGGATGCAGCTAGGACGCGGCGTGACACTGTGCGACCTTATGAACGCACCCCAACAGACCTCACTTTTGTCGTGAGCATGAGTGCTGATTAGGAGGGAAGTATAGTTTAGTTTAAACACTTCTGTTTTAAGGTATTGACGTTTATTACTTTCTGTAACTCATTTCGTCATTTCATGTTAAAGTACCTAAACTAATAATGATGTGGATGTCGATTTATTCAAATACAACTAAGTACATAAGGTCAGTCCGCGCTGCGCATGACGTCTTTGTGGTGATTGTAATCCAAGCGCTAACGGAAGAATTGAAAATATTTGAAGGTGGAAGTCAATTGTGGAGTATAATGAAAAGTGCTGCTGCTGCTTACTGTTATAAGATACAAGTCATTTATACATAATTGCCTTTGCCTATGCTAGCAAATTAAGATATCTCTTTGCCTTTCGTTTTTCTTACGTTATTCTCACAACCCCACTTAACGCAAAATAAACCATTTTTGCTACCAGACATGCAGATACTAAAGTCAAACTAATTAAAATCTTCAAACATTGAAATAAGCTACTAAAAAATACTTTTACGTCGTTACTACTGGCAATAAGTCGCATGTAGAGATATCACCTGACTGACGTCACAGGCTGCGCGCTGACATACCTTGTTTATTTGCATAGGGGCGTGATAACGGCTTGATAACGGGAGGGATGGGATGAGAAAAACTGACCAGATCACAGTTTGGTTTGAAAGCTTTTTCGCAGATATGGCAAAAGATTAATTCTTTAATTCCTGTGATTGGTTTAAGATTGGTCAACGTTAAATTATTTGAAATTATTTTGCACCGAGAAAAAAGTAAGAATACCTAAGCCATGTTCGAACCGGGGACTGCAGCGTGGAAAACCGCGCTCTGATCAAGTCGACATAAACATACTGTTATAGTGTTGTTCTTATATCGGCTACATATCATGTTCTATAAACTTTTTTCATTGGAAACGATAAATTTATGATTTTGTGTGTATTTTCAAAACACGGTTGCACAAAAAATGTTGTCTATAAATAACTTTGGCCAAGAAATCTTTTAGAGTATTCAAGCTTGTCTTGTCTCGGCCTCACACCTACAGTGTGACCCATTTGTTCTTGAAACACCCTGTAGAATCTTAATTTATGGTGCGATTTTAAAGAAATTTCTTTTAAATCATAGAGCTTGATAAACTATATTTTGGGAGCAAAAAGCGTCTCATTCCTACAAAATCCAGGGCCTACTAGATCAGTGTTTACTTGTAAAATCTCAAAAATTCATATTAGCGATTTTTTTAGAAAAAAACTGGGCACGCCATGGGATTCACCGGCCCTCAAAACGGTACTGTTCTAAATTTTATTGAAAATGTCGAGAGTAAAAATGATCTTGTAGTTATTTTAGAAATTCATAATAATACTCTCAATTTTCATAAATTTATTTGAAAAAGGTCAAAAGCTATCATAAGTAAAAATTAAAATTAAAAAAAGTAAAAAAAAGTAAAAAAAAAATAAAAAAAAATAAAAAAAAAATAAAAAAAAAAATAAATAAATAAAAAATTATAATTAAAAAATTAAAGTACCTACCTTATCACCAACTAGACGTACAATTTCTATTTTGTCTCTCTTGACCTTTTCGAATAAATTAATGAAAATTCGGAGTTCTATTATGAATTTCTAAAATAACTGCAAGATCCTTATTACTCTGACATTTCCAATAAAATTTAGTAGAGTACCGTTTTGAGGGCTGGTGAATCCAGTCCCAAACAGCACAAAGTAGTCCTATGGACGTCCAATGGACATCCCTCTATGACGTCCATAGGACGTCCGTTTTTGTCCTATGGACGTCCATGGGACGTCCACTCAGTGTCCATTTGTCACAACTTTGGACATCCACAGGATGTCCGTTACCGGACGTCCATAGGATGTCCGTTATCGGACGTCCATAGCGAGTCCGTTATAGGATGTCCATAGAGAGTCCGTTATCGGATGTCCACAAATCATTTGCTGATAAATATCTTAGTGAGAAACAAAAGACAGAAAATATTCGATAAGTCTTGAAATTTAGAGTTTTGAAAAATCCAATAAATGTAGTGATATATAGGTATATAGGGTATATACGGTAATTTTCTGTTTTGAAAACAACGTTGATAACGGCTAAAGATACAGGAAAACTACTAGGTACTCACCTACTTACGTGTTTCTATCATTAAGTTTTACGTAAAATCTGGTAATTTTCATTGAAAAGTTGTCAATTATATTAGTTTATGATAATATTGATAAACTTAATGAAAATATTCGTTTTTGGATTTTTCACAAACTCTAAAAATTAAAGATTCATCGAATTTCTTTCTTTTGTTCACTGTATAATGCAGATGTCGTCTTCATCTTCACGCTAGCAGTCTTGAGTTTGATGGGAATGGCGGAAGTCTTTCCTTGGGACGAATTAATGTATAAAGTGGAAGAATGGAAGATGGGGTGGTTAGCGCGTGCGTGCGCACTGGTACTGCTATTCTCTTCCTGGCTGCGACAGCACGTCATGCGCAATAGTCAAAAATAACTCGATGGACGTCCAATGGACGTACTTTTGTGGACGTACATAGGAAGTCCGTGCGGAGAAGTCCGTAGGACGTCCATTTATTGTCCATGGACCAATGGACGTATAATGGATACTCAACGGACGTCCATAGGACACTCGGTGCTATCTGGGGTAGCGTGCACAGTTTTTTTTTTCTAAAAAAATCGCTAATATGAATTTTTGAGATTTTACAAGTAAAACAGTAATCTAGTAGGCCCATGATTTTGTAGGAATGAGACGCTTTTTGCTCCCAAAATATAGTTTATCAAGCTCTATGATTTAAAAGAAATTTCTTTAAAATCGCACCATAAATTAAGATTCTACAGGGTGTTTCAAGAACAAATGGGTCACACTGTATATAGTGGTGGAAAAGATCATTTCAAAAAACTAGATCAAATCATAGATTTCAAAATTTAAAATGTCCTAGATCAAAGACCAGTCATGAAATAAAAGATCTGAATTTTAGATTCGTAAAACTCAATATTACTTTTTGATCTAAAAGGCATAATATTATGTAATTAGGTATACATATAGGTATATAGGGTACGCGCATAGAATTCTCTTAAATCAATTTGAGCAAACTATAAAATTATCTCGTAACATTCTTTTTATCTGCTTGGATGTAACGAAGATTTTTTAAGATACTATAATATAATGAACTTCCATGATTCATGTTATGTTTTTTATGTCGCTAAGTTTTATTGTAATATGGAGTCCTCTTAAATAAAAGTATAAGTATATAGTTTTTACTCTATTGGATTACCAGATGCAAATTGGCTATCAGTGGTTTCAGAACCAGAACAATAATCTAATCACAGGAAATGTTGTCATTGTGAGGAAAACCTCAGTTATATGAATCGTGATACCACAGTACCTAAATTCAAATAGTAAATGATGAAAAAAAAAGTAGTTTCGGGCGAAGCACTTGAACGCGGGTGTGTCTTTATAATGACGCTTTTCTTCAAGTAAGAATTGAAGGGGTTGCTATATCTTTAATGGAAATGCATGTTTTGCCAACATTTTATTTTTACAGGGTACTACTTTTAGTACTTCTAATTAAATTCGCTTCTGGAGAAAGTACTAGTCCTTATATCCAAATTATTTACAAACAGAAAAACAAATATCAGTGCTTAACAAACGGTAGTTTTGGTATTACCTGGAATAGAAATGATATCACCGGAAACGCTGGTAAGTTACCTATTTTATACTTAGAAAAATACAATTCTAATGATGTAATTTCAATTTTTGTCTCTTATATCAATAAGGGAGACTCTGTTAATGTATTTAGATGAGACCCAAATCGATTAAAGATCAGCCTCCATACTGGACGTTTAGATGCTTCGCATACACTCAATTCCGACACCAAATTTTTTTATTTAACAAAACATAGTTAATCATTCAGTCTTTGGGCAAGCAGCAGTATGTATGTAGTAACCTATGTAGTTGTCAATTTACAATTATATTAAATGATAGAGAGGGTCGTAAGTTTGGCGATATTTAATCCTATAGTCTGGTTAATGAAGATACGCAGTCTTCTGTTAGTTGATCAGTTTTGTTGTAACTCAAATGTTTCAAAGAAGAGATCTTTCAAAAGTTGTTTTGAGTCAATTCTTCAATTTTTCAACTGATGAATTTGATCTGAATTTTGATGATCACTTATGGATTTTGTTGCCTCTGTCACTAAGGAGTTGACTTTCATCCCTTTTATTTTGCAACGGGAGGGGAGACGAGATACAAGAATTTTATTTTATCCATTGTTTTCCAGTTGGCTAAAAGGTATTAAGAGTCCATAATATGCTGTATTCGTGCGAAAGAGGTGAGGTAATCGGTACACAAGACGCAGTTGCGTGGAAGCTGATTGGTTATGTATGAAATGAAGAAGTGCCAGTTTGATACCATGTTATAGTTCTGCACAGTATAATATTATTGAACCGGTACAGCAGAGGCGAGGTTGGGATTTTGTATTTAAATCAAAAATGGCTGACCCGACCTGTTAAGGAACGGTTTATTTTGGACTTCTGAGTAAGGTATATTCTTGATAGAAATGTGACTATGATGACCCGGTGGGTGTTGGTAATAAATTTGGAGGACATAGGAAGTTCTGTATTTACTTTGGGTTGCTGATTTGCCACGGGGGATATTTTGGGAGATATCCGTTGAGGTATAGCGCTCAGGGGTCGCTCTTATCTTTCGGAAATAAAGGGATCGAAACTCGTCGAAAAACTTTTCGTGTGCATATGTATTATTCATTCATCATTCAGCTTCCATCAGACACTCAAAACAGTATTTAATCGTAAATATTGACAATGTTCTGGGTATAGTCAATTATTATTGTTAGGTACCCTGAGCCACCCATCTAATAAAATCGAAGCATCAACTCTTTTTCTAAGTCAGCCTTTTTAATTGATTCTCGTTATCGTAAAACGTATCTTAACGCGTATCTCTTACGTTAACGTTCATCATTTTCGCTTTGGTTCATTCTAAGGTTTTAAGATTTCAAAAAACAAAGACCAGATCAACATTATATTGACGAGTGTTGATTTAGGATTGCAAAATCAGGTACCTACCTAGTTACCTCTTGGTCTATGAGTTAAGAAATCGTACCTACAAAAATACCTAAATGATGATTGCGGGCCGCTAAGATAAGGACAGGTCAGATATCATACATACATGTCAGCTTTTCCAAAGAAATTAAAGTAGTTTAGCCAATATAAAGGATGGTCACTTACTGGATAACCATTATTGGGATCTCATTAATCATATAGGAGATAAAGAGTTGGTTAAATTAGAAAAAAAGCTGCTTGGCTCTTGGCTCACTTTAATTTCTAATCCATTTTTTTCGACATAATGACTGGACTAAATATCGCTTCGCCTGTCAGATGTAGGTATTACTGGACACTGGACATCATTAATTAACTCATTGTTCTGACTTGTGTATGCGCATGTACATTTTTTTGATCAATTCGAGCAATATAAAAATCACTTTAAAAATTATTTAAAAATTATTAGTTTCAGACTTTCTACCAAAGAAAGTAAATTCATTCAACTGCAATTTCAAAGACAAATGTTCTTCGGCATGGATAAAAGCACCCTGGAGAACTAGCAATTCCTTTACAGATCAAATAAGTAACATCATCTTGGACAGAAGATGGGAAGGTAATATTAATTATTTTATCATTTATACTGTTTAAGACTATTTATTAAACTTAATTTTGTTCAGTAATTGTACCTATTTAATATTTTATTTGTTTAGTAATTATTTAATAATGTAAATTTAATGAAAATTGTAATGTTGTATAAGTGAGTACTTACCGAGGACCAGATACAATAATTAGGGTCGAAGAGGGTCAGGAAATATGCTTTTTTCTTTTTGTTTATGAATATTTAACAGCATTTTAATGACTTAAGGTAGGTAATCAATTAGTGCAACAGTTTGACCCACTGTTCAATTTATATACGTAAAATAACGTCCCTTATTAAGTGGGAAGATAATCTTACAGCAGACAGCAATTTGAATGAAATCTCTGTTGGTTTACAAAAATAGGTATACAAAAAAAAAATAGGTATAATCTTCTAATCTTGAAGAGATTCGAGATTGTCTTGGACTCATGGACTCTCATTTACATTGCTCCATCAGTTTTTCTTTAAACCAAAAATACAAAAAAAAAATGCAATTTTTTGCACTAAATGGAAAAAAAAGAAAAAGAAAATGGTAAACTCAAGTAGAAAACTGTGCAGTTGGAGTCTGGGGGCTATTCCGCGTGTGATGGCATCGGCGGTATTCCATCACTATTTTGGTCGGAGTCTGGTGATTTTAGAACTCAGTTGATTGTCGTACAAAATTATAAGTTACAACAGCTACCAGACACCAGTTAAGATAAATATTACTTCCAACTTTCGTACGATATGTGTAGCATGGATCTGAGTGATCTGACTGATATGATATGCTAATGAGTCCATAACAAGAACGAAATGGTTACCGTCCATGTCTTCAGTTTCACCTCATTCGCTGTGCGAAAGTTTTATAATTATTTGTTCTGCAAATAATATACTTATAGTGTTTTTCTTGTTAGAATTATTATTATAAGAAATATTTCTAGAATTTCAGACGTATACGACAACTTCAGTGAAGGGCAAATTGGCATTGATATTCCAGACAGTCACTTCAGTTCCGAACGGCGATTTCGTTATACCTTTATCTATTAGAAAAGAGCATGAAGCACATTTATTTTTATGCGATAATAGAAATCCTCCTAGCTCAAATTGTTACTGGATAATTATTGACGGTTGGCTTGGCAAACCAACAAAGTCGGCTATTCGTAAATGCCAGAAGAATGAAATACGAGAAAAAAATGAGGAATACCCACATCGTGGTGCTTGCAATGCACCAAAAGTGGAGGTGAGTATATTTTTTGTTGAAAAAATTCCTCCAGAGAGTGAATTTTTGAAAAGTTCGCTCGTTGTAATCGGTTCTTCTTTAGCTCTCCTCGTCTTCGACATACATTAGAGACAGAAGATAGAATCAAGTTTTGCGAACCGATTCTTAGACACGAAAATCAACTTGGGGTCTCTCTCTCTTGTTTAATTTTTTCACGTCCTGGCGTCGAATGTTAATAAACAGACTATGCCTCGAACATGAATTTATTGTTTATTACAAAATTTGACTAATCGGCAGCAAAAAGCGAATTTTGAAAAATTGTTTTTATTTCTTATCTAGAGGATGTATTGTACGATGACGATTTCGAAAAAGCCGTTTTCTTGCATTCTTGAGATATGATCGTTCAAATTTGAAAAAAAATGGCTTTCAAGAAAAAACTATTTAGGCGATTTGTGAGAAAATTGAGAACTGCATGGCCCAACTTGATTGTTTTTCCGGTTCTTATTGCAGTATAGGTACTACGTCCCATTCTGAAGACATGATATTTTCATGAAAATTATGAATACACATACAGAAGTGCCCATTTTTCGAAAAAATCTCTTGTCATATACGATAGAAATTGTGAAACATTCAACACTGTAATCGGTTCCTCTGTAGCTCTCCTCATCGTCGAGATACAATGGAATTTTTCGAGTGAACGTTTTATAGTGTCGATTTTTTCAAAACGATTTCTTGACACGCACATCAACTTAAGGCCTCTCTTGCGTTATTTTTCCACATCCCTGCATTGAATCTTTTGAAGATATTGTTGTAAAGACTTTATTGATCGGTAGCAAAAAGCGAATTTTTACGATTTTTTTCTTAGTTAGGGCGTCGATAATCTATCGCATAAAATATTTAATTTCATAAAACCCCTCCTTTTGTAGTTAGGTCGTCCCCTTGAAGTGGAAAGTGGAAGTGGAAACTTTTGAAGGATTTCATTTTTCACTCTCAACTTAAGGCTTATCTAAAAAATCTTCTTTAAGACTTTGTTACATTGTCATGTAGACAACAAATCTTTATAAGTTAAAAAACGCGTTCTAGACTAAACAAAAGCATCTGAAAAAAATTTATTGATTTCGCTTATATTATGCCGAAAGAATACATCCTTGTCGTATTTTTTAAATTTTCGCTCAAGGCAAGAATTTTTCTTTGTCCTTTTAGCAGTTGTTAATTTTTTTTTGATTAATTGATATATTCCCTAGCACTAGATGCTATTATAGCGAAAGGTTAGAATACACCAGGACAGGTCATTAACAATCACAATTTTTGTATACATTTCTCTGCACTGCAGTAGTTCATGATGCATGCAATGTCGTGGGGGTTTTATCCCCTAAAAAACCACTTCTGATACCCAGCTGCATGATGGGAAATCCTATTCGGTATAGGTACTACTTCATGCATCATGCAGGACCGCTACTAGGTTTCATATATTTAAACGATTTCTTCTATTCCTTTCCCTTCTTTCAAGGATTTTGTCGAACATATCCTCGAATAATAGTGTTCTTCGATACTCTTCATTATGTTAATTCTTCTCTTTGTGGCCAGCCTTACCTTTAAACTGGCCTTTACTTCATATGCAGAATCTTCTACTAAGAAGTACATAAGTCTATTTTCCAATTTCGGATTAGTCATCCAGAAAGCAGCAATGGCAAGTTTGGTCTAAGCGCATTTGTCCACCTCACTCTTTTAAAGTCTCATTCTTGATGCTAACTGCCTGTCGTCCTCTCCCCAATATCTCGCCATTCCATTGGGATCCTTATACCTTCCCATCTTTCAATACTTTACTTAACAAATAATCCCATAGGAATACTCTCATAGGAATAATTTACTCACTCTTAATAGTTTCTGACAAACTTCAAATTTCATAATCATGACAAATTTTAGTACATCGGACCTGATTTGTTGACTATTGTTGAATGGAGACATTTCAAAGTTATAAGAAAAGATAACACTCTTAGCTTATACGCGGTTACTGTGTCAAAAGAAGAACTGATTTTAAATTATCCAGATCCCGAAGGACACTACTTTTACAACAATGATAAAATATACGTCATTCTCCATGGAAAAGAAAATAGCGGATTATGGAAAATCCACGAACGTGAGTGAATCTCATTTTACTACTGGAAATGATAATGTTCAAAGATTCATATTTCAGTCACATATTTAAAGGCCGATGAAGAACAAAGAACACCAACTTTAATCGGTAGAGCTATCAGTGTTCCAGAAAAAAAAATTTGTTTATCTTTTTTTATATGGCTATGTCCGGAGTGCAGACTCATTATTACCTTTAATGATGATAATGGATACAGTAAAACTAACATCATAACATCAAGCGTAAGTGATGTCGCTTTAAGATTAATTTTTGTTACTCTCCATCAATCAAAAATTTGTAGCTAAACAACTGGGAGCATAAAATGATTCTGCTAGATACCGATTCGACATCTTTACATTATTTATATTTCTCTGTCGAGGTCGACAAGGATAATAAACAAGGATATTGGTTATTTGACGGTCCAAAAATCTGCAGTGGATCAGGTATGACTTAGTAAAATTAAGTTTAGCTAAAACGTCCAATTTACGGTTTACAATTTATGTGCCAGTCAAATTTCTTACCGGTCTTTCGTAAAACTTATAAAAAACTTACTAAACACACCAATGTGACAATTATTATTATTATTCTTATAACGTGATATTTTTAACGATGTGTGACGTATACTTATTAGGAAAATTCATTTGGCATCTACGGAGTTTTTGGCGGTTTTATAATACCTGTATGCAGTAGTGGCCTGAGTATTAGGCAGTATATACAGTGTGACCCATTTGTTCTTGAAACACCCTGTAGAATCTTAATTTATATTGCGATTTAAAAAAAATTCTTTTAAATCATAGAACTTGATAGACTATATTTTGGGAGCAAAAAGCGTCTCATTCCTACAAAATCCAGGGCCTACTAGATCAGTGTTTACTTGTAAAATCTCAAAAATTCATATTAGCGATTTTTTTTGAAAAAAACTGGGCACGCAACGGGATTCACCAGCCCTCAAAACGGTACTGCACTAAATTTTATTGAAAATGTCAGAGTAATAAGAATCTTGTAGTTATTTTAGAAATTCATAATAATACTCCGAATTTTCATAAATTAATTTGAAAAAGGTCAAAAGCTATCATAAGTAAAAATTAAAATTAAAAAAGTAAAAAAAAAGTACAAAAAAAAAAAAAATAATAAAAAAAAAATAAAAAAAAAAATAAAAAAAAATGAAAAAATAAAAAATTATAATTAAAAAATTAGAGTGCCTACATTATCACCAACTAGACGTACAATTTCTATTTTGTCTCTCTTGACCTTTTCGAATAAATTAATGAAAATTCGGAGTTCTATTATGAATTTCTAAAATAACTGCAAGATCCTTATTACTCTGACATTTCCAATAAAATTTAGTACAGTACCGTTTTGAGGGCTGGTGAATCCAGTAGCCTGCACAGTTTTTTTCTAAAAAAATCGCTAATATGAATTTTTGAGATTTTACAAGTAAACACTGATCTAGTAGGCCTTGGATTTTGTAGGAATGAGACGCTTTTTGCTCCCAAAATATAGTTTATCAAGCTCTATGATTTAAAAGAAATTTCTTTAAAATCGCACCATAAATTAAGATTCTACAGGGTGTTTCAAGAACAAATGGGTCACACTGTATACTATATATTATGAAAATAGGAAATAACTAAGTATAGAAATAACAATAGAAAAAAAGAAAAATAAGCAAAAAACAAAAATTCAAAAATACAAAGAACGAAAATAAAAAGAGTAAAAAATAAAAAATAAAAAATAGTAAATAACAACATTGAATTCATAGGGATGAATATGAGTTGTATAATCAACAGAATTAACAAAAAGTAATACCTAAATCTAATTTTTCAATAATTACAGCACTACGCTCAGTAAGTATCGTTCCAACTAAAGATGAAGCGAGCTGTCAAGTTTTAGGTCCCGATCATTCTATTATCGAATCAGGTAAGTTTATAGTTTTGATTATTTTATTCTTCAAGCTTTACTTAAAACGCAAGAATATTTTCTACATTCGTATACAGGCTGGTCCAGACTTCATTTACGATAATGAAATAGTGGTTCCTCATGTAATTTCCCACAGAAAACTTTTAAAAGAAATATGTGTTAGCATTTTTATTCATAAACGATCAACCTATTTTTATACGAAACTAAGAAACCTACATTTTTTCAGACGGGTGTATGTTTCTTTAAAGTCTTCTGTGTGAAATAACTTGAGAAATCGGCATTCAGTTTCGGAGATAACACCCTGACCATCCTGTGTATGATCTCAGAAAAAAGCCCAGTAAAGCTTCAATGATACTATTATTTCAGGTCAGAATTCTTGCAACATCGATACTTTTAGTGACTACTGCATTCCTTGTCAATATGTGGATGACAAATACTGCCGATCAGCTGAATTTTGCGAATTTAATAGCACAGACACAATTTGCTCCTGTGTTTCTGGTTTTAGAGGAGTTAATTGCCAAGAAGGTATGTTAACAATTTTTTTTGTTTTTTCCTTATTTCTTTTCTTGGTCGTCCATGATGGGATGTTTAGTATTCGCCTGTCAGTCCACATTTCGAAGGCTTCAAGTCTGTTTATGGTGTTTACTTTCAACTTACAGTCTCCATACCATACGGCAATACCGACCACACGTCACATCTCACGAATCTAATTCTTAGATTGAAATCAAAATTGATTTTGGGAAGAACTTTCCTCCTGAACCTCATAGATAAATGCGATACGAGCAGAGTCGATTAGGCATTTGGTGTCTGTGTCAGACGTCCAGTTTTGACACGTGCCTAGATATTTGGAATTATGTACCGGTTATCGGGCATCCCCTGTGTGCTAGGTTTGAATTTTGATGCTCAACCGGTATGGGGGAAACTATAATGTATTTGGTCTATCTGGTGTCGATATTAAGACCCAAGTTCCTGCTACTGTCGTCTGTAGCATCAAGAAGATTCTGCAGGTCTCCCTTGTTGTCTGCTATATCAGGACAAGTTTGAAGTTTGAAATCTTACATGAGAATCCGCTTTTCAATTGCAGATTAGGATTTTACGGCTGAAAAAAGATCCATGTTTCAGAAAAATTCTGTATATTTATAATCGTGCAATGTGAATCTGCAATAACAAATACGGGTGGGGGCAATTTTCTACATATTTTGAACTGTAACATCTCCATCTGCAATAAATAAGGGGGTTCTCAAGATTTCAAAGTTGATCCCCCGCGCCAAAGGGGCGGGGGTCTCTTGATCGAGTTTGGTGTCATTGGATGTCCCCCTTCCAGACGAATAATTTTCATTACCCTTTTTTATTTTTTTATTACCTGAGATCACAAATGCGGAATCTTAGTCTAAGATCTTTCAAGGTGGCCTTGAAGTGTACAGGGTGTCCCAATATTCCATGGACATGGAGCAACCACAGATTACTGAGCTAAAAAAAAGTCGCTCGGACCAAACTTATCTCTATACCAAAGTGCTTCGTTTGTCCGTTAGAGGGCTTCAAAGTCTTTTGAAAATTTTAGTTTTTTTGAAATAGCTCAAAGTCGGCTCATTCCAATGCGATGAAATTTGGTAGGTAAATTTCTTATTAAAAGTACTAACTTCTGATGTACATGATAATTTGACGAAAACCCGGGAAGGGGTGAAACTACCCCTACCCTCCATTAAAATCGATCGTAATTGTTGATAGGGTAGCAGGAACGCTGTTCATGTTTTTTTGTTTGAAAGATACATTGTTTTAGCCCATTTTTGGTCTCCTACAAAAATCTGTATCTTTCCGAGGTGCTATGTGATAAAATAAATTAGGCGATGATACCTAACCAAAATTTTATTTCATTCTTTTAATTTGAAATCAAATTTTCAATTGTCAGGTGATTATTTGATCTAATCTCATAAAAGATGTTTAGTATGGTTCGGTTTTTTTTTCAGGTGTTTGCAAACGGTTTTTTTCAAACGCAGTAAACAGTTTGCAAAACGACGAGGTTCCAAGAAAAGTTAAAATCATTTTTTTGCGCAGGATGGAACTTTCTAGGGTCCAAACCGGCGCCCACATCGAGCATCTTTTATGAGATTAGATCAAATAATCACCTGACAATTGAAAATTTGATTTCAAATTAAAAGAATGAAATAAAAATTTAGTTATTATCGACTAATTTATTTTATCACATAGTACCTCGGAAAGATACAGATTTTTGTAGGAGACCAAAAATGGGCTAAAACGATGTATCTTTCAAACAAAAAAACATGAACAGCATTCCTGCTACCCTATCAACAATTACGATCGGTTTTAATGGAGGGTAGGGGTAGTTTCACCCCCTCCGGGTTTTCGTCAAATTATTATGTACCAGGTGTCCCAACACTAGTGTCCACCCCCTAAATAGAGCTTAATTTTAAAGATAAAAAATTGAAACTTTAAGGATTTGTGTACTTGATATAGGACCACGGAATGGCATAATCAGTTTCATTAAAAAAAAATTAGTTCGGGCGCCAGCAATAAAAAACTGTAAGATGGTGGTAAATTGTCGAAAAAAAAATTGATATTTTTTCAATACATACGTAGAAATCGATTAATTAAATCAATATCGCTTGAAAGAAATGTGAAAAAACTAATTATAAGGCTTTAATTAAATAAAATATAATTATATACCAATGACAGGTAGGCAACATAATCTGAACAATATAATCAATATAATCTGAAAACGGTAGGTGCAATAAGTTTTATGACAAAGTAAATAAGGCCCCAATAAATAGAAGGACGGCTCTTGCTGGGCTAGCCGGCACACTGAACCTGCACTGGACAGTGTCGTAGTATGGACTCATGAAAAAGGTGATTATTAAAAAGATATTAAAAATATTTTTTAATGAAACTAATTATGCCATTCCGTGGTCCTATATCAAGTATACAAATCCTCAAAGTTTCAATTTTTTATCTTTAAAATTAAGCTCGGTTTAGGGGGTGGACACTAGTGTTGGGACACCCGGTACATCAGAAGTTAGTGCTTTTAATAAGAAATTTACCTACCAAATTTCATCGAATTGGAATGAGCCGACTTTGAGCTATTTCAAAAAAACTAAAATTTTCAAAAGACTTTGAAGCCCTCTAACGGACAAACGAAGCACTTTGGTATAGAGATAAGTTTGGTCCGAGCGACTTTTTTTTACCTCAGTAATCTGTGGTTGCTCCATGTCCATGGAATATTGGGACACCCTGTATATAAATGACAAATCTTATGCAGTCTTATTGTTCGTTATATGTATAGTACTAGTTGTTTTATTTATTTATTTATACTGTATTTTAGTTTTAGTTTTTGTTTGGTTTAGTTTAGTTTATTTTATTCATATTCTTAAATGTGCGCTTATATGTAAGATGGCAAGTCCGTTAATTAAATTGAAATTGAAAAAAAATTGAGAAAAAAAAATTATTTAAATTCGATGCGTAGTTTTTTTTTTTAATTACGGGGTGTTTGGTGACTGGATAGCCAAAATGAAACGTCATGTATAAAATCGTATTTTAAGCATAAAACAAAGAATAACTCTTTTCAAGATAGGAACGCGTTTAAAAAATGTTTCTAAAATTGTTGCTCAGTTACCGAATAAAACATTTTTTTTTATTGCGGCCTTAGCTTTACATTTTTGAAGATATTTCCCAAACGAGACATGGTTTGAAAAAAGTTGTTCTCTCTTTTATGCTTAAAATACGATTTTATACATGGCGTTCGAATTTGGCTGTCCAGTTACCAAACACCCTGTTTCAATATCTTCAGATAAAATGAACAAGAGTTAAAATTATTTTTTTAAATTTTCCATAATAATGCAACATGTACTCACTTATTATATTAAAATTCAGTTTGTGCAAGTGGGTATTACGGTTTCGGATGCAAAGAAGTTTGTGGAGAATGCTTCTACGGTCCAAAAGATTGTGACAACATTCTAGGCACTTGTCTTAATCCTTACTGCAAGGATAGTTTTACCGGAATTCGATGCGATGTTCGTAAGTATAAGCACATATTATACATATAAACATTTCCAAAAATGATAAGAAATATTCCAGCTCCAAACATTATTTGGAACTTACCCCCCGAAATTAAAAACGTAGGAATCAACGACGTAAAAGTAAAATTTTTGAAAGATGCAGGCTATCAGGGACCAAAAGATAAGAGCCCAAAATTCTATATATTTCAGGTTGGTATCTATATTAAAATATCACATGTACTCGTATGTTATAGTTTTATAGTTATAATATCACATCTTATGCCAATTCTTATATTGTGTTTTAAAAATATATATCTTTGTCTTTATATTTTTATCTGATTATTCTTAATTTATACAATATACACAATACACTCTCTGTCCAAGATAAGAAGAAACAGCATGGGGATCTCAGAAAACGTGAGAGATACAGGGTCGATTGAACTAGGGAAAAGTTGCACAATTTTTTGCTCATTAAGAATCTGAAACATACTCTATGGATACCTACTTCATAAAATCCGTTGCTGAAATATTCTGAAAAAAAAAAAACTGAAAAATCTACTATTCATATTGTAGGTGTTTATACAGTGTATGTAGGTAACCCAGAACCCTGGATAGATGAAAAGATAAAAAATACTCGATTTGAATTTTTATTCTTTGTGGTTCAGCCCTACTTGGTTATCAATCAATCAATCAATCTCTTTTATTGGTCAATATACATAATGTCCATGTTTTTGACAAGCCAAGCAAAAGTTAAAGACTTATATTATTTCTAATAAAATTTTAGTTTTGAAAAATCATTGCTTTGGAAATTTTCAATCACGTGATTTTTTAATGCAAATACGAATTAAAGAAAGTTTTTTGGAAAAAATCGCTTAGACTCAACATCCAGATCTCTAAACCAAATTTCAAGATTATCTGTCAACTAAGATTTTTTATATTTTTTTAAAGTTTATTTCACAAATAAACGAATTTTAATTCAACAAAGACTCAAGAAATGAAAACTCTTAATTGGCCTATGATTTTGAAATTTGGTATAAAGATTAGCAATGGTTAACAATTAGATGTTCACGATTGATGGGGATCTCGGAAACGGTAAGAGATATTAAGAAGTCGATGAAATTAGAGAAAAGTTGCACAAGTTTACGCCTATTAAGAATCAGAAACAAATTAGAGATTCCTTATTTTTGACTTATCTTTTTTATCACTGAAAAGAAATTAATTATTTTTTGTAAGCTTACATAAGTCGTAAAAGGTCATCCATTTGACATTTCAATTTCTAATGACCGCCATATTGTTTTTCATGAAATTCGGTATTAAAAAAAAAAAAAAAACCGAGGAAACGACAAAAAATATTCCAATTTTTATTAGTTTTTTGAAAATAACCTTTTTTTAACCGAATGTTATAAGGATTATCACATCACAGCGACATTTTTTGGCGACAAAATGTTAATTTTTTCGAAAAAATAATAAAGGTATTGAAATTGTTTTTTCGTGTATGATAATGACAGATTTTTGGAACTCTTGATTTTTTTAAAACATAATGACATGAAAAAACTTATGATTGATTGAGATGAGCGAGCATTAGAAATATAAGCAGTGCCATTCGAAAAGTAGTAAAAGTAGTAAAAGTATACGGGAATTTTTTTATTAATAAGATTTAAAAAAAATGAATAAATTGAGAAGAAAGTTTGTGCATGCTCTAAAACTTATTTGAATATTTGAATATTCTAAGAATATTTTCATTCAACGCCATTATTATGTTATGGCGCAAATACCATTATAGCCGGAACAAAAATTACAGACTCCTTTTTTCGTTCTCTAAATATTTCTAATGTCGCGTCTCATAATCACCGTGTATAAATTATTAAAAATAAATACTTAGATAGTTTACAGACTCCAAATTACATTTTTAAACACAGCCTTAAAAGTTTTGTTCTGCTATCTTGCTCTACTGCTGCAACAATACCAGTTGTATAATAAAAATGTAACCATCATAAAATAGTTTTCCGTTATTTGTAGAATGTCTATGTTTTAGATATCGAAAACTGATAGCATTAAATGGAAAGACGTCTCCGGTAAAATCCCCGTAGATGACGATACTGAATTAGAAATTAGCGGCTTAGAATCTTATACTAATTACTATATAAGAAATATTATTATTGATAACTACGATGAAGCCTGTGTTAAAGCTCGCATAAGTTACAATCAGTTTACCACAAAATGTATTGGTAAGATCATTTTTTTAAACAAACACAAAATCACGATATGCCTCTAAAAATCATACCTCTAAAAATCAATTTGTAGCATTTCGACTAGAGGACGTTTCAACGAATATTACCTCAACTTCTATCCTAGTAGATTTAGTGGTAAGTTCATTGTTTATTTTCCATTCCTTCTCTTTTATTGTGCTTACTGTATTGCAAATGCCATTTTCTAAAGTGCCAATTTTTATTATTGAAAGATATTTTAGGCTAATGTGGAAACATGTCCAAAAACACTGTATCAAGTAAAAAAGAAAAACAAAGAAAATGTTTTTAAAATCCCAAAGAACTTTACCAAACTGGAGCCTTATACTGATTACACATTTATCTTATTTAGAGAAAATCTAACTGAAATTGAATTTGTAAGAAGAACTTTTGAAGATGGTGAGTTATTTTTCGTTAATTTAAATTTACAATGAGCACTAAATGTGATATCATGAAATTCAAATATTTATTATCGTTCTCACATGTGAAGTAACATTATAAAAGCCCACCTCGTATTTTATAATCTACACATAACTCAAAATATATTTTCCATAACTTTTTTTCCATAACTTGAAATCTTTCTAGCCCCCGGAGTGATAACAAACTTTAATTATAAGATGACTAACAACGTAGGAGTATTATCCTGGGAGGAACCTCTAACTAAAAATGGGATTCTAAGAGGTTACAGCATAGAATATACTGTAAGCGTATTTTAAAAGTTATTTTTAATCGAAAGACGCTAATTCATGAATTCTATTTTCCTTATACTTTGTTTTTAGCTTTTATCTCAGAAGGCTTGCGGCCCGCTACTTCGAGACACCACGCAAGTAAACGTTTCAAGTCTTTCAGTCACTTTGACAGATCTGAAACTTTACTCAGAATATCAAATTATCATCTATGCTTATACGACTTTGAGAGGAGAGCCTTTTCTGCAACGTATTGAAACCGACGAAGCAGGTAGGCACCTAGTTTGAATTTCTTTCTTTAATAGTAGGGGAGCCCACGATGCTAAATGGGGATTTACTCGAGCGTCGTGGAGACCTATTAGATTTGAGAGATTACGTGATAAAAAGAAAAAAAAGTCATATGATGTTTACCCGTTCACCGGTGGGGGGAGCGTCTACGGGGGGTCAAAGATGTAAAAAAAAACAGTCACATAGACATCTCCGAGCGCGTCAGATAATGATAGGGCGTATGCCCCACGTCTCTCTGATAATGGAGGTATGATAATCTGCCGGTTCGCATAGTGAGGGTGGCCGTACAGGGGGGTACAAAATGAGAAAAAAAAAAATTCACTCGAGCGCGTCAGATTTTTAGAGGGGATGTTAAGTGACCCCGAAAGATGCTCACATTCAAAAGACTGACGATTTGGAGGTGACGCAAGCTTACGGGAGCTTTTCAAAATTGCAAAAAAAAAATCGCCATTTTGATTTTCTCGAGCGCGTCAGATTAAGATATGGACGGTTCATCTTGATGTCCCAGATCTGATGACCAATAATCTGACGATTATCTAGAGGGGTTTTCTTAATCTGACGACTTGAAAAAAAATATATACAGGCTGTTAGTTAAGTACGGGGCCAAACTTCAAGGGGTGCTTCCTTGAGTGATTTTAAGAAGAAAAGTTCAAATAAACATGGGTCCGAAAATGCATATTTTTCAAGATACAGGGTGTCAAACTTTTATTTTTTTTTCTCGAAAACAAAGCAAGATATGAAAAAAACTCAAGAGATAAAATAGTTGTATTTCTAGTTGCTTAATTCGAAAAAAATACAAAATAAAAAAAAAGTCAGTGGCGCCCAATTTTTTAACCAAAAATATTAGTTAGACTGTCTTCCGGTACGCCACTGGAATTAATAATTTTAATCTAATTGGGGCTAAATTACCCTCTTGTTATTACAAACAGAACTGTCAAATTTCAACAAAATTGATTGAAAGAGTTTAGAGATATTCACGAACATTCGAATTTTTTTTTTAAGTTTGACTGCCTGTATCTTGAAAAATATGCATTTTCGGACCCATGTTTATTTGAACTTTTCTTCTTAAAATCACTCAAGGAAACACCCCTTGGAGTTTGGCCCCGTACTTAACTAACACCCTGTATGAATGATTTTTTTTTGTAATTTCTGCATTTTGTTACCTAAAACATACGAAAAATAGCATGCAAATAAAAATAAATCTATTTTTTCAATTAGAATATATATTGAGATTCGAATCTTTACATAATACGCAAATTTTTTGATGATTTTTTTTTTAATCTTCATCTTCATCGTCGAATCATCTTCTTCATCTGGCGTCTGTGATGGCGTCGCGAAAGTAGCGTCTGGACGGTGCGAGAGAGAGAGAGAGATAAGGAAAGAGCGAAAGGGAAAGACAGGCGTGGAGTGGGGGATACATACTTTACCGCGCGTCTGCACCGTCTGCACGCACTCAACGTTATTAACGATTTTCGTTTCTTCGGCTTGTGGAAAACGGCAGATTATATTTTTCCCGATACCCTAGAATTATTTCCTTCAAATTAAAAAAAAAATCAACCGCGCTCGAGCATGTCCAAGTGACGTTTTTTTTTTTGCAAGTTTGTAACCCTCCCACTCCTTAACGTCACGCTTAAATCGTCAGATTATTGAAATGTACACATTTCAGTATGTAATTAACCCACCATACCTTAATCTGACACGCTCGAATATTTCTAATGATCAATTTTTTTTTACTATTCTGATCAGCTGCCCTTGACGCGCGGCGCTGCATAGAGGTCTTATATAAGGTGGGGGTACTCAACAAGGTGCAAGGTATCCCTCCTTATATTAATCTGACGCGCTCGAGTAAATCCCGAAATCCCCTATTGGGCTCCCCTACTATAAGTATTAGATCTTTTTTTTGTCATCAGACATCCTCGTATAAGGTATACGAGGTCTATTAAGAAAATACGCGGATTGTTTGAATTGCGCGCATCTAGTTGGTTCCCGAGAAATCCGCTTGGTGTCACTACGTTTGTACAGATTATCTGATGAAAACGTCATTGCATATATCTCCATTTCTTGAATAGCTAGATGGTTTGCAGTGAAGTGCGATTTTTTCGTTTGTAAGATTTCAGAATGCGTGACCTAACCTGTCCTGAAGGAGCAGCGTCTTGCTGTAAAATTTTGCGTTCAACTTGAAAATTCAACGACTGAAACATTTACTATACCCCACATGGTTTATACGTATGTTGCTATGAAGTGTATGGCATCTTTCAAGTGATATGAACGTTTTAAGGGGGGTCGACAGTTGATTAAAGACGATAAGCATCCTGAATAACGTTCTTTCCCCTCAACTGACGACCCCCACGTCGATAAAAACAACACCTTATTGCCGGCAAATCAAGTTATGACTATCAGGGAGCTTGTGGTGTGGGAGTGTGGGACATAAGTTGGATCTTGACGACCACAAGTCAATCGCGTCCAGGTTTGTCAGGAACTGCTTGGTCGTTTAGAAGAAGATAAAAACTTCTTGCCAATGATCATAATAGGTAATGAATCCTGGAAGGTCAAGGTGATGCAGACTTTTTTATGCTAAGGGTGTTGTTCTCCACGAGTACCTCTCCAAGACGTAGTTGGACATGGTAAAAAATATTTTCAATAATTATTATGTACCATCAGTATGTATTTGAAATCTCATGATGTTGTTCTCGCCGACATCAACTAATAACACGTGTCATTAAAAATGTTTATGGATACCTTAGATAATGTAAAGATGGATACTTAAATGGCAGACATCTTATACTTAATGAAACTTATTTGATGCTTCGAAAAATCAATTAAAATGACTTCTTACATTTACTCTTTCACAGATTTGATAACTCAAGCGGAAATACTGCATGTGAGTCAAATTGATAGTACGCCAACAAGAACTACGGTAAAATTTTCTCCCATTGAGTGTTCATCAAAATCAGGGCCTATTTTCGCTCAAATTACCCTCACCTGTTTGGAGATCTGGTGCGAGAAGGACGAAGTGTCCACAACCGAAGAAATTGACGATACGAATTCTATACTTTTGAAAGGAGTTTTGCCTTACACGTCATACAATATAATAAAACTATCTACTTGTAGAAAAGCTGACAGCAAATGCGTTAGTAGCCATGAGACAAAATTATTTAAGACTGCTGCAATTGGTAAGTTTATATTTTCAAGAACCTACGTAAGGGTTTTGATAAGTAACATTTTTAATCGTTGATAGCCCCGCTAAAACCTCAAGAATTCACCATCTATGCCAAAAACGGAGACCATGTTTACTTTCGATGGAAACCTGCATTCCCACCCACAGGGAATTTATCAGAGTATCAGTTGAAATACAGATATAGATATATTCAAACTTACAATTTCGACACGAAGTTACTACCAACGACTTGTAAGTTATGGCCACATTTGCAGTGTGCAGTAATAGAAGGTTTTGATTGCGCTAACTGCGCGTTTTATGTTAAGGTGGGTACTGTTTACTGAATTATATTTTTGCACCTACATTTTTATTATTTTATTAATGCCTTAATTGTCCTGTTAATCATATAATATGCCTATTTATTAACCTCTGTAGAAGTCTATAGTTTTCCAGCAAAAATGGCCTAAGAAAAAATTTATTTTAGATTCGGCCAAAAAATGAACCTAATCTTTGGGGACCTTGGACAGACGAGTTATATACCCCTACAGTTGAAGAAGGTCAGTAGTACATCTTTAAGTATTTCGATTCAACTTTACTTTAATTCTATGTTTAAACTTCAACAAAAAAATACAACAAATTGAACATATTTCAGCTTCTGAAGCACCATACGATCTAAACTTCACTTGGACAAATGAAAATAAATTAATTGTCATGTGGAAACATCCAAATATCACTAATAGTATACTAAATCAATTTAAAATAATAATACGAAGAGAGAGACATGGTGAAGATGTGGGAGAAGAATACTTAAATTTGAATGGGGTGGAGGGATATAACCTAACATATGAACATCAGGTATGATACATACCTACTTGATAAATTAATATAGATACCTACCTACTTTAGAAACTCATCATTACAGATCGAAAAAGAAATTATCCCAGCAGCTTTGTACAATATAGGCGTTTTAGCCATTTCGAGTACAGGAATTGAAGGAACAACTGCAACGAAACAGGACTATAGTCCCCCACCAATTCCAATACTTTCTAATAATCCGAATTTAATATCAAACACCAACACAACCATGAGAATTAATATTCCAAAATTATCGAGTTCCGGAACTAGTTATGAAACCTATATCTGTATTCTTGTCAACTTGACAGTTGCGGACTCGACTTCTTCCGATGTTTTGAACAACTCGTCAACGCTAAAAGTTGTGCAAGATTCACTGCAAGACATTTCCAAATACACTGTTGTTTACCATGAGCCAATAACTCTTACTGAAGATTTTCAATATACAGTTGGAGATGACAGCAATGAGCTCCAACCTGGAACACAGTATGATATCGTTATTTTTGTTATCACTACTTATATGAATAAGACCAGACATACGAGATATGATATGACCGGATTTACCACCGGCTTGAACATGAATTTATCAACAGTAATTGTCGATGACGATAAATCCAATTTGTTTGCTTTATTTTTACTTCTACCAATAGCTTTTTTGATGGTCGGAGCCTATTTGTGAGTACTCTTTTCTGTTAAATAATCAAGTACCTTATGTTAAAAAAATCAGTTTGTCTCTTTCAGTGTCTATAAACATAGAGAGAAGCCATTTGCATTGTTTGGAATTTATTTAAAAAATGATAAATCAGGTAGGTGAAAAAATATTGATTAATAAATTTTTTTTGAGCTTCAACTAATTTATTATAGTGAAAACTTTAACTGGTTTAAATTCAAAAAATTTTTTCAAAAAGGATCATCTTCAAACATTTCTCAAATAACATACCTACCATTTTTATAAAAGTGTAGTATCTTTAGGAGAACTGAGGTGAGATATATCAGCAGTTCTATACAAGGCAACGGAAGTGACTATTATAATCACTATTACTACCACCTGTATAATATTGTTTGAAGTTTCTCTGTGTGATGATAACACAAGAACTCACGAAATCCGATCTTAACAAAAATCAAGGTGGCGGTTTGCAGAAAAATGGAAATACTGGCCAGTGAAGTATGTGCTTGATTCGAATTTATAAGCTCCATTAGATGCTACAGTTATAACTTCGACTACTTCATCCTCACAGCACTGCTTCAATAGGACATTGCTTCGATGTAGAAAAACTTCTTAATTTAAATATAAAATTCGGATGCAAGTAGACCAATGCATGTCCTTTCACACGTTCCCCAAGAACTTCGTACCAAGGTACATTTGACTCCTTGTTACCCGAAAAATGCCTGTCTGACTACACCTTTTCCAGTTGTAATTGAGAAACGGTTAAATGTGTTTCAGAATGCGTGAATTGTAATTGAGAATAGGTCTAATGCGAATAAAAGTATACAAAAATCTTAACCATAAAAAAAATATTATAAAAATTCTCAGAAGTATCGTCCAACAAGCGTTCCCTAGCTAAAGACGTCTCATGGAACGTCGTCGAGTGATGGTCAGCGCGAGCACCGTCACCATTAATAACAAAAGTGGTTTTAGCATGGTCTACTGTAAAATTTTCGAATTTTCCATTATCTCAATTTCAATTGACCGATTCTGAATTCTTTTTGATACTTTCAGAATTATATTTAACGTTTTCTCAATTCAATTTAAAGCTTTTTCAATTACAATTAACGCATTCTGAATTACAATTAACGCATTCTCAATTAAATTTAACCGTTTCACCGTTTTAACGTTTCACGATTTAATCGTTTAAAATGTGTGGGAGTCCCTTTTTCTCTCTGCCCACCAGATTCGTAAACGGGAAGATGGGACTTCAGCTCCACTCGTTTCTCTGGGGACTCACTCTCAACGAAACAGGGAACCAGAAGTAGATCGAGGCTATACTGTCCCCAAGCACAAGCTGCATTTGGGGAGGGGTTTGAACGTATTTGCTCAAAAGAATTCATGGCAGGTTTACAACATTAGAATTAGGCTAAGATGGTCTTAAGAAGAATAATTTTTACAATATTCAAGGTACAATAAGTCACACAATATCTCAGCACTCGAAAATATACCTCGTTGGATTTACGAGGCGTCGGAAATGATGTGACAAAAATCCGGGGGATAATTATTTTGCTCAAAAACTTAACACCATGCATACGAGTTGAATAGCATTTTTTCGAAAATGCAAAAATACTCTAATTACAGGGCCTTTAATTTTTTTCTTTTAATAATGTCGTTACTACGAGTAGTGTATTTTTTGAAATTTAGGATACCTATTTATTACAATTTTTTTTTTGTACGGTTGTTTCCGATTTTATGTAAATATCTCAAAGGTAAGATCCTAAACTACCTCTAACTTTCAGTTAACACAAATAATTTTTTTAATTTTTACTTATTTTTGAGGTACAAAAAATCAATCAAAAAAAATTGTTAGGTATATAAAAAAGCTAAATTTGAAGAAAATCGTTACAGTGGAAACAAAGTTAAGTTGGTTGCCACTGTTGTAGTAGTTAAAAAATAATTGATTTTCTTGAAGGCCCTGCAACTAAAATTTTTGAGTTTTCATGAAAATGTTACAGGAACTTGTAACAATAATAATAATTTTTCGAGCAGAATCATCCCTCGAATGTTTTGCTCAATATTTCAAGACAGTGGATGGTAAATAAAACACTACTGTTTAAAAAAAAGTCTACCGTATAATGATGGATACATAGTGTTTTATATAAACATAGTGTTTTATATACAAGGTGTCCAGGTATGAGTGTAAGAGCTACACGTGGCGACCTTCCTTGGACTATTTTGAGTAAAAAATCTTAATACAATAATGCTCTAAACGTCTTCATGGTGCCACACGAGGTCATCAAAGTTAGAAATTCTGGGTCACAAATATGCATATTATTGAACTTCTGTTTCCTTTTGCAGTTACGGTTAACATTTTTAAAGACTTTTGCAAAGTCTTATTTCATTTAATTTTCGTAAAAGTGCAATTATTAACTTTTTTAACATTACTAAAAAAAAATTTAGGAAATGTTAAAAAAGTTAATAATTGCACTGTTACGAAAATTAAATGAAATAAGACTTTGCAAAAGACGTTTAGAGCATTATTGTATTAAGATTTTTTACTCAAAATAGTCCAAGGAAGGTCGCCACGTGTAGCTCTTACACTCATACCTGGACACCTTGTATACACAGTAGTGATTTATTTATCATCTCTCAAAAATAAACAAAAAAAAATCCCATTAACGCGTGTTCGAAAAGCCTTTTCAGATACAAGGTGTTAAAAAAAGATTATTGTTCCACTTTTTTGAAGATATGTCGGGAACTTTTTTTTTTGATCAATGATATTAACTACTTTTTCAAAACCAACAAAATTTTCTTCATATATGTCAATGGTGGACATTTTAGCGTTGCGTGAGTTTTTTTTTTGCCCCTAATATCTACGACCCTGGGCCAATTGACATTTTAAAAGCACATTTTTTAAGCCGTCAATATTTTCTATACAAAAACGGTAGGTAGGTATAGGTAGTACAATTAGTATAGAAAGGCGAAAATATAGGCGTGAACAGTGGCGTAGCTTCAGATTTGGAGCCACCCCGCCAAATGTCTTTTGAGGGCTCTCTCTTAAAGTTTTCTTCATTAGTGGTTCGTGGATTAGGTACAAAACATGTCGGAAAAAATAATAATTTTTTTTTGCATATTATATCTAATCAATGAGGTGGACAATCTCCGGGGACTTGGAGGGTATGCAGTACCCCTAACAGCATAAGGGGGGTTCGGGAATTTTTTCCCCCCGAAAAATTTTTCAGAAAAGTTGCGTAAAAAAATTAATGTACTTACTCGCAATTTTTATGTTAGAAATATTAAATAAGTACATTAAAATTAAATATAAGGTACTGGAGGGTAATAAGGCCCACCTAAGGAATTAATTTTATTATTATGAGAAAATAAACGTTTATTCAAATATGAAAAACAACATAAATAGTACAACTCTTTGAACATAATATATAAAAATTCTGGCAACGATAAAATAAAAACTGAACAAGTTATGTGTAATTAAAAATAAATCAGTTCTGGGCCTTACTTTCAGCAGGGGCTGAAAATAAGGCCCATTAATAAAAATGTTTCACGGTTCACATCTTGGGCAGACAAAGATGTCTACGTCGTCTGCTGTCAATCCTATACGCATTCTTCATGCACCCAAACTTTACAGACTGAACAGGAACGCATATCGGCCTGGAATTCTCCTTGCATAAAAAAAAAAAAAATTATTGAAAATTACAGCGCGAAATATGGCCCAGTTCATTATTCTGATCCAGAGCTTGCGGGCCTTGTTTTCAGAAACACTAAAATATGTTTATTTACAGCTCGTTAATGGAATTTCTTGCCAGTCTCCGAAACTATATTGAAAACTGCATCTAAAAATAAGGCCCACTTGGAAATATGCTGGAAATACAGCCCGGGCCTTATTTTCCGACATCAGTTACGAATTTAATATTTCACCGCCATCCGTGACCATGTCCATAACAAAACTTTTGAAGCCATGCATTTCAAGCTTAAAACTTATAGAACTTGATTATTCAAAACATAAATATTTTTCACTAGTCCAAACAGTGAAAAATATACTTACATTTTTGGTATTTTTATAGTCCCACCGCCTAATTAATTCCAGTCATTGAAAGTAATATTTGCAGCGCGTTTTCGAAGCGTGTTCACGAATGGCACAATCACAAGCACTACAGAGTAAAATGATCACACCTTCAAACAAACAAGTTTGCTTAGTTGACGCGAAATTTGAAAGTGGGCCTTATTTTCCGATGGGCCTTATTACCCTCCTCTACCTTAGTACCAAAAAAATTCTTAAGTTTCTACGTATTTCGCTGCTATTATGTTGCAAACTCTTGCTTTTAGTGTAGGAGATGAATTTTTTCAAATAGCACATTAAAGAAACTGAAATTGTATTAAAAAAGTAGCTTGTATCAATGATATGACATGTAGGTACAAAAGCTGAGTTCTGTATCTCAAACGGTTTCGTAGATGTCTTCAAAAAAAGTGGAAAAATAATATTTTTAGACACCCTACCCTGTATCTCAAAAAACGATACATTTCCGAACACACGTTAAAGGAAAATTGTTTACTTAATTTCGTTTTAACTTTTTTTTATAATTTAATGAAAAATGATACCGAGTGATACGTTGCAGAGGTTTTATGCAAAAATTAGAGTTTTTTCTTCTTCAGTCCAGTTGAAGTTTTCACTCTTCTCACTTTAATTTTTGTTTAATTAGGTGTCTTGTAATGAGATTTGCGAGTTGATTATTTTAATTTTAGAAAGTGATGAAGTTTTCTTAAGACCTGATGTTTTACCCTTAACTTGTACATTAGAAAGATCAACAACTACCGTAGCCGAAGTTTCAACAAATGGAAAGTCAGATGTAAGAAAATGTTTCATTTCTATATACCGTGTGTCCCCGGATAGGTGAGACGACTCTTATAAAAGACAAAATTTTTTTTGATTTTAATTTTAATTTTTTGGGGTTCAGTCCTGCTTGGCTAAAGAATAATTTCTAACAAAATTTTAGTTTTAAAAAATCAAGCATGCCTTGGAAATTTCCAAGAGCATCCAAAACCGGTTTTTCTGTTGAGTAAAGTGCCTTTTATGTGGCAAATACGACAAAATGTTATTTGAAAAAGTTGTTCAAAATCAACATTTAGGTCCGTATACCAAATTTCAAAATCATAGGCCAACTTTGATCTTTTACATTTATTTTTATGTATATTTCACAAATCAAAGAATTTCATTTGTAACAAAGACTGATATTGACAGATTGCTATTGCTATTGGTACAATTTGGTTTTTCCATGGCAGTCTTTGTTACAAAATGATACAAATTCTTTGATTTGTGAAATAAAACATAAAAATAAATGTAAAAGATCAAAGTTGATCTATGATTTTGAAATTTGGTATAGGGACCTAAATGTTGATTCTGAACAACTTTTTCAAATAACATTTTGTCGTTTTTGCCACATAAAAGGCACTTTACTCAACAGAAAAAAAGGTTTCTTGGAAATTTCCAAGACATGCTTGATTTTTCAAAACTAATATTTTATTAGAAATTACTCTTTAGCCAAGCAGGGCTGAACACCAAAAAATTAAAATTAAAATCAAAAAAATTTTGTCTTTTATAAGAGTCGTTTCACCTATCCGGGGACACACGGTAGAATACTTTACTTTCAAAATGTCATATATTTTACAGGGTCCGCCATTAGACTACCTATTTTGATATTCAATTTCAATCTAACTCAAGTATTTTATAATGTGATTTATTTTTCCTTAAGTGGATCAAGATTCAAGATCTCTGGTCTTTGAGAGTTCATTTCATCTTAGTACCTAGACGCCTGTGGATTAATTGTCACAGCTATAATAGCACTTTGTCAATGTCAAATTCGATGATATATTTTGAATGTAGTTGCATTTACAATAAAATTTTATAGTTTTTGACTAATTTGCAAAATTTTATTAATTTTATTAATTTGCAATAATAATTATTATTGTGAATTTTTTAGAGCAACAACGTGTGTTCTCCGTGGAAACCTACATTAAAGATAGGCACCTATTTCATTAGTCATTAGTGTTTATGACCTTTAACTTTTACCAGTTATTTGGCCAGCTTATTTAGTAAAAGTACGGCTTGCATTTCGTCTGCAGTCTGGTAACATTAATAGAGTTTTATGCAGACGCAAACGGTTGCTGAATGGATACGTCGCTGGCATGCAAAAATTTGCACTGCTCCTACTGAACCAGTTTTGATATGTGTTTGATGTGGGTTTCCCCAGAGAACACACGTTGTCGCTTTGAAAAATCCATGAAATTATTGCAAAATTTTACAAATTTATAAAAAAAATGGATCGATTTTGACATTGACACGGATTCATGACTGTGACAAGTTTTTAGTGAACAGCTGCAAAACAGGCGCCTACTACATAAAATGTAATCCCAAGACCACAGATCTTGATCCACTAATAAAGGACAAATAAATCACGTAGGTACTTCTGTTAGATTTAAATCGAATATTAAAATGGGTAGTCTCATATGGGGAACTCTGCATGTATACTTACTAATTGCAGCTTAAAACTGAAATGCAACTTGTAAAATCTGAAAAGACAAAATATTCAAAAGTTGTCCCGATAGTTGAGTTGGAATCTTATATAAAAAATGCTATAAGCAATGGAGAATTAATGAAACAACATGCTGTAAGAAACTATCGCCATGAATGAATTGAAAATTCTATAACTAACTGTGGATAATTTCAGTTGTTTCCAAGAGGTCAGACGCAACCTTGGAATTATGGAGCACTGAAAATCAATAAACCAAAAAATAGATACAATAACCTTGTTGCATGTAAGTAATTTTTTTACAGCTTTTTCGCTTAGACCTGCACGACATGATCTTGCAGCCACAACTCCTTTGCCTCCTTCAATCTATCTGACTAAACCTTGTTTACTTCCCTGTATTTTCCCTCATTTTCGCCTCTATACTTATCCTCTTCTCTCTTCTATGAGCTCCAGTATTTTCTCATCCTCCATGGCTTCATCTTGCTTTTGGCTTATTGTCCATTATTGAATGACAGACATTTTTTATCTTATCCCACATATCTTCCACATTTATGTTTTCTCCATTAGTGTCGATGGTCATGTTGTTCATTTTCATTTTTTGTTCTTCTGTCATTATCATCATCATCATCATCATCAATCAGCCCATTTGCGCCCACTGCTGGACATTGGCCTCCCGTAAATTTTGCCACTCTATTCTTTTTGCGCAATTTGTATCCAGTTTCCTCTAATGTCGTCTGCCCATCTGGTCGGTGGTTTTTCTCCGCTCGTGTAAGTCTCTTGTCGTGGTCTCCACTCGATTATCTTTTTGGTCCACCGTTCGTCTGTTGTTCTTAGTTCTTCTCTAACTTCTCTTTATGGATGTCGTCATCTTTCAGTTTGTGGATATCTGGTTCCTTTTTGGGGTTTTCCGTTAGGTACGAACTTTCTTCATGTGTAATCTAAACCGGCTCAGCAGAAGATTATGATCTGAAGGAACATTTGCTTCCGGGTACAGCGACTTGAGTTGGGCTTCGCTACATCCAAGAATGTCAATGCTAAGTCGTCACATTTCTTTAATGATATTGTTCATCTTTTTGGCTTGAAATAGACTTCTTCTGTTCCATATCCCGATCTTCTTAACATGTTTTAGTTTAAAATTGCATGATAACCGGGGGATTTTTCACACCTTCTCCCCGCTAAAGGGGTGCCCGGAACTGAGGTTCATTCTTGAGTTGACTTGAACCATTAATTGTGATTGTCCTGGAGAGTAATATGTACCCAGGTAGTTTCTCCTTACTTTCCTAACTTTTATATCAGCCGACTCGAACAGACGCTTTTCACAGCCGCCTATTCTGGGTCAGTCGCTGTTGTGCCAGTTTTGGTCCGCCCCGAGTATTTGATGTCCTCGATACCACCCATATCTGTGAAACGCGTTCTCCTATCCGCCACCTGGGGATGCGCCCAAAGGAGGCAAACCTCACAGAGGTTAATCCTGATCTCTAAACGACACCATGAGTCTGGTCAGCGGGACAAGGTTATGAACTTACAATTCCAGAAGTCTCTGGTATTGCAAAACGCATCTCTTGGAGGGTGGAGTACCCTTGTCGACTTAGTAGTAGGTACGTCTGAAAAATGGTAACTCGGGATTTTGAACGATTCAATACATCAGATCCAGACCTGAGAACTTACTAAGCTGCGTTTAATATTTTTAACATGTAAAAAGAGATTTAGAAGTAGCAACGTTCTGAATCATTCGGCGAGGGAGGTTTATATAGCCAGTCGTTATCATCGTCGATGCTCCAGAACTAATCACCGCGTGAATTTGACCTTTTTTTTCAATTGAATGTAAAGCTCCTTCCGGTTTATTATGTGAAGTCTTTTATGGGGGCTTATACGTCTCAAAGGTGCGTTGGACCACTGCATTTTCATCAATGACCAGTGGAATGATCGTTAATCAAAGAGTAAAAGCAATGTGTGATTAAAGTTCATACATATTTCATTACAATCAAATAAATTAAAAAAGATGTCTGCGTATTGATATATTTTTTTAATAATCCATTAGATGACCACACGCGAGTGAAACTAGAAAAAATTAATGGCAATGAATACTCAGACTACATAAATGCTAATTATATCGATGTAAGTCTATACTACTCTGAATTTTGTATAAATATCATAATAAAACAATTTCTACTAGGGTTACAAGATGCCGAATGTTTACATCGCGACTCAAGGCCCGAAGACTGCCACATTATACGACTTCTGGAGAATGATCTGGCAGGAAAATGTATCAAATATAGTCATGTTGGCGAATGTGTATGAAGGAGGAAAGGTAAACCACCCCATTAATTGTTTTCAGACACTCACTGTGTTTATTTCAGAAAAAAGTGGAAAAATATTGGCCAAATATCAACGAAAATATGAAGTTTGAAGACATTTCCATCACCTACTTGTCTTCCGAAGTGTTTGCAAATTACGAATATAGAATGTTTAACGTACACCGCAACGGAGAGCAAAGGAAAATAGAACAGTTGCATTTCACCACTTGGCCGGATCATGGGGTACCCATGTATTGTCGAAGTTTGGTGCCGTTTTTGCAGAAGATATTAACAATACCAATTTCCTCAAACTCACCTATTGTTTTACACTGCAGGTATGCATATTAAACTATTTTATTCTCTCAGATAGGTTTCCAATTCTTCTCTTTCTCATGTAGAACAGATCTTGATAATTTACTGATCGTGATCAGTAACCTTCCATCAACTGGAATTGTTTTTTTTTGGACTACTGTAGAACTATTTGCTCCACAAATCCTTATGAATGTGGTATATTTTTTCTCTATCTTTTCCAAATTTTTCATTTTGCAATTTAATTAATAATTTTATTACATATTTTCCTACCTTTATAAACTCTAATTTCTTCTTTACCTCTATCTGAAATTATTTTTGGCTACAAAAGAGGCCATAAAGTCTCATATTAGAGACCTATAATGAGACTTGGAGAATCGTTTTCTATAATTTTTTTCATCTTCAATTTTCAGTGCAGGTGTGGGCAGAACAGGCACGGTAATTCTCTGCGACATCTGCCTTCGCATGGCGTCTCGCGAGAGCTCTATAGATATGCTTGGAGTTCTGGAGAAGTTGCGGTCTCAACGTCCCAACATGGTGGACAACTATGAACAATATAAGCTAGCACATCTTGTTGTATTGGAATGCCTCACCGGATTACAGACTGCGATTCCTTGCAATGACGATATGGAGGAACTTGTAGTGCAGTTGATTGAGGACGATGGTATCAGAAAGCAGTTGAAGTATCTCAGGGATACCGCGTGGCAAGACAGAGCTATGATTGAGAACATTGATCAAAAGTCGACCGGTATGGATGAAAATAGGAATAGGTTTCAGAATATTGTACCAGGTGAAGAGAAGATAACTTATAATATAATTTCTTGCGAATTCTTTCATTTCTTTTATTATAGAGCCGCATAGTATTATCTTCATTTCTCGCTATCCAGTCACAGAAGAATTATCTTCTTACATAAATGCTGTAGAGGTAGATGGTTTTAGAGCCCCTGGAATGTACCTCGTAACACAACAGCCCATGCCAAACACTGTAGGCGATTTTTGGAGATTAGTTGTAGAGAGAGAGGTTACTGTAATAGTGTCACTCAACGAAATTAATCCAGCTGACCAGGTAGGTGTTAAGCTTAAAAAGGTGAAGAGATATCCGTTACGTAACAGATTCATTTAAGACTTGCTGTCAATTCTGGCCTATGGAGCAATGCCCCGAAATGAAACCTGTAGATTATCTGCAGTTAAATTATTCTGGAACAACTAAACTAAATTGCTGTGATATTTATAATATTCATCTAGTTAACAAGAAGAAGGTAAGTTTATACGTAAGCGAAATGAAGAGTGTTAAGTCTGATTAATGTTTTTTAGAAAGAAGATGTTAAAATAGCACTGGTGGCCATGAAAAACTGGCTGCCACAGACAGAAGTTCCTGTTAGTGTTGAAGATTTCTTGACTTTTTGGGATGAAGCAGAATCTGTGTCCAGGGGAGCAAAACAAACAATTGTTACTTGCTAGTCAGTATTATTACATTCTTTCTGAAGCCAAAATTGTTAAAAAATGATTTTCAGTGATGGCGCAACCGCATCTGGTCTTTATCTTGCCATGTCATTTCTTATTGAGAAAATGAAATTAGAACACGAATGCGATGTTTGCCAAGCAGTGAGAAATATTCGTTATAACAGAAAACAGTTTGTGGAAAGCGAGGTAAAATTAAGGATATATCTTATTTATTACAATCTAAACTACAAATAAATTCTTCTAGGCTCAATATCAGTTCCTTCTTGAAGCGTCTCTCAAGTATATAAATGGTTTCCAGCATTATGCCAATTTCAGCTCATAATAATTATTAATAAGTGTGAAATAATTTGAAAAATAAGAACTTTTATGAAAAAATGATACTTTTATGTATTTTTATTAACCCTTAGTTGGTAACATCCGACTCTGAGGCGGATGCCAAGTTTTGATGCTGCGCTGAATCCAAACGAATGAATGTACAAAAATTTCGTATTAGGTATGTTCTAGTTGGTTGCCAAAAAGTCCATAGCCGCCTTCGCGAAAATACGTCTGTGAGACGGGTGTTACTCAGAACGATATATTTCAGTCCATCTCTCAGTCGGCTGTTGGTCGAAAGTATGGTGAATGAAAAGGTATAATATATAAAAAAATGTATAAAAATGAAATAAGTCTTGTTTTAATAAAATATATTTGTGTTTACTAGAATACATTCGAATAAATATGTAATTATACATATTATTATAATACCTATTCCGACTGAGCGACGGATGTTACCTATAATGCTGGAACTGTAATATGATCACCGACTGAGAGACGGATGTTACTTATAAAGTGAAAAAAAGTATGTTACCAACTAAGGGTTAAGTTAATAAAAAAAATTTTTTTTTAATAAAATTAATAAAATGTAGGTTTATTTTCAAATGCGTGATTTTTCAACCATCCCTGCTAAAAGAATTGGGTAAGTTAAACTATGAACCTTCTAAAAAAACTTTATTACAAACTATTCTTTTCAACAATTTACATAAATATAACAATAATTTCGAACACTAGACATTCACAGGCTTATTCGCAGTCTGATCACTGTTTTCTGGCTTATTGGCATCCAGTTTTTCTGAGCCGCTTTGCCACCCAGAGTCCATCGTTTCATCACTGTGACACGCTTTCACTTGTATATCTTCATCTTCCCCACAGTTAGCATCCCCATAGAGCAAACCAACGGCATTCCCACCCAAATTCTGGATAAGGGTTGATATATTTGAGCCTAAATTCCTTTTATTCGGCGATTGATGGGTCAAATTTAGAGATTTTGGTGGAGAATTTTTCACACCCGATGAATTATAACCAAAATTAGTTTTGTTTTGATTGTAAAAATTCTGTGTACCGTAAGTGTTCAATCCGGAAATCGTGTTAGCTAGATTGCTGGTGTTTTGTCTGAAACTGTCTTGTTCGGGAATGACTTCGTATTGCGCATCAGGCGCGAGAAAGTGGTCGTCAGAGAATTGTCTATGCTTGGGTGTTTGATCTTTGCTACCAATTTCCGGAAAATAGCAACAATCAACAGGCGATATAGCATCGTCAGTGCTTTCAGTCATGGGGGTTTGTACGCTGCTACATAAACTATTTTGGGAAATATCTTTTGATATAAGATTAGTACACGGATCTGTTTGATAATCTTGTAAATTATCAGAACTTGGTAAAGGAAAAGCCATGCGCTTCATTACCGACATCTGCCGAGCACTCATTCGGCGTTGTGATAAATAATCATCTTCATCTGTACCGGTAGGAGTCGATATATTTTCATTGAAATTTTGTAGCAGTTGGTTATTGACAATATCTGTAGTTTCGGGTTTTTGCAACGATGTCAGTCTTGGTTTGTGAGTTTCCAAAGCTTCATCATAAAGCGACGATTCGTGACCGTCGTTCTTAACTGATATGTTGCAACAACTGCTAACATCAGCGAAATACACTTCGGACTCAGTCGCTTCAGGTTTTTGGGGACTAGTTTCTTGTTTTTGGAAAGCCGCATTCTCAACACCTTGAAGTCTAGGTAAATACCTGCACTGTTGATCATTAGTAGGCTTATTGCTTTCAGGGTTAGCAGGTTCATTATAATCGTGTTCGTCAACTTTATTTTCGTGGTTCTGTGTGAAGACATTTTGTACATTAGTCCTGTTCTTGGTCGATTGGTTTGTTGATTTGACAGACGCAATGTCGGTTCTTTTTTTAATTTTTCTAGCAGGCAATGTATGGGATACCCTATCTACACAACTAGAAGTATCTGTGCTTTCGCTATTGTCATTAATTTGGTGTACTTCAGTTTCGGTGGTGTTTTCGTAGTTATCTTTGTTGTTAACATGAGGCCGGACTCTTCTTGTTCTTTCTTCATTCATTTGGCAGTGGGACTCATGGCTGTGGTTATGATGGTGTAAATGATGGTACCTGAAATGAAAATTTAAATACAGAGAATGGTCAAGCTGTAAATCAAAAATAATATACCTGGCAGGGGATTGGTGAAGTCTTCGTGCAGGAGAGTTTGGATTTGAATAAGGGGGTGGAGGTCCCCAGACATATATCCCCCCAATTGGAGGTCTGTTATCTAGAATGCTATAAGAACCAGTCGATCCTGATATTGGATCACCTGGGGCACTCGAGTCACCTCCACCACCTCCACCACCACCACCACCAGGTCTGTTACCGAATCCATATTGACTATCAGTGCTACTTATTCCTCCTTGGTATGTCAACGAATGATCCCTGTTGTTAAAAATTAAATAATATGTATATCTTGATTATCTAAACAATTAATTATTATAATCTACCAACCTTTGGGATTCATTTTGACCGGTGTTCCTGTTCCATGGTAATCTTCTCCAATTCCATCCTGTTCTTTCTCTAGTGTCACTGACAGGAACAATTTCCTCCCCCGGATTTGGAGAATAAAAATTACCTACTCTTCCGGGCGTCCAGAACCTAAAATTATATTAAAGTAAATAAGTACGAATGTTATATGAAAAAAATCTTAACCGACCTTTCCCCAGCATGGGCTTCCCAAGGGAAGACCTGAGGTCCTGCAGGTATAGAAGGATACCTGCATTCTTCACAGCAACTACAGTAAGTGACAGGAGTCATTGGCGGACCTCTTACTGAGCCGTGAGTACTAGAAGTTCCACCAGAATGTTGTTGGTAGAATGAACGACAACGCAATTCCAGCTGTTCCCAGTACATTTTCTTTTTCTCGTGACTGAAAAATATTAATTGACGATGAAAGGTTGTTCTAGAGAGACAAATTTATTATTTTTAGGGTAATTTGATGCAATTACCTCAACAGCTGGTAGACCAGCATGCAGGAAAATATGCAGACTAGAATTCCACTGACTGAGAGCCCAAACATGGCCCTGAGGCAAGAGTAGAGAGCTCCGTGGATTACTTCGCAATCGGGAGTTGAATCGAAAACGAACCTCATGCCTGAAATAATTGACAGAAATTAGGGTTCGTGTTAAAGAACGTAAAGTTGCACTTAATGGATGATTAAAAAAGTAACCCATCACCCATCATCCATAATATGAAAATAGACATGGTGATGAAAAGTAAATCAAATTAAATTTTATTGCAATGCCAATAATAATTTTACCTTTACGTATACGCTGTGTGATTTTTCTTTCAACTTACCATAATAACACATTTTTTTAAACTTTGAGGTAACAAAATCTCACAACGTATGTAAAATGGTGCATAATAATAGGCTATTGAATAGAATAATCATAGTTTATACCAATGGTCGTAAAAAGGCACATTTGAATTTTTTTTATCATTAGTGATCAATTAACTCACCATCATCTGCAGCAATGTTGCCGTGCGCTTCCAGAAGTACCGAATAGCAGGTGCAGGTTCGAGTCTTCTGAGTGTAGACGCATTCTCTGAGTGTTTGTAGTCGGTTCATGTGGATCACGGTGGTCGTGATAGTCACCAGAACGCAAGTCAAGGCGCATACCAGACAGCACAGGCCGCATACCTTTATCTATAAAAATGAAATTATTAAGTTTCAAAATTTTGTGCTTTAAAAATGTTTTGAATTGCTAAAATCAACATAACAAGTTACCTTAAAATTCAAATTTGTTACTTTACGTGCTTGTAAATGGACGTGATTCCATTTATGCTTCAATGTCATGATTATAGATACGTGAAGCACCTAGGAAGGTAACAAATTTGATTCTATGAAATTTTAACTGATTCTGGGCTGTTTTTCCCTGGTCCGTGGATATTTGCTCCCAGAATTTCGTCTACAACTGAGATAGACATCATCAGCGGTTACATGACCATCAACCTATAAATTGCACCGCTCTTCTAGTCGTTTAGTCAGCTATAAGTGAACACGAGGAAGTATCGCTTAAACTTGCTTTCTCTTACTGATGATGTTTACCGCAGTTGTAGATGAAACGGTCGGAGCAAATCTCCAAGGATCACGTCAAAACATTCAGGAATCAATTATGATTCCAGTTGAAGCCAGCCCGTGAAAGCTTACATACATAAATTTAATTTCATTCTCACTTAGGAGTTGTTAAAACAATGAAGAAATTGTGGAAAGTGGTTGAATTATGAGGAGGAGTTTCGAGATTGAATGGACCACTAAGGAACAAAAGACGCGTGCAAGTGGCTAGATGAACCAACAAATCATGAATCTTAAAAAAAAAAAATGGATTTTGGCATAATTATTCCATTTCCAGTGTTCACAGATATGTCAGCAATGTTGCTTTGTTGCCATTTATAACTCCAGCAAATTGACTAGAAACCATTTCAATGGCAAATTACGAGATATCTACGGTCGCAAAAGTTTTTGAATTCAAGAGAATGTATTCTGAAGACTCCTGCAAGATGAAAATACTCTGTAAATATGAACAGGTAAGAGATTTCTATTCGAATAACTCAACTTACGAATTTGCATATTAGAAAGAATAGAAAAAACAAATTCACTGGATCTACAAACACAAGATATTTTTCAAATTTATTCAAAAATGGTCCTCAAGAAATGTCTTTGTACTTTATTAGAGAGACTAAACTTACAATTATTATTGGAAGTTAAATTAGAAACCCCAAAATAAAGAAAAGCCGAGACTAACGGATTAGTCATGCGTGCACCTCTCCTAAATTTCTGAGCCTTTGAGAAAATTAACTTTTGCAGTAAATTCGACGATCAGATTTTATAATTTGGGGAAAAAGTGGGCTCTATAATTTTTTTACAGTTTCTCTATAGAGAAGAGAATTGTCATACTTTCTACGATTTTGTCCCTAAGAAAAAATTACTTTTTAGGAAGAATTTTACAGAAAAATGAAGAATGGTTTTTTTGGGATTTCGGCAGCGTCAGTTCTCGCTGTTGATGAGCTTTAGGAAATTGCTACATGGTATAGTTTCAGGAAACTTAACAGAGTTACCAGAAGCCAGATCTCGAAGCTATAAAAAATTTAGAAAGAGTCCTAAAGAAGGCAATGGAGAAATTGTTAAATCTCAACAAGAGCGACACCGACAAGGAAGACGATCCTAGAGAACCATCCTCGCTGCCAAGAAATGTAAAAGCATCGCCATTCAATGGAAATATCTTTTTGTCCCTGTGTTCCATAAGAGAAAGGTTTAAAGTTCGTTAAGACTCAAGTTAAGCCTAGTAAGTCGCGTTAAAAATACAAAAAGAAGCAGATCTACGACTATGTTTCATTTTATCGAACCCAGCTTCAACATCAGTAACAGAAAATAAACAAACCAAAATGTAAAATTTTTTCAAAATGTAAAATAAAACATTGAAGATTTCAGAAAATATTGTGAAGGAAGATATAAGAAGTACGGATGAGTGGGGATGGACAAAAAATTAACACAATTTTTCACTCTAAGTCACGAAACTCATCTAGAAAAGCAGATTGCATGTGGTTTGGTGTTCATTGATCTAGGAAAGACTTAAGCTAGAGTTCTCCCGAAAAAAATATGGGAGAGAAACATGGAATTAGCTGAAAATGCATGACAGAAAAAGGAGTGCCTGAATCCTGAAAAGTACGTAAGAATTACACAAAATATGTATGAAAGAGCTTTGATGATCCAGAAGATGTATGTCGTGAGTCCTTATCAGCAGAAAAGAAGTGGAGCTGGTCATTGAAGATTCGTCATTTAAAGAAAGAGGTGAGTTCAATGGCGATGGTATAAGGAGAAGGCGAAGATACAAAACTGAAAGGGATGGAAGACTTCACATATCTATTAGTTCCCATATAGTGATAAAAGGCGGCGAATTAGAGATAGCACAGACCTGGATTGATAGACAGGACGAGTAGTGCAAGAAAAAGGAAAAGAGCAACAGTGATAATAGACCGGTAATGATGTATGGAGAAGAAACATGCCCAAGAAGAAAGTACAGGTAAAGGGGATGTAAGTTGCCGAAATGATAATATTAAGATATGGATCTGTGGGATAACAAGAAAGGTATAAGGAGACACTAGCGAGGTTGCAGTCTTCTTCTTTTTGCACTAAAAAATCCACGAAAAATGGCTACTCTAATGAAAAGATAATTAAAAAGCGATAAGATAGGCGGAAGTATATCGATGATATTGATATTAGGATAGGTGTGACCTGAAGATGTAAAAAGAATCACAGGACCCGGCATTGTAAAGGCGGTTTGTCAGAAATGTCGCACCACAAGAAATGGGATAAAATGGAGAGAAAGAAGAAGAAAATATTGACTGAATTACTTACCAAGTAACTATATCTATTTTTTCTTCTTGCCAAGCTCATAACGCACAGTCCAGTTAATATCAACTAAAATATGTTACAATACAATTATTATTAGTAAAATTTAAGTTTATTTTTGTTACACTTACCATAGTAGCAGGCACAAACGTAGGAATCGTTTCGAAATAGCCCAAGGTAGACGTATAAGACCGCAAAAGAAAATATACAGCTAAAAATAAAGCACCCAATATTGTCGCTAAACCACCACAAACACAACACCAAAATACATATTTTCTAATTCCACCACCGCTGGGATTTGCTGAAACAAACGGAAAAAAAAAGAAATTAACCACAATGATAAACGTGGTAACTAAAACTACCTTATGTATAATAATAATTATGTATGCATATAAAAATGATACACTTAATGAATGCTAATATATTCCTCTCTGGTATAGAATAAAATACATTCAGTGAACTTTATCAAGAATTATTATTGTCTTACCATGGGGAATGTGGTGCGGAAAAGGCTGTATAGCAGGTGGTATGTGGTACTGAACCACTTGCATTACAGGATATCCGTGCATTATAACTATTTTTTAATTAAATACGCTATAAATTATTTCATATTTATTATTTAAATTAACTAGTAAGCTTTTTTATTATCTTGAATAATTTGCACATAAACAGGTACATTGTTTGACTATCACTCATTTCAGTTATTAAAAAGGATGCCACTTAATTAATTAGACGTCGCCTAACACTCTAGCCAGTGGCAATTTCGGCACATCATAGTAAACATTGTAAAAAACAAGTGAAATCTTTCCTGCTGATCTTGGAGTCTTCACATAGGAGTGGTGATTTTGTAGGGGAAATTTCATTTATCAAACAGGGCTGGACTGAGATCTGAATTCAGGGAAAATCGCTGGGTTGTATGGTGGGTATATTTTTAAGCCCAGATACTTTTAGGAAACAATTCTTTAACATTAACAAGAAGAGATAATTAATAAGAATAAGTACAACTACTGAACTGCAAGGGTATAAATCGAAATGTATTTAATATTAATAACTCAATACAGATGAGGGCGAATAAATTCTTTTAGATAGTTCGTCCCTGCACGGAGCAATCATTGTCATAGCGACGTAGTTGCCTTTTCACTCTAATAGTCGATATATTCTTCCCTCTTTCAGCCCCACCTCTTTATATCACTTCTGTATTTCCACCTCATGTCCTATCAAAGAAATTAATGTAAAATTCAAACATGCCATAAAATATGGATATTTGAATGGAACCGCGACATCCTCATCGATTTTTAGCATTCGCCATAAAAATTCAGCGGGAAAAAAGGATTGATACTAAAAACAAGCGTTTAAGAAACCGCTAATCAGCAGTGCAAGTATTAAATTTAAAAAAGTTACACTTACCACACTAATAGATGTTCACACATAAAATATTATTATTCATATCTTTTAAGAAAACAACCCCCTAAATCTTCGTTTCACATATGAGGCGTTTACAGGCATAATAATAGTGCATGGCTGAACCAACTAATCAACTTAATAAAGAACAACAGAAATATTAATTTTTGAAAATTGTTTGATATTTTTATAACCATGAAGGTTACTTCATTGATGACGAGAATAGTTTTACGTAACTGTTTTTATAAAACAAAAAAAAAAAAAAATAAATAAAAGCGTCAAGGGGGAAGTTTACAGGAGCAGCTTCTGCTGCAAAATATATGGTATAAAGAACTTTTGATTACAATTACGCGAAAACTAATTATCCGACAGCATAATTATGGGTTTTGCACACAGGAAGTAACTATCAATATCAACTATCTCGCAAAGAGCCCTACACTGCTCAAAAAATGGCGTTAGGAATTTTTCAAAAACGCAATTTTTTCATTTTTTGTTTTTTTCCATCACAAATGAACCGATCGGGTTGCTTCAGCTATTATTTTCTTCGTATTTTCCTTCTCTACAATTCGCCTATTGGGACTTTTTACTTGTTCCATCAGTTTTTCTTATATAAATCTTGTATAAGCAAAAACTAAGCAAAAAATGCGATTTTTTGTACTAAATGGTCAATAAAAAAAAAGAAAATGGTAAACTCTGTAAAATGTTGCTTGACGTATTAAGTGACCTCAAGTGCATGCAGAAAGAATAAAAATTGATTTTTCGCTGCATTTCTACAAATGTTAATAAAGTCGCATCAATTTCAAGCTGTCAAATCCGGGGGGGGGGGGGGGGGGGGGTCCTTATAAAATGATATTTTCACATATTTTTCTCTATGTGTCACCGTCTACCGTCTCCCTTAGAAAAAAATCACCACAAAAAGGCCACTGGAAAACTCCTGATTAATGTAAAGCCTAAGGCATTATTGTAAAAAAGATCCAATGTAAACGAAAAACCAGTCACATTTCGTTGGGGCCAACCGTAACATACAATAAAATCCACAAGAATACTAACGCCAATAAGAAAAAAGTGAAGGCAAACTTATTCAAAAAACACGTTTAATAATAAAACTCACCACTATGGACGACATATCTAGAAGTTAATGTCCCGAACAGGGGATCAGATCTGGGTCTAGGTGGCGGTCTGGGAGGTAACGCTGGCGGCAACGGCGATATCTCAATTCTGTCCTCCGCCTCCAGCTTATTCCTCCCGGTGTCCTCGTTCTTCCCTTCGTTCTCCTCGTGGTGGCACGTGCAGACCACCTTCCCGTCCCTAGCGCCGAGTTGGGGCGAGTGGTATGCTTCCTGGATATGGTTGGATGATTGTTGGTGGCCGGGTGGAGGTTGATGGTTGTGGCAGGTTTTGGCATGGCAGTGGTAGGTTTCAGTCTTTGGGTGGTCGCAAGGGCAAGTATGAGGGTGATCGGGGGCGTCGGTGGTTTGATAGGGGTGCTCGGGGGTCTTTGGAGATTCCGGCGCTAGTGGTGTAGACATGGTTACATTTTGGGAGTTAGTTGGTTTCTGAAATGTAAAAAGTAATTGAAAAAACAGGTAATTGTATTGGAATTATTGAAAATATTGTAAAATAACACGTGTAATAAAGTATGAAGTAGAAAACAACATGTTTAGATAGGTGCCTATTTGGGCAATGGAAAATTGGATTATCCCATGCGCCTGCTATGGAAAACTGTTTCCTTCCGTATACGCACAGAAAATTAACGAGATCAAGGCTTGCTTCGTTTCCTTAGCAACGCTATAAATAATTGTTTCGTTTCCCTGCAGCAAAAAAAAAACACTTGTATTATTGTATTAGAATTTTTTTAAATTATAATAGTACCTAATTTTCCATGTACGAATGTAATAAAAAAATTCTTCAAATTTTTTGAATCTCATGTTCTCATAACGCCTCTTAAGGGAAACTGTCACGCTTACATAGGAAAAGTCTATCTGCACTCTTAATGAAAAACACATAGGTACTAAGTATTTTTGGAGAGCGCTCGTGGTATGATCTCTTATCACGTTATGAGAGAGCACGCCAGGTTATGAGACGACCAGTGTTTACTGAAAATGTTGAACTGTAATCGGCGACTACCCGCGTTGAATGAAACTGGCGAGTTGTAATTGGCTAGCTATCTCATTCTCGCATGCACACATAGGTACTAAATAGAATGTAAACATTATTTCTAAACGAAAACCTTTAGTATAATGAACGTTTTATTCAGTAGTCGTAGAAAAAATACACTAGTGCATGATATGATTTTCTGTTTACAAATTTTCGATCTTTGAGGCGATAATATACAGGCTTAGAGCTAATTAACAGACCACTACAGGGTGCCCGTTTTTAGAGAAAATGCATAGGGATCTCAGTTATCTTAAGAGATTACGAAGAAAATGGAAGCAAGTTTTTTTTTTGTGCTGAGTAGTAATCTGAAAAATGATTTGAGCTGTCATTATTGGTTGTTAAAATATTGGAAAAAAAATACAAAATTTCAATTTTTTTTAAATTTAATGACCAATTTTCAACGTTTTTACCGTTTCTAACAGAAACATTATTAGGACACTTTTTTTTCAACAAGGAACCCAAAAATAATTTTCAAATGCTCTAAGAACTTTAAGATGGCGAAAAATCGATAGTTATCGTTTTTTCTTATCTACGCGCATATTGGATTTTTCCAAAATATTACAACACAAAGTGTTATACCTACATCTTGGTAATCGCAAATATAAATTGCGTTCAAAAAGAGAAAAATCCAATGTGGCGGCGTCCATAAAAAAATGATAACTATCGATTTTTCGTCATCTTGAAAGTGCTAGAGCGATTTTAAAATTATTTTTTGATTTCTTGTTGAAAAGTATCCTAATAATGTTCGGGTTAAAAAAGACTAGCTTGATTCATATTAATTAAAAAAAATAAAATCAAAAATTGTAAATTTCATATTTTACCAATATTTTGACAACTAATAATATAAGATAGCTCAGATTTTATATAGCTTAGATTACTAATCAGCACAAAAATACGCAACTTTGCCCTTATTTAACCGATTCTATTTTCTCTAATAACGGACAACCTGTACATATACGGATATCTTAAAAGATGTACATTTAAATTTAAAAAAAGTTGCACTTAGGTATTTATGATTTGATACAAAATCTGATTCGAAATCAAACATTTCTATAGGAGTTACCAAAATACATATTGGAATAACTAAAATTTCTATTTTTGAAATCAGATCAGATAATCAGATAATAATCAGATAATCAGAGTGAAAAATTTTTTGACGTTTTTTCGATTTTTTCCGGGTCCGTTTTCGGGGTGAAGGAGCGTTTTTCTTTTGTTTCTTTTACGTTTTTCGGGAGGGGGGCTAAAATGTGCGGCCGGGGAGCGCGAAAAAACCGTTGACAGTTCTGGCACTTTTGACAGCTGTCAAATGTCACTTTTTTTAAAAGGCGCGCAGGGGAAAACGCACGCGTGTCCCGGGTGCGCGCGGAAAAGGGGAGTTTGAAAAGGGCGGGCGGGGGGCGGCCAAAATTATGGGGGCGGCGAAAAGGGCGGAAATCTGTCACGGCCGAACGGTTCGACGGAAATGTCCCGTTTTCGCAAATTTTCTCGGAATCTACTCCCTCTTCAATTGCTGAAAGTTTCGCGACGCTGTGACAGACCGTCGCGAGGTTATTTAGGAAAAGGCTTTTTTTTCGTTTTTTCTCGGTTCTAAATTTCCATAAATTTCCGACAGCTATAACTCGAGAACGGTTCGTCGTAAACGGGTCGGGTTTGTGGATTTATCCGTTTCCAAAGTTTTCCGATGAAATACGAGCGGTTCCGATTTTTCCCGACCTTTTCCGAGCTCCAAACAAAAATTCCCCGAAAACGCGGACGCGCGAACGAAGCGAAACTGGCCGCGCGACCGTGACCGCAAAGGATGCGCGGAAAAAACGCGCCCGTCAAATTTGACATTTCTGACAGATGTCAAAAGTGGGACAGCGGAGCCGCGCGTTAGCGCGCAACGATTCTCGCACGTGCGGCCATTTTGGAAGCGTCTCGACGTCGGAAACGCGATTCGGCGAAAAAAAATTCTAAAAACATACAGGGTGTCCCGTAAATGTCGAAAAACCGCCCAGACAAAATGGCCGCCGCGTTTTTCACGAGACCCGCACCGATCGATCGCGTTCGACGGCGCGAAAAAAATTGGCGCGAAAAAAACGCGAAAATCTCTCGCGCGACTTGGGAAAACGCGAAAAACGCGTTTTTAACGCGATTTTGCCGTAACGCGAATTTCGAAAAATCGCGTGAAACGGACGATGCCTCCGATCGGATTTTTTCTCGCGGATTCGGAAAGGTCTCCGTTATTAGAGTCCCAGATAAATTACCCGACTGTTCTCCGACCGTCCGTGTAGACAAAATGGCGGTTTGCGCGAAAACAATTGCATAATTTTTTTTTCCGCATGGCAAAACGGGGGGGCTATCTCCTCTGAAGGCGCCGATAGTCGAGATTAGTGGTTGCCGGACTTGCATACTAGAGACATGTCGGCAGTGCGTAGGCTAGGTTTAATTTCGATATCTTTAAAAATGGCCGCTTTAGAGCGATTTGAAAATGGCCGACGAAAAAAAAAGAAAAGACAACTTTGACAGTTTACAGATGACAGACGGTGACATCAATAGAAACCAAACTTGGTGTGAATGTTTACACATATCTTGGCTATCCGACGGTATTACAACGAAAATTTCCGATAATTCTCGCAAAAGTTATTATTGATCGTTTTCCGGAAAACACTCGGAAATTTGCGAAATTCGCGAAAATTGCGTTTTTTGACCACCGGAAAATTTCAAGATGTCGCGGGAAAGTTAGTGAGAGAAATTTTCCAAAAATTTTTATCGGGATCATCAAATGACGTGTACAGCTCTCCAAAATAAGCGTTCCGAGGTTTCCACGTTTGACAATTTTTCCAAGATGGCGGATTAAAGTCGAGGGTCAACTTTTTTGTAGACGTTTTCGGGGGGGCTATCTCCTCTGAAGATACCGGGCCCAGAGACTTGCGGTTACCGGGTTCGCGTAGTCGAAACATGGAAGCAGTCCGTAGGCTATATTTGATATTGATATTTTACAAAATGGCCGTTTTACCGCGACTTTAAAATAGTCGATGAAAAAAATACAAATTTTGACTTTGACAGTTCATAAATGACAGACGGCGAGTATGACGAACGTCAAACTTGATGTGCCGAAAGATATTTCTCTTGGCAATCCTTCGGTACTCAAACGAAACGATTCCGACGTTCCGTTTGACAATTATTAAAGATCGCGTCCGAAAAAACACACTTTTTTTCGTGATTTTTTGAGAAGAAAATGCGAAATCAACGCCATCTTAAAAAACTTACCGCGTCGAAAATATCCGCGAAATTTGAACAAAAACTGCTTCTGTAGATTGTCAAAGCATGTAATAACACGATCGTGTGAGTCTATACACGTTTCTCAGAAAATGTCGGAGTTACGGGCGTTTCAAAATGGCCGACTTTTTTGACGTTATTTCGACTTTGACGTTTGTAAAAATTGACATTTCGGAAAACTTGCAACGGCATGTTAAGGCCACATGTATTTCCGTCATTTTGATGTATCTGCCAACTCTGTCCGGCTGTTTTTAACAAAATGGCGGCTGATTGAGTTGAACGGAGACAATAGCTTTTTTGCCGTTTTAAACTGAAAATACAAATTTCGGAGCACTTTTCCAAACCTTCCTGTATACAAACTATAAGTGATATCGAAACCAACTCAACTACCAGCGATAGACAAAGCACGCAGAAACATCGTGTTACCATTCGTTCGCGCGGTTTTTTCAAAAATGGCGGAGCTACGAGCGTTTCAAAATGGCCGATTTTTTTTGAAAAAATTCCGAGTTTGACGTTTGAAAAATGACAGTTGCGATTTTTTCCGGTCCCTCTTGCATCAATATGTCATTGCTGCACATTTTGCCTGTACGATGAAACCAAAATCTGGCCGCCATCTTGATTTTTAGATTTTATCTAAATTTTTCCGTGTGCAGACACACGTGTCTTTTTCCGATTTTTTTCAACTTTTTAATTTTGACATTTTTTAAATGACAGTTTCAATTCTTTTTTCAAAAACATTTCGTGAGGGTGTCGTAGCTCGGAGTTTTTTCGTTCCGGTAAAATTATAAAATTTCCGCCATTTTAATTTTCCGAATCGGAAAAAATTATTTCCTCGGTCGTGTTTGCCAAATTTCAGCAAAACCTGACATATGGACGCCATTTTCTCCGGAAATATGCACGCAAACGAAAAACGGATTTCGGATCTGAATTCAACGCGCTCCCGACGTGCCAAGCTGCGAATTTCAGCCGTTTCTATTTTTTGAAAATTTTTATCAAAAATTTGAATGGGGTCTATGAATTTTTTTGATCACAAATTGTTTCGTCGTTTTCTCCGGAACGGTGAAAGTTTTTTGGAATATTTTTTTTTCGGTCGACAGAGTTCATCGATAAGAAGCGTAACGTGAAATTGCGATCGCAAAAGTTTCCAAAATGGCCGTTACAGACGCTTTTGAAAATTCGCAAAAAAAAATTTAAAAAATCGACTTTGACAGTTTATAGGTGACAGACGGTTACGTCAATTGCGACGAAATTTTGCAGTCTTCAAGAACCGTTTCTCAGCTACACGTCGATACCTTTTCGATCATTCCCCGACAGACATGGCCAAAGTTACGGTCAAAAATGTCCGAGCGGTACAATTTCACGTTTAAAAACTTCACGATTTTAGACCAAAATCAATGAAAATCAGCTATGTTTTCGAATTTTTTTTCTCGGTAATTTCCGTACATCGGGACTCGCGGATCATTTTAGCAGGGTAGTAGAAGAGTTGGTCTGTCGGAATTCTCAATTTTTGTCGCTTAAATTTCCAAAATGGCGACGCTGTGAATTTTCGAAAATGGCCGATTTTCGCTTCCAATCTTTGGACTTTGACGTTTAAAAAGTCGCATTTTCGTATTTTTTTCGAGTTTTTTTCACGACCACGTTCAAGTTAAGGATAATGCCTTTCTTTTTGAATTTCAAAAAAAAAATTGTATCGCGACTTTTAACGTCACAGCGATTTTTTTCGCTGAAAAATAAAGGAGTTCGTTCACGATTTTTCGCATTTGGCATTTTTTATTTGACACTTTCGATTGTTTTGCCATTCTTTTTTCACGGTCAGGTTCGAATCGCGGGTATTCTCTTTAATTTGAAAAACGGCAAAAATTATTTCAACCAAAAATTACACCGCTACCAAAATGAATTTTGTTACAGTGAAAAAATGATGTTTTTCAATTACTTTTGATTTTGACGTTTGAGAAGTGACACTTTAAATTTTCTTTTTGTTTTTTTCTCACAATAGGATCGTAATTTTGAGTTTCTTTGTTACGTCAAAATTACAAGTTGACCGCCATTTTGATTTTAAGAGTTAAAAAAAAATTATTTCCTTTGTTCGAAACGCCCGTTTTCCAATGTTTTACCATATAATCTGATATTTTGGACGCCATTTTCTCGGAAAATAAAAGCGAAAAAGAAAAACTGACAAACGGCCCAGGCTCCGCAACAGCACGTTCGTTCCCCCTTTTTTAGTAGCACCGCTCCCCTCATTCCCTTCTCTCTCTCTCTCTCTCTCTCCTCTCTCTTTCTAGCCCGCCGCGTTAGCGGCCCAGGTTCTGCAACTCCAAACAATTCGTTCACTCTTTTTTAGTCGCACTCTCTGACCCCCCGCCGCGTTAGCGGCCCAGGATCTGCGACTCCAAACAATTCGTTCACTCTTTTTTAGTCGCACTCTCTGACCCCCCGCCGCGATAGCGGCCCAGGCTCTGCGACTACAAACAATTCGTTTACTCTTTTTTAGTCGCACTCTCTGACCCACCGCCGCGATAGCGGCCCAGGCTCTGCGACTTCAAACAATTCGTTTACCCTTTTTTAGTCGAACTCTCTGACCCCCCGCCGCGATAGCGGCCCAGGCTCTGCGAATCCAAACAATTCGTTTACTCTTTTTTAGTCGCACTCTCTGACCCACCGCCGCGATAGCGGCCCAGGCTCTGCGACTTCAAACAATTCGTTTACTCTTTTTTAGTCGAACTCTCTGACCCCCCGCCGCGATAGCGGCCCAGGCTCTGCGACTCCAAACAATTCGTTCACTCTTTTTTAGTCGCACTCTCTGACCCCCCGCCGCGATAGCGGCCCAGGCTCTGCGACTCCAAACAATTCGTTCAATCTTTTTTAGTCGGACTCTCTGACCCCCCGCCGCGATAGCGGCCCAGGCTCTGCGACTCCAAACAATTCGTTCGCTCTTTTTTAATCGCACTCTCTGACCCCCCGCCGCGATAGCGGCCCAGGCTCTGCGACTCCAAACAATTCGTTCAATCTTTTTTAGTCGGACTCTCTGACCCCCCGCCGCGATAGCGGCCCAGGCTCTGCGACTCCAAACAATTCGTTCAATCTTTTTTAGTCGCACTTTCTGACCCCCCGCCGCGATAGCGGCCCAGGCTCTGCGAATCCAAACAATTCGTTCACTCTTTTTTAGTCGCACTCTCTGACCCCCCGCCGCGATAGTGGCCCAGGCTCTGCGACTCCAAACAATTCGTTCAATCTTTTTTAGTCGGACTCTCTGACCCCCCGCCGCGATAGCGGCCCAGGCTCTGCGACTCCAAACAATTCGTTCGCTCTTTTTTAATCGCACTCTCTGACCCCCCGCCGCGATAGCGGCCCAGGCTCTGCGACTCCAAACAATTCGTTCACTCTTTTTTAGTCGCACTGTCTGACCCCACGCCGCGATAGCGGCCCAGGCTCTGCGACTCCAAACAATTCGTTCACTCTTTTTTAGTCGCACTCTCTGACCCCACGCCGCGATAGCGGCCCAGGCTCTGCGACTCCAAACAATTCGTTCACTCTTTTTTAGTCGCACTCTCTGACCTCCCGTCGCGACAGCGGCCCAGGCACTGGGATTCCAAACAATTCGTTCACTCTTTTTTGGTCGCACTCTCTGACCCTCCGCCGCGATAGCGGCCCAGGCTCCACGACCCCACGTTCGTTCAATTTTTTTAGTCGCACTTCTACTCTCTCTCTCTCTCTCTCTCTCTCTCTCTTTCTCTTTCCCTCTCTCTCTCTCTCTTTCTCTCTCTCCCGCCGCGTTCAGGCTCCGCGATTCAACGTTCGTTAACTTTTTTAATCACACATATGCCCGCCGCGTTAGCGACCCTGGCTCCACGATCCCACGTTCGTTCACTATTTTTTTCCTCGCAAAGCTCATCTCTCTTTCTTTTTTTAACTCTTAACTTTTTTCAATCACCTTTTCTACATTTTTCCTTTTCCTTTTTCATTGAATCTTTTTTCTCTGCCCCCCCTCCACCTTTTCCTTTCCCTGCTTTCGATATTATTTATTTAAACAACCAGAGCAAAGACAAAAGTAAAGGGTAAAATATTTATTTGTAAAAATAAATAATACTATTCATACACAACGATTTATTTATAAAAAAAAAATATTTATTTATAAAAGTTTTAACTATTCACGCAACCTTTGAAAATTTTTTTTCGCCCCGTTACCCCCCGCCAAACTTAAACACCAACATCCTCATGTCCCCCCTTACCCCCCTAACACATTCAACCATAACCCTAAGCCACAGTACTAGTAATAGTTTCTAAATCGTGTGACCGAATTGAATGAAGCCCGTTAATTTTGAGCAACCATAGCCAACTTTGTTATTCATTATGGCCGCCATATTGGATTTTGGAACCGTTAATTAAATAGAGCCAAAAAAATCCGAATTCGACGACATCCATACCTAAGTCATAAAAATAACATATTTTTGTAAAAATTTAGGTTAGATATGTAAAAACACACACCTACCTAGCTAAGAAATCCAACGATGTATCAAATTCAAAATGCCTATTGACGCCATATTAAATTTCGCCATGGTTTCAGTCATAGTAACCAAGGTTTTGGAAATATTTTTTTTGCTTGACATATTAAAAAATATTTTTTATGGCTTTCTGGTAAGTTTTGTGGAATTATGAATTTTTGACTTTTTCAAATTCCACAAGGTGGGTGTAAAAATACATTATTTGGAAAAATTGAGTCAGTTTAAGACAAGACAACACCCAATACCTATCTTTTAATATTTATGGATAATAAATTATTTTGATTTAAATAAGTATTCTACGCCACTGGCTTTTACAGGACACAACATCAACAATGACTGGTCTAGATTTGAATGTAAAAGTGCTGCCTAAGCTTTAGCAGCTGATCAGAAAAGCAAGTTTTTTTTAATGATTTTTTGTGCACAATATTTAACCGAGGTAAATTTTGGAATCTGTAGATATTGACGGTTGATTATAGTGTCTATTTTCATTATTTTATCGCGAAAAGCACCGAAATTTCATTAAATTGAGTGCAGTATGTTTATAACAGACCGCGAGAAGTCCGCTTCCGACGTGCCTCTTTAGCTCAGTGGTAGAGCACTGGTCTCGTAAACCAGGGGTCGTGAGTTCAATCCTCACAGGAGGCAGGAAGCTTTTTGATTGGTTACTTATCTGAGTCACGTTTTTGCACCGAAAATTGTTTTTTTTTTCCATTTAAAAAGAATTTACATTCTTTTAATATTTTGTAATTTTCTAATTTTTTATAAGTAGACATTTCTTACGACTTTTTGCTCTAACAATAAATTTTACCTACTCACTTAATAAGTGTCCCTCGGCGTAATCTAATTCCATCATTGTGTATTTTTTAGTTTTTATTTTTTGTTCGCATTGAGTCAACAAAAGTGAGTTATTACTTGGAATAATAAAAATTCTTACTTATCTTATAAGTCAGATTTTTAAATAGGTTTTAATTTAAATAGGTATTTGACTTATATCTTCGCTTATATCTCAGAATTTTTTATTTGGGATGTCCCTTCCAGAGCTTCGTACCCTTCCAGAGCTTCGTAAAATTCTGAGTTACAACTCGGATAATTAGAATGTTTAGTTATAAGTCAGAATTTCAAATATCTGAGATATTTGACTTATATCTCGTAATTTCACCGAGGTACGACACTTGGAATTTTGCCTTAAAATTTCGAGTTATAATTCCGAATATTATAATTTTTAATATAAGTCAGAATTTTAACTATCTGAGATATTTGACTTATGTCTCGGAAATTCGCTGAGTTATAACTCGGAATATTGGAATTTTTAGTTGTAAGTTAGGAATGTTAAATATATGAGAGAATTGACTTATATCTCGGAATTTCACCGAGGTACACTGGGAATTTTGCCTATATAATTCTGAGTTATAAGTAGGAATATTACAATTTTTATTTATAAGTTAGAATTTCAAATATCTGAGATATTTGACTTTATATCTCATATCTCGGAAATTCGCTGAGTTATTATAACTCGGAATATTGAATTCTTAGTTATACCTAAGTCAGTATTTTAAATATCTGGGATATTTAAATTTCCAAATTATAACTCAAAATTAAATTCCCAGTTGTAACTCCGAAATATAAATTCTGAGAAATTCCGAGAAAAACCAGTGAAACATCGTTGTCTCTGTCTTCACCGTACCGTTTGGGATTGGGTCGTTCAGATTGATCTCAAAAATCCACTTTTTAGTCTTGCTCACTGATGACTTTTCTACCTGTAAACCGATTTTCCAAATCTAGGGCTCATGTCAAAGCTAAAACTCCAGATAAGAACAAGCTAGAATGATGCTCGACTCAAGACAAAAATTCCAAATTAAGTAACTTAAATTTGAATGGCCCTCGAAATCTTGTAATAAAACATAAAATTCTTGAACAGTTAACGTAGTTAACACTGATCGGTGATGATTTTTGGTTCAAGGTCTGTAGGACCTTATTTTGTTGAAAATTATCATGGAAATGGTGTTTTTTTGTTAACGACGAACGTTGCGGGAATATGATGTAACTGCAATAATAAATTATGTTTTGCCTGAGATGAAAAAAAATGTCGAAGCAATATACCGATTGTCAAATGCATTGTTAGACAGTGGTCCAAATACTTAGTCAAAAAAGGGCTGGAACTGCGTTTATTAGAAGTTTGATGATTTTTAAATGGTAGGTATTAGGGAGTGCCCATAGAACACTCCAGCCAGCCTATAGTTGGACCCCCTTTGGCAAAAAGGAACCAACTGACAAAGTCACATAGAGGAGAAAAACGGGTTTTAATAAAATTTCTTAAAAAAAAATTAGTAGAGAATTTATAGAGCTTTAAGTTATTGTTAACTGGTTTTTTATTTCCAAAAATATTACATCTTGTTCCTTATCTAAAAAAGTAACATTCTTAAAATTTCAATTACATCTTATTGCTCATAGGTGGCGCAAGTAGCTATTTAAGGTTAGATCTCTATTGCTAATTTATAAAACACATTTTTGTGATTTTAAAGAACCATCAGCTAACTCATTTTAGCAAAATTTGTCAGTTGGTTCCTTATTGCCAAAGGGGGTCCAGTTTTCCCCCTCTGATCCGCAAAGGGTGGCTGCCATTTTGAATCGCACTCTCATTGAACAGCTACAGTTGGGAACTTTTCTTGAAATTTCTTATGGTGCAAAAGGTAAAAGTTTCCAAAAATGACACCTTTGGGGGGGTGGGGGGGGGGGGAATGAGCCAAAATAGGTTATGACAAAAATTCTAGTATTTGAGCTGATATAATGACATATTCCCTATGACATATATGACGGGTATTTTAATTTTTTCCATTTCAAAATACTCTTCAAAATGATTTACGGTAATTGTATACATCCGCGGCTCCTACGTTTCATAAATTTTTTCGGGACCGAGGAGCGAAATAGGGGTACTGGGTGGGTAAGAAGCTAAAAACAGCCATTGCAAACTAATATCAAGGTCACCACTAAGGCCTCTTTGGCACTACGGTGGAATTTCTATTTTTTTTTTTCACTTTCAGGGCAAGGAAAATCTTCGAGAATAACAATAGCACAGTTTTTATTTTGAATTTTGCGTTTATTTTGCATCTATATATTCCAAAATACGCGACATCGCTCGCTATTATGGTCCGACTACGTTTGAATGCGGTTCGTAAGTTGCGTATGTTACCAGACCGGCTCTGGTGTTGATATTACGAGTTTCCGCCGTCCACTCGACACTCTGACCTTGCATGTTTATTGTGATTTTCGCTGTTCTAAACAGGACCGCACTCAGGAAGACCTTCTTTTGATGCCCTTTTGTTCGCTTATCTTTCATTTGCAAGGCAAATTAATACCTTCCTGGTGTTACTATAGGTATGTCCTCCACCCCTATATAGGTGCCATAGTAAAACTGTAGGAGCCGCGGATGTAAATAATGACCTGATTTACTTCAAGTCAGAGTTTTCACCAAATTCATGACTGAGGCTTTCGTGGTCGTTGATTAAGAATCCGATATCTGATTTTCAAGAAACGAAAAACTGACGTCTTTCATTTAGGTAAATTTATCGCATTTTTAATTAGATTTGCCCAAAATCCAAAGATTTCCAAAAAAATATAAGCCCTGATTCAATGTTTTTTATCTCCCTATGTTGTTTTGTCGCCGATATTGATATTTAAATGACTGGCAGAATTGGTTCACAATAATAATTTCAACGCGGAAGTAACTGCATATTTTCGACTATTCAAGGTAAAATTTTCACAAATTCTGTCACCACAAATCGCGTAAACAATGCATTCAAGCAAAAGAAGACAAAATCACCGTGAAAAGGTATAATCATGCACAGTCTTACGAACGTGGGAAAAGAATGGCACATACTGTGGACAAAACGTTAGGACATAAATATCAGGAATTCTGCTCTAGGCATTTAATTCGTTTTCAGTGCAGTTGAATAACCTTTTATTCCTGTGAATAGGTTTTTTGATGCATCGGGAAGGCCGAGGAATCCGCATTCTTTCTTTTCTGTTTGAAGTATACCTGCTACTGTTTGTTTGTTCGCAAACAAACACACCACACAAGTTATGCTTGTGGGTGTCAGTCAGGTCAGGTGTCACATAGGTAAGGTACCATACAGGGTGTTTCAGTCATAATATCAAGTTGAAGTGACAGAGAATAACATCAGGTAATGTAACAAGAGAACTGGTAAAACAGCACAGCCGGTGGTCGGTGGCTTGTGTGCAGATGTCGCGAAATTTGTTAATCAATTCATATACCTATTAAGTCAAACAGGTTAACTTCGATAAAGTGTGAAAATTGAATAAAATATCAATAACAATAATATTTTCCTAGTTGTGCTGGTGGGTGTAAGTGCATTTAGGCTTATTGGGAAAACTGTAGATACGTTCTTGGCTTCAATATTATTAGTATTACCTACCTCATTTTAATTTGTTTGAATTTACTTTTTAGCATACTTTTTACCCTCATAGTTTAAGTATAGGTATACCTAAACAGAATATTTGTTTGTTGTATAAAAGGACTTAACGTCATGGCTTTTTAGCGGTAAAAGCATAGTAACGATTAAGGAAATGCTTATTACCTGTTCCTGTTATTACCTGCCCATACCTATTATTCCTATTGAGATTTTTGTGAAAAAATGTAATATGCTGTCAAATTGTGTGAATGGTGATGGAACATTTATGATGCTGCTTTAGTTGGCATCATATAGCTTCTTTTGTTAAATTCCTATTTCCGGTAAATAAATGATGTAACTTAAAAAAAGAACCTTGTAGCGTGTGGAAGATTGGCTACCTTAAACACAGATTTATACCAAACTGACAATTGGGTACTTATTACTTATTATAGTTTTGCCCGAGGTTTTGCCTTTTGTGTGAGGGAAGTTTCTTGCAACCGAAAACAATTGCGCGGGTGGTTTACCTATACATACTTACTTGGTACAGTGGAAAATCAAAAGATTAAAAACGCTGTAAGGCAAAATAAACGAAGAGAAAATGGACTGGCACAAAATATTGACAACAGAATGTTTCCCTAATAATAAAGCAAAATACCTATTCCATATAAATGTAACGTGTCCAACACCTTTTTATCCGCGAGTTTATATACCTCGAATGGTCTTTTGTTGTTCGTTTTGCGACAAAAGAAAGCTTGCTTGGGGCAAACGTAATGTATATCATTCACTGATGATGAAGAGTTTTTCAACAAAAATACAATCAATTCCATCCAAAGAATCATGGGCCGAAGACAATCGACATGCTATTGTAGAACGAAGCCATCAATAATTTTTCCATGATGTAAGTATGGTAGATTGCAATCATATTGGGTATTTTTCTATTGAACCGTATGCACTTTCTGCCATTAAGGCCGAGCTGTGAATCCCATTGTTATTTCTATAAGAAGTTCCAGCCGCGCTTCAACTCGTGGGAGTTGTGCATCCCGATCAATGGATATAGGACGAGGAGGACGTTTTATCCATAATAACTCCAGATAACAACACCAGACACCAGATTTGGGTCATATGAATTTTTCTATTTGGAATTATCTCAATAAGGTCTTGCACGGTTTAATATTTAGAAGATCCGCGCAATCGAATTATCGCATCGTATCGAAACCAATTACGAAGAGCTTTGAAGATCCAACGAAGCGAATACTGCCAAAATTGATTGTAAGCAACCTTTAGTTTAGTTTACTAGACCCTCAATAATTTTTTTTTTAGTTTTTTTTTTTGAATCCCTCCGACGCTCTTAAGAGCGGTGTGCATGAGCGGAGATATCGATTCACGTTGGAGGTTGTATTCCTCAGAACACTTCCCATAAAATATCTGTAAAACAGGCTCAGGTCAGCAACTTTTCTTCGATGGTCACTACCTATATATGTTGGTTCGACTATATCGAAATTTTTCGAAAGCTGTTGGAGACGTATAAAATTTCTTTTGCACGGAACAGTTTTCCAAGTTTTTGAGAAGCACTCTTCGCCAGACCTGTAACATAATCATGCCAAGACATGTTTGCCCCCAGACTCATGCCAAGCAAACGAAGAGATGGCGATGGAAAAAGAGACCATCACCATATCTGGCTCTATAAACTCTAAACCGTTGACTTTTTTATAGAAGTTGACAGACTGTGTTTTCTCAGCATTAAACTGCCCATTTCTTTCACCCCAAAATTTAGAATTTCTTGGAAATCTTTGTTAAGTATTGAGACTTTTTACTCTCTGCCAAAAAGTGCGTCGATGGGCGAAGTTCGCGCATCTAAGGTATAGGAAGATAATTAAGTGTACTGCATGTCATCGGCAAAAGTGTTAATTGGGTTTATTGTCGTTTCGAGCAGATAATTAATATACAGGGTTATTCACGGTATACGCCACAGAAGTTTATGGCCGTGTCTCTGGATTTTAGGATCTTTTTATTTTTGGAGTGGATAGAGACCCGGCAGAGGTACATTTTAAAATTATATTCATAATGTACAGGATGTCCCAAAAGCATGAAACATATCAAAGTTATGTTTTTTTAAATGGAATGCTCCTATGTTATTGCATTTTTAGATTGCCTAGGAAGAAAAAAGAAGATTGGCTTTTACAGTTGGTGTTTAAATTCAGAAGTTTGTGAGTTATAAACAAGTGAAAATCGTAATTTTTCAAGTTCAAGGCCCTGTACAAGGAAAACGGCTCAAGATAGAGAAAAACGGCTTCCATGTCCCTATTTTAACTTTTCATGTACTATTCAATGATGTAGATGAAATGTTTATACAGGGTGATAAAAAAATTTAAAAATTCTGAGATTTCTCCACGCGTCTACAAATAAATAAATCAAAGAATGTACAAATGTTTCTATACCATAGGATAGTACATGAAAAGTTAAAATAGGGACATGTAAGCCGTTTTTCTCTATCTTTAGCCGTTTTCGTTGTACAGGGCCTTGAACTTGAAAAATGACGATTTTCACTTGTTTATAACTCAAAAACTTCTGAATTTAAACACCAACTGTAAAAGCCAATCTTATTTTCTCTTCTCATACAATCTAAAAATGCAATAACATAGGAGCATTCCATTTAAAAAAACATAACTTTGATACGTTTCATGCTTTTGGGACACCTGTACATTATGAATATAATTTTAAAACGTACCTCTGCCGGGTCTCTATCCACTCCAAAAATAAAAAGATCCTAAAATCCAGAGACACGGCCATAATCTTCCGTGGCGTATACCGTGAATAACCCTGTATATAAGAAAGAGAGTTGGAGATAAAATGGATCCCTGAGGTACGACGGCATTGATATAAAAGGTCTCAGGAAGAGCTGCATCGACGCGGCCACTCGCAAGCTGCGTGTAAAGGAAATAATGAATTTCCTTAATTTTGAATTGTGCCGCGCGCCGCGCAGGTAATGGTGTTGTAGGTAGAGGTGGAATGAACTCACCAGATAATAATATAATTTTATTTATCAATCAGTAATTATTTTATCTGAAATGAGTAGTTATAGTGGTTGTTATTGTATTCCATTTATTTTAAGAAAGAACCCCCATGTAAAAGGGAATAGACAAAGCGAGGCAATAAACTTTGAATGTCGTTTCTTTGTTTACAGGTGGGTTTTTTAATTATTGTAATATAGTTTAATATTAGTAGTAGTTTAGTAATTAGGTAGTTAATAGAATAAAACTTTGTTTACAGAGCAACAACAGTCTAGTTTATTATTTCAATTTGTCGACCTTAGAAGATATAGAGGATAGCTATTATAACATTATAAAACGACATTTTTAGTTTAAAATTGAAATAATTATGGATAAGCTACGATTTGAATTTACACTATTGCCTGGAAATGATGGAAAGTCAAACATTTACTCAATTACTTCCATAGCCACAAGCGATAATAAAACGTATGCAATACCAGAAAAGTTTCAAGCAGTTAATTATCATAAGGATATACTTAAAACAACTACATATAATAAAGTGAAAAACAGTTTAGAAAAAAGGTACCAGATTAGAAGAGTCTGGATAACAATGACCGATGAACTTAGAAAAACCTATATAGATGATGATGGTAATTTACAATTTGGGGATCAATTTCTCGAAGAAGTGCATCCAGAACAACTAGCTACTTCACAAAAAAAAGAAGCAGATACATTAGAAAGATTATTTGAAAAACTAGTAGAAAATACACAAGCAAATAAACAGCAGAGCTTAAAACACATTGCAGAGAAGTTTGTGATTGAAAAATTTACAAGCAGAAATTATAACGCAAGCCTATGGATTGATACTTTTGAAAAAGAATGCACCCGCTTTGATGTAACAACAAATGACAAAAAAATTGAAATTCTCAGATTGTTCATGGATGGGTCCTGTGTAGAATGGTACAGTTCAATGATTATGAAACTAGGGATAGGTTCAGAATGGACAACATGGAAAAATAAATTCTGTGAATCATTTGCAAACAAGGGATGGAATCCAGTCACTTATGCATTGTTATTTAAATACAAAGATGGTTCGTTGTTGGATTATGCCATAAGAAAAGAAAAACTTTTACTAAATATGAGAAGATCAATTGACAAGGGTACCTTAGTGGATCTCATTGCAGCCGGTTTACCAGAGTTCATCCTAAATAGAATTGATAGAGAAGCACTAGAAGATACAGTGGATTTGTTTAATGAAGTTAGCAAGTATGAACATTTAGTAAATAAAAGAAGCATTTTTGGTAAGAAAAAAAGTGAAAATGTAAAAACTAGTAGTAAGAGTAGAGACTTAAACCCATGTAAAATTTGTGAAAAATTGAACAAAGGTAATCGTTATCACTCGGAAGCTATATGTTGGTTTAATAAAAGAGAGGAAGATAAGGTAAGGAAAGATTTCATAAAACATGTAAACAATTCAGTACTAGAAGCCGAATTAAACGAAACTAATCAAAAAAACGAATAGTGACACCATTAATAAATGTCAAACTACGATTGAATGATAAATTAGAAATACAGGGGGTTTACGATTCAGGTTCAAACGTTTCTCTGATTAATTCGAAGTTATTGAAACTAAAAACAAGGGGAAATAATTTGAATATAACTGATTTGGTAACTATTAATGGTGTTAAAAAAACTAGTGGTTTGACAACTTTGAAAATAAAAATTTTTGAATTAGAAAAAAATGTAGATGTTTACATTATTGATGAAGAAAATTTTAAATATGATTTTTTGATAGGATTAGATTTAATAAAAAAGTTCAAACTTGTGCAAAATGAGGATTTAAAAATAACTCAAAAACACAGTCTGAATAATAAAAATAAAATAGAAGAAATTTCTGAAAATAAAAATACAAATCCTGCATTAGATAGTATAGAAGATAACACTAACACTACAAAAAACTACAAAATAAATTTTAATGAGCATATAAAGGCGGAAGATATCGAAGTAAAAATAAATCATTTAAATCAGCATGAAAAATCTGAAATAAATAGATTGGTATGCAAATATAAATCAGTTTTTGCCAAAAATAATTATGATGTCGGCACTGTTAATGGATATGAAGCGAGGATAGATCTATTAGTAGACAAATACTGTAGTAAGAGGCCTTACAGATGTACTATAAATGATAAAAAAGAGATAGAAGAGCAAATAGCAAAATTGCTAGATAATAAGCTGATAGAAGAATCCTACAGTCCATTTGCAGCGCCTGTCACTTTAGCATTTAAAAAAGAGGAAAACAAAAAATCTAGACTGTGTATAGACTTTAGGGACTTGAATAAAATAGTAGTGCCCCAAGCACAACCATTTCCGCTAATCGAAGACCTTATGATAAAGACGAGGAATTGCATATTTTTTTCCACTCTAGATATAAACTCAGCATTTTGGTCAATTCCTCTACGTATCGAAGATAGGAAAAAGACGGGATTCGTAACACAGGAAGGACATTTCCAATGGACCTGTTTACCTTTCGGACTAAAAACGTCACCGGCAATTTTTCAGAGGATATTAAGTAATATTTTGAGGAAGTATAAACTTACTGATTTTGCGGTTAATTATATAGATGACATTCTAATATTTTCTAAGACTTTTTCTGAACATATTAATCATCTAACACAATTGCTGGAAGCGATCAAAACAGAAGGTTTCAGGTTAAAATTTACAAAATGTACATTTGCATCAGATTTAGTGAAATATTTGGGTCATATAATACAAAATAATTCTATCAGACCACTAAAGGATAATTTGATTTCAATAAAGAATTTTCCTGTCCCTAAAACTCAAAAAAATGTAAGACAATTTTTAGGAAAAATCAATTTTTATCACGAATACATACCAAAGAGTGCAATAATATTAGATCCTTTGCATAATTTACTCAGGAAAAATCAAAAGTTTGTTTGGTCCGATGAATGCCAAGTAGCATTTGAGAGGATGAAAAACATGCTATGTTCCCAACCAGTTCTGGAAATTTTTGACCAAGATTTACCGATCAATATTTATACAGATGCTTCTTTAGAAGGGGTTGGAGCCATTTTAAAACAGACACAGCCTAATGGAAAAGAAAAACCAGTAGCTTACTTTTCAAAAAAACTAAGTGAATCTCAGAAGAAAAAAAAGGCAATATACTTGGAATGTTTGGCTATTAAAGAGGCTGTGAGATATTGGCAATACTGGTTGATGGGTAAATCATTTACAGTTTATTCAGACCACAAACCACTGGAAAACATGAATCTGAAATCTAGAACCGATGAAGAGTTGGGGGACTTAACATATTATTTATCGCAATATGACTTCAAAATAAAATATGCTCCAGGAGAGAAAAATGTGGAAGCAGACTGTCTAAGCAGAAATCCAGTATTAGAATCGGATGAAAATACAGATGATCAATTAAAGGTTGTGAACTTGATTAAACTGGAAGATATTCAAACAGATCAAAATAAAAATGAAGAAGTACAAAATAATAAAGACAAATTAATTGAAAAACATGGTATATACTTGAAAAAAGTTAGAAAAAAAGAAAAAATAATTTTATCAGAAGAATTTAGCGTTAAATTATTAAAAAACATACATGAAAACATGTGCCATATTGGAATTAGTCAAATGCAAAAGACGATTAGTCCACTCTACGTCGCAAAAAATTTGACCAAAAACTTGGAGAGAATTTGTAGAAGCTGTGAAGTTTGTATAAAAAATAAATCGAGAGGGCACGACAAATTTGGCTTGATGTCTCATCTGGGCCCGGCCACAAAGCCTTTCGAAATAATGTCTATAGATACAATTGGGGGTTTTGGAGGTTCAAGATCAACGAAAAAATATCTACATCTTTTAGTCGATCATTTTACAAGATACGCGTTCATCCTTACCTCCAAAACGCAGACTGCAAATGATTTTATAAGACTAATCATGAACATAACGGAATCGGAAGATATTGGTATGCTTCTCACCGACCAGTATCCGGGAATCAATTCGAAAGAATTCAAGAAATTCTTAAAGGACAGACGGATACCAATGGTCTTCACAGCAGTAAATGCACCATTTTCAAATGGCCTAAATGAAAGACTGAATCAAACACTAGTGAACAAAATCAGATGCAAGTTAAATGAGAGAGGAAAAAAGAGAGCCTGGACAACAGTAGCTCATGAATGTGTAAATAAATATAATGATACTAGTCATTCAGTCACTGGCTTTTCGCCACGGTATCTTTTATATGGTACAGATGTCGCAATTTTACCAAATGAACTACAGCGAGAAGTATCAAATAGCGACTGGGACAGAGACAGAAAATTAGCACTTAAAAATACAATACGATCACATAACTACAACAAAACACTATTTGATAAAAATCGCAAAAACCATGAATTCAACAAAGGGGATATCGTATATGTAGAAAATGGGAACAAGCTGAACAGGAAGAAATTAGATGAATTAAAAATTGGACCGTATAAGATTATTGAAAAAATTTCAAACTCAATATATAGGATAGACACAGGTCACAAAAAAAACAGAATCAAATCTTTTCCATATAACAAAACTTATTCCGGTTCCTACATTAGAAAATGAAGAAAAAGCAGAAACTGCAGAGGATAAATAGTGGAAAATTTCTTGAAAATTTTCTTATCCGAGGGGGGAGATGTAAAGGAAATAATGAATTTCCTTAATTTTGAATTGTGCCGCGCGCCGCGCAGGTAATGGTGTTGTAGGTAGAGGTGGAATGAACTCACCAGATAATAATATAATTTTATTTATCAATCAGTAATTATTTTATCTGAAATGAGTAGTTATAGTGGTTGTTATTGTATTCCATTTATTTTAAGAAAGAACCCCCATGTAAAAGGGAATAGACAAAGCGAGGCAATAAACTTTGAATGTCGTTTCTTTGTTTACAGGTGGGTTTTTTAATTATTGTAATATAGTTTAATATTAGTAGTAGTTTAGTAATTAGGTAGTTAATAGAATAAAACTTTGTTTACAGAGCAACAACAGTCTAGTTTATTATTTCAATTTGTCGACCTTAGAAGATATAGAGGATAGCTATTATAACATTATATAAGAAAGAGAGTTGGAGATAAAATGGATCCCTGAGGTACGACGGCATTGATATAAAAGGTCTCAGGAAGAGCTGCATCGACGCGGCCACTCGCAAGCTGCGACCTCCGAGGTAACTCGCAAGCCACAAGCAGAACTTCTCACGCATGCCGTAAGCCTGCAGTTTTGCCAACAATCCCCCATGACTGACATGCACGATCGAAAGCCCTAGAGATATCAAGCGTAACCACTGGAGACTCCCCATGGTGTTCGAGTTCGACTGCGCTATTCCACAGTTCCGTTACTATATAGGTGAGGAGGTCTCCCTCCAGTTGATTTCTGTTTGCGGAAGCCGTACTGGCGGTCTCTGATTATATTAGCTCCTACCAAGTACCTACTAAAAGGTTTGGGTAATAATAGCTTTCCCCATGATCGAAGATATTACTTAGAGCAGTGCTACTATAGCCGATAGTTGTTTGGTATGATCTTTTTGCCTATCTTGGTTTCCATCACCATGAAGGGATATTCCCTATTTATAAGAGATTTATAACAATGTCTGATATTTTGGATTCTATGGAAGGGATCATTGGCAAGGTTTTTCCCTGAAAATCGACGGAAGAGTATGAAGAAAATAATTCTGTCTATTATAGAAGCCATCTATCCGTGTAAGAGGTGGAATGGTGTATTTGGCGAAATTCTGGCTAAATGCCTTATTAGTGACCGATCGAAAAGCTGTCGATCCGTTGGGGACAGAAAAGAAGTTTATTCCTGATTCTTTGGTAATTAGCTTCCTTGGATTTTTGGTCTTTTATTTCTATGCAACAATGACGAAATTAGGTGTTTGCATTGGCGCCTGGTGCAAATGTAGGTCTTTATAGGAACTAAAACTCACCTAAAACTGAAGTCATAATGGGTTCATGAGGGAGGGGATAGGGATATCCAAGGCACCCAAATGACAACCAATAATGACTCAGATGAACGCTTTTTCATAGTTCAAGGCAGGGTTGGCAGTTTAAAACAAATGTGTTTTAAACAAATGTTTTAAAACAGTTTTAAACTAATTGATTTGTTTAAAACAAGATTCGACCTTGTTTTAAACAAAATGTTTAAAACTTGAATTTAAAACATAAAAAACATATTGGGTCTATCCTCGTATCCCTTTTATTTTTACTATTATCATAGTAGTTTTCCAGTGCTGTAGTATAGCAGGATTGCAGAAATAAGGTATTAAAACAAAAAATTTGATAAAGGATTTTTTTGACGGTTGGTATCACAAGTTTTTCTAATAGTACCTAATCCTAAAAAGTGGAACTAAACCTTTTTGGTCTTCCTCTGAATATTATTAGCTTTAAGCTTTAAAAGCAACTCATATATAAAATCTCATAAAAAAAGGTAAAAATTAAAGAAACTGTACGCTTCACTTATTAATTGAATGGCTAAGTGCAGAAAGGGAAGTACTGACATTTTAACGAAAAATGAGTTACACATGCTTTCATATAGTTTCGACCTAGCCCGATCGTTTGGCGCAGAAAAGAAAGTCATGCGATGCGATTTAGTTGTTCTTATAGGCTACGCAGAAAATCCCGTTTGATGCAGAAAAGGAAGTACTACAACAATACTTTCCTTTCTGCTCTTAATAGTTTTAAATTTGCGAGATTTTAAAAATAATAATGGCACAGATAAGGTAACACACAAAGTGAAACTCGCTCTTCTTCATAATAATTATTTATTTACATGGCACACATTAATAAAAAAAATGCGTCGATGCAGATTAAGAGCAGTGCCTACCCAGTTTATATTGATTTTCTCAGAACTAATATTTTGAAGTACTTCCCTTTCTGCACTTAGCCGTTCAATTAAATTAATTAATTAAAAATAAATATCTTATTTCTCTTTTTCTTTGGTTGCGGTTAAAATTCTTAAACCTGAAAATGAATTTTGACATTGAAGATTGTTGTTATAATATTCCCCTAAGGGCAGCTACACACATATAAAAAACAAGTTTTAAACATTTTAAACATGTTTTAAACTATGTTTAAAACACGAAATTTAAACATTTGCTCAAATTATGTTTAAAACAATAAAAACTGTTTTAAACAATAAAAAACAGGTGTTTTGTTTAAAATAATTTAAAACACGGATTTTGCCAACCCTGGTTCAAGGTCACACACAGAGGTGGATTTACAAATGTGCCGCCTATAGGCTGAATCAAATCGCCGCCTATTATTGTATTATTTAATCCCCGTCGCACGCAGAATCCCAGGGTCTTCTCCCGCGAATTTTTTTAATTTTTTGCTAAAAAAGTAATAAAAAGATCATAAAAATGCCAAAATGTTTATTCTGTAACAAGTGATGCTGCTTGTAAATGCAAGTCCAGGGCCCCCTCTCGAAAAAGCGCCGCAGGCAAATTTTTTTTCAATATCCAAGGTCACGTAAGTTCCCAGCACTCGAAAATATTTTTGGTCTTCGAAAATTTGCCGCCTACAAAAATTTGCCGCCGTAGGCTATAGCCTACCTAGCCTAATCGGAAATCCGCCACTGGTCACACATGTTTATATAGCAACTGAAAATGTTCTCATAGTTACAGAAAGGTAATACATTTTCAACTTATCAGGATAAAAAACATGAATAACGGCAGCTATACTAAACTGAACTGCTAAAAAATAGAGACATTTTTGAAATCAGCTTAGACAGGGGACAGGGGGGCAGGCATTCCGCAAATAGGGCGGCATGGAAAATTTTGTCAAATTATCGATTCCAAGAGCAGGCAAATACGTTTTCCTGATTTTCTTTCCCTTTTCTTCTCGAATCCTCTGGGGTTCCCCTATAGTTCCCGCATAGTTGCAGGGCCTGGCGCCATTGCTCATCGGTAAATCCGGTGTTGCTCTCAATTGTCGCTTGCTCATTATTGGGTCTCCAGCTACTCTTTGGATCTGTTGTGGAGTTCTTTAGATTCATTATTTCTCGGGCACTAAACTTTGCTTTAACATGAATGGGGCGGGACGTTTTATCCTGCTCGTAGGTAGTAAATCACGGTCGCTGGGGTAATTTTAAATTTTAGTTAATTTTATCAATTTTAACTGTTGACAGGATATTTTGGCAAGTCCGGTTCCTCTCAAAATTCAGCTTTCTACTCAAAGTAATGAAATGTCTGAACCTGAAACTATTTTATTATGCGAAATTCTTGCGTCATACTAATTTCTATAAGCTTTTAAGGGTTTAAAGTGCATTTATTCGTTTATTCATTTGTTTATCGATTTATTAATTTACTTAGTCTAGGACTTCTCACCAAAATTATAGAAAAAACTCAATGTAAAACTCGTTTAGATTTGCATTTGCCAAATTATTGAACTTTATGTTTTTTTTCGTGATTGAGACAGGCATCTAAGGACAATAAAAATATCTCCGAAAAAAAATTATTTGATCTTTTAAATTAGCCGAAAAAGAAAAAGAAATAAAAATCCAAAATGGACAAGATAATTTATGGACTCACATTGGGAGTTTGTAAATTATACCTACCGGTCATAAACGAGAACAGAGAGTCGTCATTTCTTGTTTTCATTGAGGTTCTTTTCAGCTTTCTTTTGAACGTATTATCGACAAAGGGTCGATTTATGGGCCTGCAGTTTCGTCAATAATGTGTATTGTGATTGGTGGTAGTAGCTTCCAGATGCCATAAATCATTTTGTATACTGGAATTTGTTAATTTTATATTTCATTTTACTGTACTAGTACTACTCATTAAAAGTTTGGATTCTTTTTTGATTTTTTTTTCAAACTTTTAAATTTCCAAATTTTATTAAAGCTACAAAAATTTTAAATCTGCCAAATCATGCGATGCCAAACTGACTATCTAGATTTTCAAATGCTTTTTTGGCCTTGTATGTCAGAATAAAATGCATCTCAATGTTAATTAAAGTTCAAATTTTAAATTTAAGACCTTTAGGATTAGATGAAGGCCTTTTACTTAACATTACTTCAGCTACCATGCAGAAGTTTTTCTCATCATTTTAGAAACATTCTATATAATGTTCTTTATTCTTTCTTAGAATAACTCGACAGTTACCGGTTCATGATATGAATATCTTCTTTGCAACGTGTGAAATTCAAAACTTATGGCTATATTATACTATACATAGATATAAATAAACGGGATACTAACTAAGTATATTTTTTATTATGTATTATATTTCTGTTCATCTTTTTGTATCAATCTGAATTTGGACACCTTTATGTTGTTTTGACAAATGCCTCCATGAGTCGGCTTTCCTCTAGGTCTCTAAGTGTGAAAAATATTTATTGCACTTATGTCCACACCGTGAATAATAAAATAACCATGCAATTCGATTATTAAACATTCTGATGATAGACTAATAATTATGTTTTTCTATAATTTTATAACAGTGCTAGCGCTAGCAAATAAATTGCATCTTCTTTGTAACAGGAATTCGTTAGTTAAATTTTTATTACTACAGATATTTGCATTTTAATTTTTCAGGAATTCCGGAGGACCAGTCGTCGAGACAGAGTGATGAATATTTATGATGGGAATTAATTTTAACACTTCTGTAGCTAAGACATTCCGATATTATAATTATAGAGAATAAAATTCCATATTTTAGATACAATTTAAAAAATTATTGGGTAGAAATTATTATTGAAACTTATTAGGTACTTAAATGATACCAGCACATCAACCGGCGCTCAATCTTAATTCTTATTAAAAAAAGACCGCTTCGTTGAAATGATCTACTTTCGCCAATGAATAAGCCTTTCGAAATTAAATTAAACTTACATTTCTCACTGGTGTCTTCTATTTTCCATTCTTTTTGCAACTGCTACACTTGCACTTTGCACTAAATCAAACAAACTGACTTAAGTCTTATTGCTCTTAACCGTTCATTTCCACATTCCCATTCCCAACAATTCAAGCAAAGGTAGCCTCTTCGCAGATGACACTTTAATTGTTACAAGAAACCAGAGAAACAAGTAGGTAGGTACCCAAGTATAAACTGCAGCACCCAGCATCCGCCAGCTTGCAAACGCACCGATTATCAGAATTCGCACCTTCAAGCTAAACGAATGTCACATAACTTGTCCGCAAACTCGACAGGTGGTTGCACTCACTAACCCCTAGATCGTCTATCTTTCCTCATTCTATAGACAGTTCTCACACTACTGCATCCAAGAGGAAGACCTATAAGATTCAAACTGGACCGTTTCTTCATTCCATCTCAGTCTTTTTTTTCTCTCTCTCTCTCAAACACTAGCCGCTGCTGGTATGGGTATCCTCGGAGAGGATGTCGATAACTGTGCTGCTGGACTGGCGGCGGTTCTTGTGTTGTAATAATAATATAGAGGTAGAGGAGACCCAGCGAGTTGGCATAGCATGGTATGGGCATGCATGGAGAGGAGAGTGTGTATGGTATGAAGCGAAACCTTGACTGAATGCTGCTTGGAATGCCACCCCTCCTACTTGACTTGGGAACAGTGTATGAACCCCAAGAGTTGCGTGCTGAAGTAAAGCTCAGCACACACATGATGATGTTATGGTTATGTGGCTTCTGATTTTAAGGCTACCCAATAGATAACTAAAAACTAAATATGAGAAATGGGGCGTCTAGGCCTGAGCGTCCAGATTTTTACTTAACGACTTACGACTTAAGTAAGTTTTGTCGAAAGCATGCAAACTAACACTTAAATAAAATCGCTTCCTCTATCATATTATCTTTTATGTGATACAACAACTATTATTTGAAATTATCAATATTAATAACTTTTCGATTTTTTTTTAATCGTTGAATTTTCTTGACCTTTTACAAAGCTCTGCCTGCTACTGTTAATAATTTAATACGATTGTTATTTTGAATAATTCAGAAAAGTGTTTAAATGAATTGATTCATGATTTTTTCAAGAGGAAACATGGGTCTTTACTATGTATAGGTATAGGTAAAACAAAGTTACTGCAAATGTTTAAATACATAAATAGTTTTATAGACGAACACAACACCCAAGGCACGAGTGGGATTTGAACCCACACGGTGACAGCATCAATGGATTAGTTGGCTTCTCTTCTAATCCGCTGAGATACCGCCTGCTCCAAATTCATCATTTACCGGTTCGTTAAAGGAAAAATTCGACATTATTACAGCGACTTAATTCATAACAACAGAATTGGGCAATACAGTCAAAGCTCCTCTTACCCGCAAATATTGCATATCGGTTTTATTACGACATAATATTAAATTGGTATTAGTTTATAGTTTAAATTTTTGTAATTGATGTATCCTAGCAAGTACATTTTTATAGTGTCCTATCAGCAGTATCAGCCACACATTCATACGTTTTCCTTCATCTCTATTGGCTTACGTGCAAGATGGGGCTGTCAAATCAAAAAGTAAACAACACTATTGCCCCACTATATAAATCCAGTCACTATAGATAATCCATCTTCCATATTCCATCTTCCATATTTATCGCGTCACTTGAAGGACAGACGTCCTTAACCAGCAACGAGCAGTACATTCTCTCCACAACTTTCACTAATAAAAAAATGTAAGTTTATTATAACCTCAGCAATATGTTCTGAAATATCAATCTGTTACTTTCACTTCTTAAGCAGAGGGTGACAGGGAAGTGATATTTCCGACAAGTAAATGGGAACAGAGATGAACTCTCAGCTCTCTTCTTGATGTAGAAACAGGAAGGAAGTCAAATTGCGATTGATCATAATATGTTTACCCATATTTTGTGCCATATCATATCTTTTTATCTACAGACACATCGTCGGTAACCTACTAACTGAGACAGATAGTCAACACTATAAAGAGACGAAAAATGAACTACTTTGGTCATATATCCTCCTAGGCTGAGATCCAGCATTGGTCCTGGCCCCCTGAGAGTGGTCTATTTTTCTTTGTTCCATTCTAGGTGGATCATGATCACTGCAGGCCATTGTTCAAAAAGCTTAGGATACTTCCGTTACCATCCCTGTATATAATTAGTGTTCTTTCTTATGATCCATGAAAAATATGACCAATTAATAAAGCAGTCAGACGTCCATAACTACTTATTCACACGTGGCACGGACGATATTCAGACAGATCGCTTTAGATTGACAAGATCGCGGAAGAATAGTCTAAATTATGGACTCTATAATGCACTGCTTGGATGTTTAAGGCTTCTTGACGCCTACAGGTTTAAAACAAGTACGCTCAGATCAGTCAGATCCTATCTCCTAAGTCACTGGCACTGCTTTTACTCAATTAATGAATATTTGGACGACGTGGTCTGTTGGGACGGTGCTCGCCGATGTGCTTATGACCTGAAACCTTGACTTGTTTTTATTGTTGTTTATACATCATTATCTCTAGTTTTCTATGTTTTATTATTGTACATGTTTTATTTTCTCGATATCAACTGCTTAGATTTTCCTAGAGTATACCGGGTGTCCCAGACTTAATTGACCAGGCCATATCTCATATACAGGTTGAGATAATCGAGCCGAATAAAAGGCATATTATTATAATTTTTCAAGCCGTATAACATGACAGCATGAAAACAACCCTCACTTCAACATCCCTTAAGTTACAGCCCCCACCCTTAAAAAAATGAATAGCACCCTGTGTATATTTTTGTATATTCAAAACCAGTATTCGATTGTCTATTCAGATGATTTTTCAGATTCAAAATTGGTTGAGAAATAACCAAGAAAAAGTTCATCAAGGTGGTCATGACTTTTTATATTAACTTTCTATGGATGACTTTTGCTGTCAAAATTTATCAATATTTAGTCATAGTTTTTAACAGGCAGGTGATAGTTATTATTATAATGAAAGTCCAAACAATTTATTTATAAGTCTGATTTATTGGGAAATTTAAAAAAATAAAACAACAGACAAAGCACTTTATCATGAACCTTAATGATGACTGTAACCTGCTAATGACCAAAATATTGATAAATTTTGACAGCAAGAGTCATCCAGAGAAAGTTAAGATAAAAAGTCATGACCACCTTGATGAACTTTTTCTTGGTTATTTCTCAACCAATTTTGAATCTGAAAAATCATCTGAATAGACAATCGAATACTGGTTTTGAATATACAAAAATATATACAGGGTGCTATTCATTTTTTTAAGGGGGGGGGGCTGTAACTTAGAGGATGTTGGAGTGGGGGTTGTTTTCATGCTGTCATGTTATACAGCTTGAAAAATTATAATAATATGCCTTTTATTCGGCTCGATTATCTCAACCTGTATATGAGATATAGCCTGGTCAATTAAGTCTGGGACACCCGGTATATGTGTGATTAGGTACATTGTACTAATATTTGGGCGCATGTAGTACGCCTTGACATGCTACAAACATCATTTTATGTATACGTGGTCAAATAAAGATAATCTAATCTAATCTATAATGAAAAAAGAGAAATATAAGTTGATGCGACTGGCCATACAGGAAAAGTGAAGGGAAAAAGAGGACCGGGAAGGCGCCGGACGTCCTGGGTGAAAAACAAATGGAGCGGAAAAACAGCTATAGAACTCTTCAGAACAGTAGCCGACAAAGTAGAGTGGGCCGTGATGATCGCAAATGTCCTTAGATGATGAGGCACGCTAAGAAGAAGAAGAACCTACAGACTGTGTAGTAATCCTTGTTCTTTAAATCCAGTCGGTGTCTCATAAGTAATCTTTATTTCGAGGAAAGGAAATTAGTAAAGTTTCAGACCGACGCCATTATTGGATATCAACTTTAACTCTGAATTTTGAAAAATATCTATTCCTTTTGAGTGAGCATTATAGTCTCAAGACGATAAAAGCAACAGTTACATCTATACACTGCTGGAGCCTCTATATACATAGTCTGTCTTTAGATAGGTTACAAGCTTGTAGTGGCTCATATCGGGAATAAAATATTCAAGAAACAACATCAAAAATTTCAACAAGTTTAAAACAATTTGGTTTTCCTCAACAGTTAGGTGATACTTTTTAAATAGGTAAACAATATCTTAAGTTAGAAATATCGACGCATTTACTTCTGGAGTTCCGCAGGACCTTGATGTTTAAAACTTATTTTTCTAGAATTATTTCGGTTAATTGTTTCCTATGAAGAGCTCGAACGAATTTTTTCTCCGAATTACTTCACTTTACATTCACTGCTCACGTGTAGCGAAGTGTTAGTAGATCGCTACCTATCCTTGCTGGTGGTGAACATAGTATATATGAACATCATCGGCCGATAAATCTTGAGTTGAGGTCTTTTGAATCGTGCAGAGTTGAAAATCTTCGAGTATCAAGGAAGAATGTAGCAACGACGAAGATACCAAGAGCTTACTGCCGAAATCGTTTTCGTTTGCAGCTTCACGGATTTCTCCTCGAATGCTGCAAACGTGGACACCGATGTTACTGATTTTAGGAAAGTTCTCCTCTCATGAAAAGTTAACGTTCAGTAGATAGTAGAACGGATGCTATAGAAGTATATCTGGAGAAAAAGGTAGGTAGATGTAAGGGAATTGGAAGGAGTTTGAAGAAATTTTTGGTTTGAAAATAACATATTATCTAACGTCAAAGCTAATGTTTCATGTCATACTTTTGGCAGACTGCGAAATGGGAAAAAAGCGAACAATGAGTTCGGGGTCAGAATGGTCAATAACACAATCTTCTTAGGTACCCGAGATCTGCATATGGTTAAAACTGTTAAAAGAGATGGCGAGAATTATAAGAGTTTCTCAATCCGAAAATTGATTAAGAGATGTAGGAACCTGAATTTCCGGAAGAGTCTTCCGCTAACAGATGTCACAGATTCCATTAAGGCTCAAAAAATGAACATTGACGATGACATTTTTTTTAGATATACAGGGTGTTAAGAAAATGACGGATAAACTCTTCAGTACATTGTAGGGGACACTCAGTAAAGTACGGGAAAAATAATTAAAAAAATTCCAGAGCTACATTTTAAAAGATATAAGCTGACAGCGACAGCGATTGAATCCTATCAAGTATCCGAGGCGACAATATGGACCTCTTCTGTTAATGCGTGCATGAAGACTGTTATTAAATGAGCAATTATTGTTAATTAATTTATATATCAATACTATGAATAACACTGTAAATAAGTGTTGAACTGGTATAGTAATTTAATAAAAAAAAAAAAAAAAAAAAGATATAAGCAAAATATTGAACAATAAATTTGGCAACGTTTAACACGATAACAGTTGCTATTTGGTAATTTTGTCTAATTTCTAACAATGTAGGTAGTCAAGGTATCAAAACCGTTGTTGCCAAATGCTTTTTTTTCAGCATCTTAGAAAAGAAAAAAAATCTTATTAAATTTTCCAAGCCAGTACCACATCTTAAGCAATCTTTTTAATTGATAACGATTAAAGTACCCTTTTTTATATCTGTAAAATCATCTAGTTTTTACAAATACTGAAAAACAAAGATAGTAAAATGTTAACTTTGGCATTTTTTATCTCACCAAATTGAAGACCAGAATTTTTTTAATTATTTTTCCCGTACTCTACTGAGTGTCCCCTACAATGTACTGAAGAGTTTATCCGTCATTTTCTTAACACCCTGTATAAAGCCTTTAGTTATCTCCTTTTTTCGGTCACTGTTTTTTTTTGTTGTTGTTATAGATAGGACTGGTAATCCGTGCCCAAAAACTACTAAAAGTCTTGCAACAAAGGGTTTCATGACTTGGAGGTAGATGGATAGATATATATGGATTGGTGCATTGCTGTATAGTGAACTGATGAGCTTTAACGATGATGGAACAGCGTTTTTTTTTTAATTTCCATTCTACCTTGATTTGTTGTCGTTTGTAGGAAAATGACATAATTTAAATTTTCCAATCCAAAATAAAAATTTTTAAACGACGTTTTAATTCGCTTGGTTAGGCATTGAGAGACATCCGGAGTTATGATAATAGTTAACTATGTCGATGTATAGTGTAAGATAGCTTTAGAAGTCGGTCACCTTTCTTGTACCTGTATGGTTTAAACCGCGTGTAATTACGATAAGTGTGATGATGGTACCGTCGGTTAGGACTAATTAACGAATCGTTGGCTTCGTTAGAACACATCCATTAATAAAAAAACGGGTTATAAAAATTAGTGTACAAATCACCGATTTGATTAATCGTCAAATTACTCGACTGTGTGTGCTCATAGATGTTAAAGATATTATAAACCAGGTCTCGCCGGTTTCTATATCTTTGTTTCTGTGTAACTACATTAAGAAGTAGAAGAAACGTAGTCAAGAAATTTTGTTTTGTTTTTAAAACATGTTTTACGTTTCTGGAATGTTTAATGCTTTTTTATTGATTTTTATGCATAATAATAATAATAATTAATTATGTATTACCTATGTTAGCGGTAACTTCGTTAAGTAGTTGTGCCGTTAGTGTGACATTGTTCAAGTAATGTCAACATCATAACTGATTTGTTAATACGTTGAAATTTCAAAATTATTTTCGCAATTACCCATGCATTCCTAATGAATCCCTAATGACTCCGTATGATTATTACAGCGGGTTTTACGTAAGGGTATGTACTAAATTTAATAAGGACGTATTCCTATAGATCAATTTTAAGTCGAGATGAAGTTCATATAAACATGTGTCCCAAAATGGCTGGTTGAAGTATATTTTTTCACGACATTACAAACATTATTGCAAAGAAAATGTAAAGCCACAAAAATTTTTTTTCAATGATTTTTTTTTCAATAAAAGCGGTTTCTATTTTTTTTAATATAAAACGACAGGAGATATGAAGAAAAGTCAAGAAACATAAAAGTTGCATTTTTAGTTGTTTAACCTGAAAAAATATCAAAACATGGAAAAAGTCAGTGACGTACATTTTTATTTGCAATAATACGACTGGTGGGGTGCCCTCCCAGGACGCCACTGAACTTAACAATTTTAATATACGTGGTGCTAAAGGAGCTCATCATTACTACAAATAATATACAATAATTCAGTAGCATTCAAAAATAATGTTTTAGATTTAGATATTAATTAAAAAAAAAAGATTTTAAAAGAGAACTTTAACACCGCCTGTATCTTGAAAACCAGAAATTTTAGGACACTTGTTTATATGAAATTTTCGACTTAAAATTGGACCAAGAATACGTATTTAAATTTAGTACATACCCTTAAGTAACACCCTGCATAGGATCACCATTATTATCTGACTGGCATTATTGACATTATCATGTGGATCATTTCGAATATCTCCGCCACCTTAAGTTAGAAAAATATTCTTCCAGCCTTGTTAATTTGGTTTCAAAATTTTTTTACATCTTGCTCATACAGGGGTTCAAACAATAGCTATTGTCCGGAAATTAAAATGGCCGCCATTTTGAAACGGCTCGGCCGATTTAGCTCAAATGCAATATCAGAGCTCAGCTTGTGGATACTTTACTCCCACAAGAATTTCAGTTTTTGTTTTTTGGGCTATAAATGGATATAGAAATTTAGCAATTTTGCCCCTTTTCCTGTGCACGTCACTGGCTATAACTAATTAAAATAATTCACTTTATTTTACACTACTTTGAAATTAAAAAAAAAATACTGGAGGTCTTTTGAAAATCGAAAATTTGAATTTGGTAAAATTATAATCATAAAAAAATCGAATATCTCCGCCATTTTTATTATTGTATTCTTGAAATTTTTGAAGGTTAAAGGTAATTAGTATAGCTGTCTAGTCTACTCTGATAATTTCAGTTCAATTCCTTTAAAAATGTGCTCATTCTGCTCATAAATGGTTATAGAAATTTAGCTATTTTTACCCTTTCGGGTAAGTTCTAAAATGTTCTTCTAATCCTGTTTTGGTTTAGCAATTTAATTTGGCATTGCGAAAAAACAATAAAAAAGTAAAAGAACCATTCAGTTTTTTTTTTTACGTGATAAAAGGCGTCCTGTGACCCCGAATTCTACGCCACTGGGTACTTCGGTAAAACCCAGAATTTTTCCAAATACGGGTTATTAAATAGAAAGACTGTACACAACAATTCAGATTTATTGGTCCACTCTGTAGAAAGATACACTAAAAACTAATTTCTTAAATCGATACTTCTTAAACATCCTGTATCTCCCTGACATTTTCGGAAAAATATTTATTTAAATTTTCTTTTTCACTCATAGTTAAAGCTACTGGCGGGAGATCTGAATTCATATCAAATTCCTCATCAACTTGGATGTAGTTAGTAGAGATATTCTTCGTGATAAAAAAGTCAATAAGATCAGGGATCTTATTCTAATAAAAAAAGAAAACAACCCTATCTTGGTAAATAAATTTAAGCCTATAGAACAGAGAATTAATCTTATGGTACCAATTAGAAATGAAAATCAGCTTGAAGAGGAAGTTGAGATTTTTATTGACAACATAATACAGCAAGTAGCATGGGAAAACACCCCCATACCTAAACAAAGAACAAAAGGAAATAACTACCCGAAAGAAATAAGAGACTTGATTGCAGAAAAAAAGGAAGTTGAGAAGAAAATGACAGCAGACCGGAGCACCACAAGATAAGGAAGCTAAATAATTCTGGTGAACAATTGAAACGAGAGGTCCAAAGAGTCAAAAATTAATCCATTAATACTTACCTAAGAGAACTAACTAGTGCCAGTAACACGGATGATTCACTATGGAAGGCGACCAGAAGGCTAAAGAGGCCTACAAAACCGATCCCACCTATAAGACTTGAAGATGGCAAATCCGTTGAGTCATGCCATATCTTGGCATGACATTGGACACCAGGCTTCGCTGGAAGGCTGCTGTCAAAAAAAAGTCAAAAAGAAAAGAGATGAACTTGACATCAGATACAAAAAAATATATTGGCTCCTTGGAAAAAACTCCACGCTGTCCATATACATACAATAAAATATTGCTGTATAAACAGGTCCTTCAACCAGTTTGGACCATACAACTTTGGGGTTATACCAAACAAACAATTCTTGTACACCATGCTAGTGAGACCTATCATCACATACGGAGCGGTTGCTTGGTACAAGAGAACTAAGCTAGCAACAGCAAGGAAAAAACTTGAGAAGATCCAGAGACTTGCGTGTCTCTGCATCACAGGAGCAATGAGAACCTGCCCAACCGCTGCGTTGGAAGTAATCCTGGATCTGACACCACTACATTTGGTGATAGAGAGAAGAGTTAGAGAAGCTCTACTTAGGATGTCAAGAGTAGGAATCAGGAGTGGCTGTGAGGGGCTTATGACACTGTCAAAAAACAAAACTATCAAGAAATTCAGTTTAGAGAGGAACTTCATCACGAAACTGTCTACGAAAGAAGAATGGAACAACACCTCTAACTGTACTCTCAAAGTAGGTATGATCAAATGGTACACAGACGGCTCTAGAACCGTCGAGAGAACTGGGGCAGGAATCTATGGGCCACGCACCATGTACTCCAAACCAATGGGAAAATCCTTAACCATACTACAAGCGGAATTACACGCAATAGAAGTATGTGCCCAAATAAACCTCGACAGAAACTACGAAAACAAAGAAATAGAAATATTGACGGATAGTTAAGCAGCCATAAAGACGATGAGCTCTCCGACCATCAGGTCCAACACGACTTGGGAGTGCCTAGGAAAACTTAACGAATTAAGCAAGAAAAATAAAATTCACCTCAAGTGGATACCGGGTCATTCCGGAATCGAGGGCAGAGCTCAAAAAGTAAGAATAAAAATTGAGGAATTTCTCAGTGTTGAGATAAGCCTAAAAACTTCTCGAGAACTTCAACCGAGAGAGGTCGAAGATACTGTTCAACCTCGGCAATGAACGTCTCAGAACACTGACGAGATTCCCAAGGGGACATTGCAGCTTCCTCAAGGAACATCTGAGGAAGTTAGGCATAGAAGAGGATGGCGTCTGCAGATTCTGCGGGAAAGGAGACGAGACACCACTTCACCTGCTGCTCAACTGCGATGCGATAGAAATCAAAAGAAGTAATGTTCTGGGACTTCTGGGCCACCACCAGATAGAGTCAGGGAACTTACCCGACTTTGATCCTCTCAAAATCCAGAAGTTTCTCAAGGAAACGGACTTGGAGAGGGTGCTTCACTAAAGGGATTCCACACCAGGCGAATACAGTAGAGGGGATACAATGGATCTCTTAGGCCGCAGTGACTTGATCACCCTTAAAGATACAAATAAAAATACAAATACCATCCAAACTAACGTTATATTATATTATACAATGTTTTCAAAACAAAGTATTGAAGAATATTGTTGGTGCTCCGTGGTATATTCGAAACAAAGACCTTCATAAGGACCTGAAAATGGAATTTGTTATCAACGAGATCAGTGTCGAGGTTCTCCAGCTCCTGGATACCATGGACCAAAAACGAAGACTCAAAAGGACAAAACCTTTTGGTTTATATGTTAAGTGGTAGTGCAAAACACATAGAGTGTAGTTTTCATGTTAGCGTAAGTGAAGTAACAATCCTGTTAGAGTTTAGGGAAAACCAGTGGGTTGAAGCCATTGTAAAGTATGTATAGTTTAGTAATTTAAGTTAGAAATAAATTGCTCATTGGTCTATTAGACCAGATTGTAATATTATGATAAGACACTGGTGAGTGTTTTACTAATAAAAAAAATTCCTAATATTTTATTAGCTCTATACCGAGTGACAAGTTTCAAAGCAGAACATAGGCGAATAGCATGGGAAATCACATATTTGCAGTTTATTTCTCACCACTTTCATCTATAAGAACGGTAATGGTGTCTATCGAAAGAGAATTGTTTTCTGAGCATGCTGATACCAAACACTTAATAATTAACAGTTTTTTTTATCATGCCAGAAGAACTTAAACATTTTCAAAATTAAAAGATGAGCAGCCATGACATGCTAAATTCGGATAAATTTTTGGCTGTCAAAGCAAATATTTTCAATTATTTAATTTATTTTAATTCTGATTGAACATCACTAAACAATTACAAAAATACTCACCATCATTTTGTTTTACCAAAAATTGACTATGAAAAATAAACACGTAAATAAATTGAACTAAAACAATAACTAAGTACCTACAACAAATATTCAAATAGTCCTTCATTTTGAAATCAATATTCCCACCCTTTTATAAATTGTGCTTCGGACTTGTCCGAGTTGTTGGCTATTAACGAGTGCACATTCAGCAATGACTAGCTCTGTAAATTTTGTTTTTGGTAACCCCAAGATCCCAAGAAAAATCACAACAAGGATAAGCTGCTAAATCGGGAGATCTGGCCGGCCAGTTAATAATACCACGGCGATAAAAACGCGTCCCGCATTAGAATAGCCATTATTATTATTCATTGACAATCTTTTCAGGGAAACGTGTATTGGTAATTAAAAATGTTTGTTTTGACAGTAACAAAATTATTCGAATTAGGCATGTATGTCATGGCCGCTCACAATTTTAATTTTGGAAATGTTTAAGTTCTTCTGGCATGGTAAAAAAACCTGTTAATTATTAAGTATTTGGTATCAGCGTGCTCAGAAAATAATTCTCTTTCGATAGACACCATTACCGTTCTTGTAGATAAAAGTGGTGAGAAATAAACTGCAAATATGTGATTTCCCATGCTATTCGCCTATGTTCTGCTTTGAAACTTGTCACACGGTATATCTACACGTCCTCCAACTAATGGTACTCCATTTAATTTTAGAAACACCTTGTATAAGTAATACTTATTTGTACATTATGTAGATACTAGGTACCTACTTCAATTATTGAAATTCCCTTATTGATTGTTGGTACAATGTTGACATTAACAGGATCTGGCTTTAGCGTTATTATTTCAGGCGGTAAGTAAATGTTTAAAAATGAAACTTGTCTCATGACTTTATTAATTATTTATTATTACATACCTACCTATTATGAATTTATATAACTTTTTATGTTAGATTCAACAAATAATTGAACGTTAACATGATAGAAATCAGTACAACAAGGTCGTGGCTTACATTATTATGATTTTTTATTTTATAGATTTTATTTTATTGATCATAGTTTTTATCAATAACGGACAAATACTCAAAAAATGGTAGTTCCTGAATTTTTCCTAGATATTTTGTTTAAAAGTTTCATTTAGCTGTCGATCTCGAGTTTAGAAATGCTAAATCAGGAACTTTTATACCTTATTTTTACCTTGCCAGGCAAAGCAATTAACGATGTTCACGACTCGCACAAGCGAAAGGAAGCAGCTGCTATATATTCCCCTTCATATATCTCTTATCTATGACCCCTATAAACACCAAAAGCACACACGACCACTATTAAGTATATTGTCAATAATAAATGCAAGGGCATTGCAATCTAAAAATTTGCTTCCATAGGTAGATCAAATAAAATCTCTTATTCTCTGATATCTCTGATAAAATGATCGGATTGATGGGTGACAGAAAGTAAAGAATGGGTAAAAAGAGCCCATTCATTCATTAGAATATTCTACTAGGAAAGAGAGGGGATGCGTAACGATCATTTCTGAACGGTTGCAGAGTTTTTTGGTGCAAAAAAGACATTAAATTAATTTAAAAATGATGAACGATACTTGTCTAAAGATCAAAAATATATTTTTCTGATCTAGGTATGCGTTAGACAATCAGATATCGGCATCTAAAAGTGTGTGGCATTTTTTTCATGGCTTTTGTTGAATTTGTAAGATATAAAATATGGCGCCCCAAAATTTTGGTCTGATATATTTTGATTAGGGATAACTTTCGGTATTCCCAAGTGATTTCGATTTTGTTTTCGCATGTCAGCAGCCTTATCCTCTATTTTTTGCTTTATTTGATCTAAACTAAAAAAAAAATTTAACAAATTTTCTACAGGGTGAAATTTAAATACGTGCAAAATCACTCCGCGGTTTTCGTACTCGTACTCTCGTTTTCGAAATATTTTTTCTTGTAAGCTTTGATGAGCTAATTTTGGAACTTGATGTTCCCACCTCGGGATAGTTTTCAAATTTTTGATTTAACACTCCCTGTATATTCAGGGTGATCTCAAAAAATCAAATTGTTACTCTTGAAGTGCATTTATAACTTCTTTCCTCGCCAATTGATTTTGGAAATTTAATCATCGTATTGATGTTAAAACTTCAGGAAACAAAATCCAGGGACGAAAATTGACTCAGCACAAGAATTACAAACAAAACATATTATATTCAAATTTAATTGTAATCAAAAAAAGATGTAAGAGGAAAATTAATTGAAAATCAACAAGCCTAAATTTGTGAACACTTTTAGAACTCTTTTGCTAACACGGGATATAAAATTTTGACAACAGTAGCGAAATTACATCTGAACGTTTTAAGAAGTTGGCACTATTATTACCGGAGCATGGTTCGCAACCATATCGTTTGGAAAATTCGAAGAATCGTTAGCTCGTTCCAGTCAAGTAGTGATTGTTAAAATTTTCGTAACCATAACAAACCATTCTAAGGTAAGAAAGATTCCTCCTGAAAACGTGCAGATGTGATTTGGATTTTGTTATCAAATTTTTTTATCTCGTGTCAGCAAGAAAATTCTTAAATTTTTTACAAACGAAGGCTAGTTTAGAAACAAGTTGATTTTCATTCTGTTTTTTTTTTCTAAAACCTATTTCCAGAAAGAAATGTAAATTTAAGTAATTTTTTATGCAATTTTTGTTTTCAATAATGTTTGCCCTTGGTAAATTTTCTTTCTCGAAGTTTCAGCTTTAACTGGAGGTGTAAATTTCTAAAATGGGTTTGCGAGGAAAAAAGATATACACTTCAAGAGCTAAAAGTGGATTTTTCGAGATCACCCTGTAAATACAGAGGTTAAACCGAAAATTTGAAAACCGTCTCAAGATGAGATATAAAGTTTCAAAATTTTTTCATCAAAACTTATAAGAAAAATTTTGAAAGATTTTGCATTTTAAGAAAATTTGTTGACAATTTTTTTTGAGTGTAGATCCAATAAAGCAGAAAAATAAAGAGTTGCTTCTGACGTGCGAAAACGTAACCAAAATCGCTTGGGAATATCGAAAGTTATCCTCAATCAAAATCAGGCAAAATTTTGGAGTGCGACACTATCATTTTTGCGTTATAGGGGAGGGGTAACCGTGTCCTTGCATAAATATAAAAATGTTTTGTTTATGGATACAAGTGTTGATTTTGATTGACTTATTATGCAGGGTAACGTCGCAAGGCAACTTGTTAAAAGGTCCCACTGGGACCTTTAATTAGATGCAGGGGTGCAGGGTTGCACATGCGATCTTCTATTGTCCTGCTTAACTAGTAATTTCTGATAAAAGCGAGGGGGATAATGGACCTCAGTTTGAAGGCAATACGCGGGAAACATCAAATACGTAATGCCATTGTGCTGTCCTATAACTACTTGATATAAAGTTTCCAGTGGCGGCGGAGAGGAACAAAATTGCGTTCAAGCTTATATCGTTAGTAGATTAATTCAAATGGCATTAATTTATAAAACATAATAATTAGTAAATTTTGCAGCAGTTACATGCACTCTTAAAAACATTTGAAGTTCTGTCATAAAAAAAAACAAGTTTTGTGATAAGCTAATCAAAAAAGCGCGTTTAAAAAATACAAATCTTTTCGAAAATTGAAATTGTTGCAATTTTGAAACAATTCGACTGATATTGCTCGAATGCAACACCAGACCACTCCTACCTATAATCGAGAGTCAATAACTGGTTTTTGCGATCTTTGAAGACTACGTCACATTGGACAGTTTTTGTAATGAACATCCAAAGTACTTCTTTATAAAACTTTAAAATTTCGTGCAGATATCTTTAAAAATAAAGCTGCAGGGGACTTTTGGAAACTTTATGTTCTATTTTTGAGAAATAAAGAAACAGGTAAATGTTCAGATTGAACTTTGAAATGTAAAGCTTGAAATATAATTTCATATTTGACTTCTCTGTTCTTCTCTGTTGTTAATATATTTTTGGGACGTAATTGGTTTTTGGTCAATGACTTATAATTTTTTTAATAGGCATCCCTTACTTTTGAATATCGTTGAAAAGGTATTTTTGAGAAAAACGTTTTCCGCTAAATTTCGAACCTCTAAACGGATAAAAATGTATAATAAAAACATTTTTGAAAAGGTGGGGTACATACATATATAATTTCGAAGGTCTCCCTAAGAAGAACACATTCTAAAGTTTCACATATATAATTCCAAATTTAAAAAAGTTTGTATAAGATGGAAGTTTGACATGCCTTGGAGAAATATTCTTCTTAAGCAGACTGCTTTTTTCTCCATAAAAATTTCAAAATTTAGGGGAAACTTTTCTTATCAAAAATACCTTTCCAATTGAGCATCACAATAAGTAAGACCCACTTTTCGTGCTTTATGGGTCAGGGTTGATCGGCATTTGGATTTTCATAAAGAAGGGGTGTCCATGATAGTCTTCTTTTTTTATTAACACATACACTAATGTTTTTTAGTCTTTGCTTAAAAAAGTCTTAAAAATGACAACCAATTCTAAATAATCATTTAGAAAGAAAAATAACTAATTAAATTTTATTCACATAAATTTTATTCATCAAATAAATTTTTTTTCTACAAACAGTTTAATGGTAACGTAATAAAGACACCAGTGAAAGTGTTTGTATGGAGTGGACACGATTTTAGATTTTTTTTTCCAAAAAACATTCGAAATAGAAACTTTTAGTAGATCAGTACAAGAGGTCGTTTATAAAGAAATTGTGTTGAACACAATATAGTAATCGCCAATGTTAATAAACCTTAGAGGTAATTTCTTATGGCCAGATAACTGAAGTTTTCCAAAATGCATTGGTAAGTGGATTCATTTTTTCCTATCTTTCCCTTTTTTGCGGTATTATAATTTTTTAATTATAGGGAAAAATCGATACAACAGTTTAATATATCGAATAAAAAATGCCTCACCAATAAAATAGAACGTTATAAGTTAAAGATCATAGGTACGCCTATGGTATCCACCCCATATGTGTACTCATGACGTTTTACATATGCAGCTGGTCCCCCCATTTGCCGTTACGCTCGAGCCATAGACCATAACACCGGCACCAGCGGCTCTTCCCTTCCAAACCAAACATTCGTTACCGAACTCTACCTTGAAATAGACTTTAACGGTCGATCTTAAATAATTATCTAAAAACAGTGAAATGTGATTGAGTGTTTCGTGAAGAAGTGCACTTTTTAGAAATAGAAATGGCAAGTCGTACTCTGCAATCTCACTATTACACCAATCCGGCATTCACCCAGCAAAGTGAGTTTACGTCCCACCAAAGAGCTCTAAGTCCCGCAAGAAGCCTCAGACATTCTCCCATAGGAGCCCAGGCACCGTTTCAAGTATGCGATACTTCCTTCAATGAAGATATTCTCAACGATAATGAAGAATATGAAGAGCAAGAGTTTTACGAAGAAATGCTGGTGGATGATTGTGGTACCGTTAGGAATAAAAAGATTGTAGTGATTTCCCAAAACAACGATGGTAAAAAGTATATGCAAATACCTCAGAGTGATACCCAGGGAAGCAGGTATGGATTTCCTCAACAAATGAACGCCAGTGCTATCAGCAGATCGTATGAAGAAGCACCTACGAAGAATAGATACGAATACATTCCTATGAAAGAAACTAATGGGAACTTCATATCTCAATCTCGTACAGAAGATATTGAAATGAGTTCTGGGAAAACTCATAGGTATGCTGTGATAGAAACTGAAGAAGATACCAATGTGTCTTGCAAGAATACCAAATACGCCTTAGTTCCTTTAAATGAGTTGCAAAACGTGACTCAGAATAGGGATAGATATGAATATATTCAATGCGAAACATCACCAACGAAACATAATTTGGACAAATCCAGAATTTCTGCGCAAAATAGATACGAATACATACCTCAGGAACATAGGCCATTGAATCATCAAAATAGGTAAGTACATTAATAATTATGTTATTGTATAGTAGTTACGTTAGGTATAATTATTATCACCCACCTAATCAAAATCAATATAATAATATCTTCCTTCCATAAAATTGTGTTGAATTTTAAACTCTATATACAGGGTGTCCCAGTTTATTCGAAGCGGTCTCTGTAGGCCAAACGATGAATTTTTTCCAAAAAAATTTTGCAAATTCAAGTACAGGATCACAATGGCCATAATTTAAAATTATTTTGGAGTATACAGAGTGTCCCATATGACAGTGGCATATCAAAGTTATGTTTTTTTAAAAGGAAAGCTCCTATGTTATTGCATTTTTAGATTGTCTGAGAAGAGAAAATAAGATTGGCTTTTACAGTTGGTGTTTAAATTCAGAAGTTTTTGAGTTATAAACAAGTGAAAATCGTCATTTTTCAAGTTCAAGGCCCTGTACAATGAAAACGGCTGAAGATAGAGAAAAACGGCTTACATGTCCCTATTTTAACTTTTCATGTACTATCCTATGACGTAGATGAAATGTTTATACAGGGTGATAAAAAATTTGAAAAATTCTGAGATTTCTCCACGCGTCGCCAAATAAAAAAATCAAAGAAAGTACAAATTTTTCTATACCATAGGATAGTACATAAAAAGTTAAAATAGGGACATGTAAGCCATTTTTCTCTATCTTCAGCCGTTTTCGTTATACAGATCCTTGAACTTGAAAAATGACGATTTTCTCTTGTTTATAACTCAAAAACTTCTGAATTTAAACACCAACTGTAAAAGCCAATCTTATTTTCTCTTCTCAGACAATCTAAAAATGCAATAACATAGGAGCATTCCATTTAAAAAAACATAACTTTGATATGCCACTGTCATATGGGACACTCTGTATAGTCCAAAATAATTTTAAATTATGGCTATTGTGATTCTGTACTTGAATTTTCAAAAAGTTTTTTGAAAAAGTCCATCGTTTGGCCTACAGAGACCGCTTCGAATAAGCTGGGACACCCTGTATATTAGTAATCTGTTACCTTACTATAAGAAATCTTTAATTGTTTAGGTATGTGAATTTTTCAAGGTTTTTTATTGCACGCTTACTTATTAATGCCATATACCTACTTAATGCAAACAAGCGTTTACGTGAGAGTATACCTACCAGATTCGGCCAAAAAGTGTAGTTTTTTTTCGAAACGTATTTTTGAAAATACTGATAATACTAATAGGTAATTGAAACTTGAAACATGAAAAGTCTGATAGGTGACAGATGAAAAGGCCCGTAAGTATCCCGCGCTCCCTTCTTCTTTTTTGTGGTTTGAATAATATGTTGTTTTTAGTTGACCATATACCTACATAGGATACATGAAGGGCAAATAAGTTAGTAAAGTGATAAAGCAAAACATAAGAATTTGAGAGTTTTCAATGGATTCTCACGTTTTGAGGTGTCTCGAGCTAAAAAACTGGTCTAAAAAATCTCGTGAGTAGACCTGCAAACAAAACAAGTAACCACTGGACCGATTTAATTTCAATTTAGCAAGTACGTGTAAAGTCATGATAGGTTAGAGCTGAAAGAAATAGATTACGCGAAAATGAAAATGTTGCACCCCATAATTTTTCCCTGAACTAAAAAAAAACTGTCAACTTTTCTACCGCGGTTTTTGTATTCTCGTTTTCCAAATAGTTTCTTCTAAGTTTTGATGAGCAAAGTTATAAAGCTTAATGTCTCACCTCGAGACGGTTTTCAAATTTTCGATTTAACACCCGCCATATCTACAGGGTGATCTTAAAAAATCAACCGGTTGCTGAAGTGTATAACTTTTTCTTCGTCCACCGATTTTTGAAATTTAAGTATCGTATTGAAGCCAAAACTTCAGACAAGAAAATCTAGGAACGAAAATTGATTCAGGAAACACGTTTTGGGAGTAAAATTTAATGAAAATCAACTTGTCTCCGAACTAATCTTCATTTGTGAACAATTTAAGAATTTTCTTGCTGGCACGCATACAAAATGTTGATAACAACAGCCAAATTATTTCTAAAAACGAAAAAAGTTATACACTTCAAGAACAAACAGTTGATTTTTTGAGATTTCCCTGTAAATACAAGTGTTAAATATACAACCGTCTCGAGGTGGGACATCAAGCTTTAAATTTTGCTCATCAAAAATTACGAGAAAAATTTATTTGGAAAACGGGGATACGGAAACAGTGGAGTGATTTTGCACGCTTGTACATATCACCCTGTAGAAAATTTGACAGTTTTTTGAGTTTACATCCAACCAAACAGAAAAATAAAGGATAGTGCTGAATGGTAAAAGAAAACAGAAATCGCTTGGGAATATCAAAAGTTATCCCCAATCAAAATCAGGCAAAAATTTGGGGAAAAAAATGCAGAATTACAGTCCATGAATTCTATAATATTCCAAAATATCATATCCCTGAAGAACGCGATTAACTGGGAAAATGAAAAATGAAAATCAATGTTTTCAAACTTAGATTTTTCCAAAATTATTTAAGTGATCAGATGAAATTTTTGCAAAGTAATAATAATTAGGTACACCCCTAATTGAAATCTGTCAAAGCTTTTCTTTGGGAGGTAAGCATTTTTGCAAAGGACGAATTTTTTTCCGAATTATCATTGGAAATCTGCGAAGTGCGAATGCTCATTGTTTTATATTGTTATAGACTTTTTTTTGGTTTTCCTGTTTCGTAAATTGCTTTTCACAGTTATGTCAAATGATTTCATTATTTTTCAAATTACTAGCCGTTGACCTATCAATCAATTTTCCTTTAAGTTAAATTGGTTTCACTTTATGTCAATTGATTTTCCCATTTATATGTGCATCATAAACATTGAAAAAGCATTTCGTATAAAGGGAATCTTTTTTGACAAAAGAGGAATTAAAGTTGGAAAACAACACTGACGTTTGATAAATGGGAAAATTATTTGACAAATTGGGAAACACAATCGACAAAAGAGGAAACCCAAGAGTAAAAGACTGTAAATATAAAAAAAAAATTAGCATTATTGTCATCATTTCGTTGAGACTTATTAGTTACCGGTGTAAGTTTATAATTTGAGCCTGGGGACAAAATTTGTCAAGGGCCCTTTTTAAATGATAGAGTATAGAAATAAATTAAATAGCCATCTAACGCTCTGACCAAGGTAAAAAATAATGCAAGTTCGGGTCACGTTAGAATCCAGTCGGGAGTCTGGGAGGAACGGCTTATCTTCAGTCAACAGCGGTCAATAAGGTGACTAGGGGGTCCACTCCCGGTAGAATTTACAGAAAATATGTCATAATATGCTGTTTAAACGAAGTTCTTAATACCTAGATATGTCCCCTCGATAGTTACGTCACTGCACTTAGTATCATTTATCATTAACAATGTAGGTACTATTTGAGATTTATTGGTGACAGTGAGGATGTTTCCTCTCACTTTTCGATGCAAAAGAATCCCGTCTCTTAGCTAGTAAAATATCGACCACCCTTTGATGAGTCATCTACCTATAGGTACTCTCCAAGCTTAACATTTTTTTGTACTCATCTATTCTGATAAGCGAGCACTTACGAGGAAAATCCTCAAGCTCATGCAGAAAGCGATGTGATATTTTTGTCATATACAGTATTTCAAGCATCGTGAAGCAGCTTTTTATTTCTCTGTCATAAAAAAAATCAACAGTTTAGAAGTGACATGGAGATCTGTTGGAGGATCTTCTGTAAAAATTATTTTTCTGAGACTTCGACATTGACCCGAAAAACTCGAACCTAAGTCACATAACATCGCGGAAAAGAATAATTTGTGAGAGTTTTACAATTTAGGCTGAACTTCTTTGACTGGAGAAAACATAAACCTCTTCTTTTACAAAGAACGCAAAGAAACCTCTTCTTTCTTCACTTACAAAGAACGCCGCCTCGCAGATTGCCCAAATGCGTTTTTTGGACAAAACTACTGGAAGTATTCATGAGGTAGATGAGAGACCTCTATGCTTTAGCCTAATTCACACAATTGAGGCAATTCATGCTGCTATAACTACTGAAATTATCATATTGGGAGACTTTAATTTGGCAGAATACGTTGATTCTCTTAGTGGAGTTCACAGCAGACGTGTTGATACATTGAATGAACTGATAAACCTGCTGGACCTAAGGCAGTGCAACTTTGTCACAAATTCTCGCGATCGTATCCTAGACCTAGTCCTCGCTAATTCACAGTGCTCAGTTGAACATGCTCCTGAGTATGCGGTCAGTGAGGACGCTTATCATCCATCTCTCTCGGTATGTTTATCGTGCAGTGCTGCTAAACCTTCACCTAGGGCTCTTGGAAATAATAGTTGCTCTTCTTACAATTTTAGGAAGGGAGACTATCCTTCTTTATATAATTATCTGTCTGAGGTGTCTTGGGACTCAGTTTTGCTCTCCGAGGATGTCAACTCTGCTCTAGCCAATTTTTATAATGTTGTCTACAGCGCCTTTGATAAGTTTGTACCCAGGTCTTCACCCTCAGCATCCCATAAATACCCACCTTGGTTCAACAAGAGCATCATTGGGAACATCAAGCGAAAGCATAGGCTCTGGCGACTCTTTAAATTATCTGGAGACAACTCTCACTACGACCACTTTAGGTTGCTCCGTTCCCAAGTTAAAAAAGACATCTACTTATCTCACGCCACCTACCGAGCAAACATAGAATCCAACATTCGTAATGATCCTACAAAGTTCTGGTCCTTTGTAAACTACAAAAAGTCGTGCAACAGTATACCGCAGCATATGGTTTACTCTGGGTCAGAGTTCAATGGTATTGAGGAGTCAGTACATGGCTTTGCTGACTTTTTTGCCTCATGTTTCTCAAGTACAAACCATAACACACCCGACTCTTCCCGATCACAAAACGTGCAGAACACTGTCACCATCGATATTCCCTATCTCTTAACCGAAAATGAACTCCTCTTTGCTGCCAGAAAACTTAAGCCGAAACTCACTGCGGGCCCTGACAGGGTTCCAGCCTTTATAGTTAGGGACTGCTCCAGAGTCATGTCAACTCCCCTTTTGCACATTTTCAACATTATTTTGAAGTCAGGCGTCTTCCCAGATAGTTGGAAATCGACGAAAATTATCCCTATATTCAAAAAAGGAAAAAGATGCGATGTTTCTAACTACAGACCAATTGCTTTACTCAGTAACTTTGAAAAACTTTTTGAGTTCTGTGTTTACCATCTCATCAGTGAACCAGTTGCACACCGACTCTCTAACTCTCAACACGGATTCATTAAAGGAAGATCCACCATCACCAACTTGGCCTCTCTCACCCAGTCTATTTCCGAATCACTTGACGCTGGACGCCAAGTCGATGTCATCTATACGGATTTTAGTAAAGCATTTGACTCGATCTCCCACAGCGTCCTCATCTCGAAGCTCGACTGCTTTGGTTTCTCACAGCGCCTTGTTAACCTAATAAGAAACTACCTGTCAAACAGATTTCAGTATGTCGAACTCGCTGGTTTTCGCTCGCATCCCAGCCCTGTCTTTTCTGGTGTTCCCCAGGGATCAGTGCTGGGTCCCTTGCTTTTTAATGTATTTATTGATGACATCACGCGACATCTTAATTGTGGGTGCCTTCTTTACGCAGATGATATGAAGATATTCTCTGAAATCCAATTGACGGACAGTGTCTCCCCGTTGCAGACAGACTTGGATACCTTAACATCTTGGTGCTCTAAAAACTGTCTTAAAATCAATATCAATAAGTGTGCCATTGTCTCGTATACGAGGAGCAAGTCCGAAGCGGTCTGTAGCTACACAATCGGTGGTGAGGTCATTCCAAGGGTTGAGTCGGTGAAGGATTTGGGTGTCTTCTTCGATTCAAAATTGACTTTTTCACATCACATTGCTCATGTCAATAATTCTGCATGTAGATCCATTGGAGCGGTCATAAGGCATTCCAAAGAGTTTTCGAACATCGACACTTGTATCACCCTGTTTGTGACACTGATCCGACCTGCTCTGGAGTACGCTTCAGTGGTATGGTCCACCAGCTCACAAGTTCACATAAACTCGCTTGAAAATGTACAACGCCGCTTTCTAAAATTTCTCAGCTACAAGATCACCTCTGTTTATCCTCCAATAGGTTACCCCCAAGACTCACTGCTGAACCAGTTCTCACTTCAAAGTCTGAAAACCCGCAGGGAGTCTGCAGCAGTCTTGTTCTTGCATAAACTGGTGACATATTTGATTGACTGTCCTAACCTTCTGGCTCGTTTAAACATCGCTACCCCAAGACTCGAAGCGAGATTCAGTAATACTTTTTACCTCAGTCATGCACGCACAAATCTAATGCAGCACTCTCCAATTTATAATATGTGCTCTCTCTACTGCAAATTTCAACAGACCCTTGACATTTTTTCTGCATCGACCAAGGAAGTAAAGGCTGTTCTTTTAAAAACCTAACGGGTTAATTAAATTAATTTTGTAATATTACCTAATTCTGTAAAATTCATTCAATTGTTCCGCTATTTTTAGTTAATATAAATACATTTCTGTATATTAGTTACCCTCTGTATATCCATTCTGTAATTGGTCTAGTGACTGTTGAATGGCTAGTTAATAAATAAATTCATCCGAGATCCAGAGAGTTACCGCGTGAAGATTGTCACTGCTCAAAATTCACTGCTCAGAATAAAGTGTTTTTAGCTGCTCAAAAGTAATTTCTCGAACCTTACTTTAAGGCCCAAAATAAATATCTGAGAATCACAAGAAGGTCTAGACTAAAATCTGTGCCAAATCCAAGTAGATAATGAAAATATTGTGATTCGGTCCATATTCATACCATTATCTCGTCTGAAGTCAATGTAAAATATAATTGAAAAAAAAAATTGACAAAACTTAAATAATAATTTTTTTAACAATTTTCAGTGACCAAATAAGACAACTTCGTTCACCAGCGCGACCGCCTATTCAAGCCCCTCATCAAACCCCACATCAAACCCCGATAAAGAAGCCCCTACATCCCCCGGCCAATCCTATAGCCACCCAAAAACTACATGAACTCCTCTCCACCCCCCGCAAAACAAGAGTAAAACACTCCACACCACAAAAGGTTCTCTCACCGCAAACTCGTCGTCGGAACATCAGCCCTCAGAGCTTAGACCCTTTTGTTACACCTGGAAACTCCCCGCAGAAGGAGGTCCATCTACCCAAAGCCCAGCAAAGGCTTAATTATGCTTTGGGTGCAAGAGGAATGGCTAATGGACAAGACAAGAGGTTCACTGCAGTGGTAGCGCCGATGTGTTCTACTCCTGCACTGTCTGTGTATAGTCAAAGGTGAGCGAGATTTGGTAATTAAAAATGTTTATAAAATTACTTTATATTATTATAATTATATTATAAAATTATACTTAATATAGTTTTTGTATTGCTTTCAGTGAAATGAGTTACCCTTGCAAGTCGGAGTCTTGGAATGAAGAGAAGAAACCGGTGCAGCTAACATTGGCAGTGGCGGCGGTAATGATGACCCTTTGCGGCAGTGTCACTTCGGGGCTGTGTTTTTACATGATCTCCATTTTGGGGAGGTTATATTATTTAGATTTCAGTGTAGTTTCCGGATTTACGTGTCTCATCCTGGGATTACTTGGATTCAGGACGAGAAACTGCTACTGGTTGCCTAACAGAAACTATATTTCAGGTAAGAAATAGTCAGGCCTGATATTATTTGTGTTTAATTTATGTATAAAGAATGTGCATTCAGCTACAAAAAATACACCTAAACCTAAAGCGATTTGAATATAATTATTAAAGCTTTTCTTAGAAAAATTAATGCATGCAACTTGAAGGTAATGACTTGCAAGTTAAACTTTTCTCTGACGTAATGAATGGAAGCAAGTCCATATCGCTGATGATGTCTACCGCTGATGTAGACGAAACGTTTGGAGCAAATCGTCAAAGATCATGCAGGGATTAATAAACTAAATACAAAACAGCCCTGATACACTTTTGAATTGATACCAGTCGTGAGGGCCTTTTTTCAGGTACAGGTTACAATCATACCCGATGTTCTTATTCTTATTGACAACTTATTAGGACAGTCATTAGAACAGACTTAATAGTCAGTTTACAACCTACTCGCATATTATTAAATTCTATTAAACTTAAACATAATATCTATGATAATTTTTCTTTTATAGGGTACATAGTCCTCAGTTTCTTCTCCCTGTCGACTTGCGCTGGGCTTCTTACTCTTCTTCTGGTGCAGCCGCGTGCAGGTACGCCCCTGGCCGATATCACATCTGGAGCTGTCTGCGGCATCTCGGTGCTCTCCTTGATTCTGGCCAGCGCCGGTGTCATCGCGAGCTACTGCTGCAAGTATCCTCCACCGGACAACAGAGTGCAGCACTGTTCACCCAGCTTTCGGGTCTGACCGCTAGGGGGTACTAGGTTTTGGTTTGATAAAAATTATTCTCTATGAGTTTTTTAATTTCCGAAATACTGGGGAGATTTGTTAAATAAAAGACTATATTATCATAATTAACGAGGAGGCATTTGGGGACACCACATACTTGCGGAGACGCTCGACAATTTCCGCTGCCGTATCAAAAATTTCGGTTCTCACTTGACTATATCATGATGTGGCCTGTCAGGTCATTGCCAGGTTAGGCATCTCTTAGAGCACCTTGATATGAAATTATTATAAAAAGAGTATGGAAGCTAATCTTTTCTCTCTTTCCGATCGGCAGCGATCTGACAAAGAACTGGTATTCTCCATTCAATTTGGTGACTTTTTAGTTATTTCTCATTCCTGACAGCTATGATGGTGGGTGGTAGGGCGGTTACGCATGGGCGTTACAAGAAAAAATTATTATTTTCTTGTTAAAGAGAATTATTTTTTATTTTAAACAATCTTTTTTCACGTTTCTTTTCTTCTCACAAAACTAAGAGACGGGAAAATTACAGGCTGTCCCTTATTTCAGAGCTCATAATGGCCATCTCCTAACGCTAACAGATATAGGCGGGTCGCTTAAATTAGAGAAAAGATGCTCTATTTTGTGGCTATCTCGAATCCGTCCAGACATACAAAATATGCGATTGTTACTGAAATATTAAGAAAAAACTGAAAAATCGATAATTCTTATTTTTGCCATATCTTTTTTATTGGAAATTATTAAACAGTTTTTTGTAGGCTTACATAAGCCGTTAAGAGCTAATCCATCTGATATTGAATGAACATGTTTTTCTTATGGTCGCCGTATTGTATTTCGTGTCATTCTGTATTAAAAGAATTAAGGAAACCAGAAATCTATCACATTAAAAAAAATCTGTTAAATTTTTTTTTTTCAAAAAAAGGAACATTTCTTCAACCGAATGTCATAAATAACCACAACTCAAGCAATGGCCGGCATATTGCGACGTCACACGACGAATTTTTGAATGTGATAGATTTTTGATTTCCTCAATTCTTTGAATACAGAATGACATAAAATACAATATGGTGACCGTAAAAAAACAAAAGTTGACTAGGAAAGCTCTGAGATCTAGTTGGCTTTGAAAATTTTTGAAATGTCATATGAATCTTAACGGGCTTATAACTCATCGTTCAATAAGTCCCGGGATTAACTATGAAAACAACATTTTACCGGCAAAATTCTGTATTATTCATCAAAATAATCTCCTTCAAGTGTAATACAATCATTCCAACGCTTCTCTAACTTTTCAATGCCATGTTTGTAGAACGATTTGTCTTTTGACTCAAAATGAGCCTCAGTAGCAGCGATCACCTCCTCATTCGAGCCAAATCTTTTTCCCTGGAGCATCTGCTTGAGATCCGCGAAGAGCCAGTAGTCGCTGGGGGCCAGATCCGGCGAGTACGGAGGATGGGGAAGCAGTTGGAAGCCCAATTCATTGAATTTGGTAATCGTTTTGATTGACTTGTGGCACGGTGCGTTGTCTTGATGAAAGATGACTTTCTTCTTCTCCATGTGTTAGCGTTTTTTTGCTATTTCGGTCTTCAAACGATCCAATAACACTGTGTAGTAGTCGCTATTGATGGTTTTTCCTTTTTCGAGGTAGTCAATGAAAATTATACCATTCGCATCCCAGAATACGGACGCCATCACTTTGCCGGCCGACTGTTGTGTTTTTGGACGCTTCGGGCGGCTTTCACCGGTCGTACGCCATTCAGTTGACTGCCGACGTGACTCCGGAGTGAAATAGTGAATCCATGTTTCATCCACTGTCACATATCGACGCAAAAAATCCTGTTTATTGCGAGTAAACAGTGCCAAACAGCTCTCCGAATCATTGATACGTTGTTGCTTTTGTTCCATTGTGAGCAAACGCGGCACCCATTTGGAAAAAACCTTTTTCATAGCCAATTTTTGGTTCAAAATAGTAAATGCACTACCAGTTGATATATTCACCATCTTAGCTATCTCGCGCACTTTCATTTTGCGGTCACCCAACACGATTTTCAATACTTGCTTGGTGTTTTCGGGAGTTACTGCCTCATTTGGCCGACCCGAACGTTCCGCATCATTTGTATCAGCACGACCGCGTTTGAAGTCAGCATACCACCGACAAATGGTTGTTTTCGACGGAGTAGAGTCCGGATAACGTTTTTCAAGCCATTGCTGAGCTTGAACAGTATTTTTTCCCATTAGAAAACAATGTTTTATCAACACACGAAACTCGTTTTGGTCCATTTTTTCACGATTTCTCTATAGCTTTCTTGGTTATGTTCGAATTACATCAAATTTTGACACATGTTATGCTTCGAATTACATCAAATTTTGACACATCTCATCTAAAGGTTGGTACTTCTGAACCTTGGTATATACATGGCATTATTAGCGCCATCTCTACGCTAGTCCCGGGACTTATTGAACGATGAGTTATGTAAGCCTATAAAAAATTATTTATTAGTTTCCAATGTTAAAATCTTTTTTGACAATTAATTCTAAAGTCTCAATTTTTCAGTTTTTTCAGGATATTTCAGGAACGATCACAGATATCTTGAATGTCTTGACAGATTCGAGATGGTCACAAAATAGGGCATTTTTATATAATTTAACAGATGACCTTGTATTTATCAGCGTTTAAGAGATAGGTACCCATGATGAACTCGAGCTTTGAAATAAGGGACACACCCCGTATACAAAGTGTAACTGATACCACTAACGTGTTTATATTTTTATTAATGCTCTTGTAATAACAATAATAAGTACCTATATTAGATAAACCTGAAATATTTTCATATGCACGCTTATGCATTTGTTTCTTCAAAGCTGGTAAAACAGGTGATCCAACTTAGATGCGGCAAAGTGTCTACAACGTAAAAAGAGACGTCCGAGGAAAATGACACTAACCTTCCATACTCTCTTAGATGCATAAAAAATATGTCAATATCCAGGTACTCTAGGTATCTCCCCGGTTGAAAAATATTATATTATGAGATTCTATAATAACTATGGGTTTTTTGGACTGGATTAAGGTATTATTGCGTCCCCTAATTAGAGGGTAAATATGACACTCTGAAAACCACAACTTGACATCGTCGCCTGACAGTAAACAGTAACGCTGGCAACATGTGTCAGTAAACTTGTTTGTAGCTACCATTGAAAGCATAATGATATGATCTTTAATTATTAAACAGGTGACCTACTTGTTAAAAAGTATTATAGTAAGCTCATAAATTTTGTAAATTTTTAATAGCACCAAAGTTTACTTATACAGGGTGTAACTAAATAAGTGTAAAACATTTAAGGGGGTGATTCCTCATCGAAAAAAAGATAGGATCTTTCATATAAAGAAACTTTATTGGAGCATCCCTTGTTAAGATACAGCCCCTTAAAGGGGGTACATAAAATTTGTTTAACAATTTTTTTCACAAGCACTGAAAAAGTTACAATATTGAAACTAACCTGACATTTTCTACTACCAAAAAGACACTTAGCCAGTAATTTATTTAGTTTATCCCATGATTGTAAGGGGTGGAAAACACAACCCCTAAAATTTATTTCCAATACAACTTTTTGTCTTATCATTTGTTTACCATTTAAAAATGTATTTCCGATAGACTGTTTCATTCTAAACAAAAAATGTCTCTTGAATTTTTTGCACAAAATAAACCAGTTCGCAGCAAAAAATTATTTTACGAACAACTACAGAGATACATCGTCATAAATGAGAACTGGGTTTATTGTTATTTTGTAGTTACTACCTGCATCAAATTATTAAAGGGGAATAAACAAAACTAATTTATTAATAACAAAACACACAACACGTAGAAATCATAGTAAATGTTCAACATGTCTACCTTCAGACATTACGCATGCGTCTAGTTTCGTATTTTCGTTTTATGGCGATATGTATCTTGGTCATAAAATAATTTTTTGCTGCGAACTGGTTTATTTTGTGCAAAAAACTCAAGAGACATTTTTTGTTTAGAATGAAACAGGCTATCGGAGATAAATTTTTAAATGGTAAACAAATAATAACACAAAAAGTTGCATTGGAAATAAATTTTAGGGGTTGCGTTTTCCACCCCTTACAACCATGGGGTAAACCAAATAAATTACTGGCTAAGTATCTTTTTGGTAGTAGAAAATGTCAAGTTAGTTTCAATATTGTAACTTTTTCAGTGCTTGTGAAAAAAATTGTTAAACAAATTTTATGTACCCCCTTTAAGGGGCTGTATCTTAACAAGGGATGCTCCAATGAAGTTTCTTTATATGAAAGATCCTATCTTTTTTTGATGAGGAATCACCCCCTTAAATGTTTTACACTTATTTAGTTACACCCTGTATATTGTATATGTACCTACGACCTAGTAATAGTTACAGCGACTTTAACTATCACACTGGTGACAATAATAGAGCCTATAAACTCCTCCCATCCGACACGTTTGCATAAATTATGAAGGGATAAATAATAATGATTTTTTTTTTACTTTTTACTACATCACCAACATCGCCTTAAAGCCAAACTCGATTTGAGGTCCAAGGCAACTTGAAGGATAAAATTGGACACCCTATTGTTACTAGCTGTTGTTAATAAAAATAGGTATTGATAGGCTATAGTGGTTGTATTTACCACAGTGTATTATATACAGCTACCCCCGCCCGCCATGATGAAATTAATTAATTAGTCTAATAAAATAATAGTATTTACTATCAAGGGCCAATAAAATATACGTCAATTAAAATATAAACTTCAATAATTTAACTTGTCATAATTTAAATTAATGTCATACACCTGAAAGGCTTTCATCTCTATTGGGCCTCATGCTATCGGTCCAGATGCAAGATAGCCGATGTCCAAATAAAAAGTGGGCACTCTATTATATTGTCCCCCTGTAACTCAGTCACTGTATCTATCGAAAAGATCGATTTTTTTACAAATAGCCGAGTAATATTATTCGAGTTTCTTGCACCACCAAATATATCTATCTAATTAAAATTATTCTTTTAAAGACATTTTTAAAGATTTATTAATGTCTTAATGACTTTTTGAAAAAAAGGCTTGTCCCCTTTTGACAGACAAAACACGCATTCGTCGGTAAAAAAGAGTTTGTTAAAACTACTGAGAATCGAAAATCTCCAAAGGTAGATGGCAGGCTATATAGGGACAGAAGAAGAATCGAATCGACAAAAGGTCATCGACATTAATCTCCATGTTTTTAAGTTCATGAATCGCGTCGAAAAATCGGAATTTTCACGCATTCGTTTCAGAACAATATGATTAGGAATATTTTCACTATGAGCTGGACCTTTTGAAGCGCATTGTCTCTAACTTTCGCCACACTTCTCGTGATGTTAGATGTTAATTTCATCCTTGTTGGCTCCACTTATTTCAGGCTTTAATTTTACTCCATTTACCAAGGTACTACCACTGCCAGACATTCGTTTTTTATTTAAAACAATCGCCTGTGTCAAAATTATCTTTTGACAACATATCAAGACGAGCCATCATATTGAAGTTATTCTGACACTTTTTATATCGTGTGAGAAATTGAAAAGCGATATGGGCAGGCTTTGTAAAAAAACCTCTTGAATCTGTAAAACTGTAAATAATCAGAAATCTTACATTTTACAGTTTTACAGATTCAATCTTATACACAGGAAACTTTTTCCAAAGTCTGCCAAAAATACGTTTTTATTCGCTCACACAACTTATAAGTAGAAAAAAGTTTTCACGCTTTTCGCGTTCTTATTTACTAACACAAAAATCGCCTATAGACCTGTAACCTGGTAACAAGTATTGCACAGAGTATCAATTAATATTGAAACGAACAAAAAATAACCAATAAATAAACAATTGGATTAAAAATTGCTGATCACCTCTCTATCTTTTTAAAGACGTAGTAGCTCAGATTACTTTAGACTGTTTTTTTCTTCTATTCTATCGTCTATTTTATATTGTTTCCCTGTCATTTAATTCCCTTATTACTATGTTATTGTTATACATGTATATACGTTATAAATAATAATTGGGTCCTGTACCTTTTATTGAGTTTGTATCCCGTACATAATTTCAAAATTCGTTTCGATGAGCTCAACCCTTTTCAACCAAAACTCGCAGAAGCTGAGGATATAATCAGTAGTTCTTCGTATTCTCTTCCCTTGATTCTACTTTAACCTCGCTCTAGGCTAGGGAAATTTGGATATTTGAAAGGATACTATTAGTTACAAAATCTTATAGCCAATTAAATTAAAAAAAATTGGCAGTATTGTTGGGAATGATTGAATTTATCGCTTTGACTTCTGTATGTACGGAATACATGACTTACACTCTGTATACAGGGTGTCAATTTGAAAACTTGCCACCCCCAAATTCTTCCTTGAAATTTTTTTTTCAAAGAAATCCCGGAACAGGTCAATTTTTAAATTTAATTTATGATCTATTGACGTAAAAATATTTTATACAGGGTGTTCCTTGACTCAGTAATGACGACATTGTCGATTTTTTTAAATGGGACACCTGTATATTATTACATTTTCAGATTGTCTGAGAAAATCCAGTAGGAATGGTTTTTACAGTTGCAGCTTACATTGAGTAGGTTATGAGTTATAAACAAATGAAAATCGCAATTTTCCATTTTGAAAGCAGTGTACATCGGACACGGCTCTAAATATCGAAAAACGGCTTACATGTCCTATCTTAACTTTTGAAGCGATATCCTATGATGTAGATGAAATATTTATACAGGGTGATCAAAAGTCTGATAATTTTCGTCACCCTGTATGAAAATTTCATCCACACAATAGGATACCGCTTGAAAAGTTAAGATAGGAACATGTAAGCCGTTTTCCGATATCTGTAGCCGTTTTCAAAATAAGCTGCTTTGAAAATGAAAAACTGCGATTTTCATTTGTTTATAACTCGTAAGCTACTCAGTTTAAACTGCAACTGTAAAAACAATTTATATTGGATTTTCTCAGACAATCTGAAATTGTATTAATATACAGGGTGTCCCATTCAAAAAAATAGACCATATCGTCGTCACTGAGTCAAGGAACACCCTATATAAATTTTCTTTACGCCAATAGAACATAAATTACATTAAAAAATTGACCTGTTTCGGGATTTCTTTGAAAAAAAATTTCCAAGGAAGAATTCGGGGGTGGCAAGTTTTCAAATTGACACCCTGTATATTCATTAAATATGTTATGTAGATATATGCTTGTATATGACTCTTATTGGCATTTGCATGGGTCCAATTAAGGTTAACCAGGGGTTAACGATATGGTGTGGTCAATAAGAGATAGTATTTTAAGCGTTGATTAATTTATAAAAAAGTACTCATGAAAACGTCTCTATTGTGTATAGTCTTATATAACATTTTTTCATATTTACTAGGTTCGTTTTATTATACCTATTTATCTGGGGTGTACTTTTCACTAGACGGACTAATGTATCATGCAACAGATTTTAATTACCGAGCAGAGTACTTAATGGTGTTCGCAGACCAACGATGGACAGCGGGAGCGATCTGAGCGCGGAATGTATACATATATGTATAATTGTGCAGCGGGAAAAGCATAAACACAAATTCACGAGTTTCGATTAATGCATTTTTCGCTGCACAATTACATCCCGATCTCATATCGGTCCCGCTGATCTGCATTGGTCTGCGACCACCATTATTGCTGTTTTTGTTTGTCATTTTTGTTACTTATTGAGTTAAGCCATTGGTAGAATAAAAATTTGCTAAACATTATTCATAACAAAATCCTTGTACTGGAATGATCGATACTCCATTCCCACTACTGACGTTTGACGTTTCTTCTTCAAAACATAATTACTGTGTGAAATTACCTTTGCACTACTACAGAGTAATGGTTACTTACCTTTTCAAATTTGTCGTTTCAAAAATCGTTGTCAAGTCCTGGTCTCCTCTGATCTTGGTAATCTGCTGTTATAGTTGATTTGGTAGGTATATTTCTGGGTGCTGTAACTCTGTGGCCTGGTATATAAAAAACCTTCTTGCGCATCAATCGCAGAAATAGTGTATTTTTATGCGATTCAATTATGAATATTTTCACCGCTTTTTAAATTATTGGCTTTCTGAAATTTTCCATAGTCATGTCATGTTAGCGTAGTGGTTTACTGTGAAAAATTTTCTGTGATAATTTCATTTCATTTCGTTTGAACACGTGCCTTAGAATGGATTTTTAAATTTAAAAATCAAAAAAATTGGCAAAATTTAACAATTTTGTCCCTTTTCCTATGCCCGCCACTGGCTAACTTTACTTGAAAAATACTATTTTTTACACTACCTTTAATAAATTCGGAAAAACTGAAAGGAGAGTTTTGCAAACCGAAAGTTTGAAATTTTAGAGGAATAAACATCATTTAAAAATATTCGAATATCTCCGCCATTTTTATATTTGCTTCTTGAAATTTTTGAAGGTTAAATGCTATTAGTATAGTTGTCTACTATCAAAATTTCCGTTCTATTCCTTCAAAAATAAGCTCATGAATGTTTATAGAAATGTAGACATTTTTACCCTTTTCCTACCCACGCCTCTGGCTTATTAATAGAAATGATGCAAATTGTATTGCATTAGCTCAAATTTCAAATAATTCCAATCTTGTTAATTTTGTTTAAAAGTTTTTGATCTTGCCTATTTAGGGGTTCAAAATCTAGCCATTTTCCAAAAATTGAAAAGGCCGCCATTTTGGAATGTCTTTACCTATTTTACTCAAATACAGTACCAGACGACTACTTGAGGGTATCTTACTACCAAAAAAATTTCAGCGCTCTAGATTGAAAACTTCGACCAGAAACCGTGCCTCACGGACGGTTTTTTTTCTGAAATTCGGAGGGACATCCTGTAGAAGTAACACAACTCTAGGAAAATGTTTTTTACGAAAATCAATCGTCAGCCCTAAGGTTTATAAGAGTACAAAATTTCGTTCATTAATCTTGAAAGATGAAGCTACAGGAACGTTTTTAAAAATTTAGAGAAATTAATTTAAAAAAAACATCATGTAAAAAAAAATCGAATATCTCCGCCATTTTTCTTGTTTACTTTTTGAAATTCTCAAGGGTTGAAGTCTATTAGTATAGTTGTCTACTGTAAAAATTTCAGTTTAATTACTTCAAAAATGTGCTCATAAATTGTTGGAGAAATTTAGCCATTTTTACCCTTTTCCTACCCACGCCACTGGCTTATTAATAGAAAAAATGCAAATTTTGTTGCATGAAATTAAATTTCAAGTCATTTACTTGCAATATTGTGAATTTGATATAAAACTCTTTTTCTATCTAGCTTATACAGGGGTTCAAAAAATAGTCCTTTTTCCAAAAATTAAAATGGCCGCCATTTTGAAACGGCTCAGTCGATTTTGCTCAAGTGCAATACCAGACCACTGCTTGTAGATATCTTACTTCCACAAAAATTTCAGTCTCCTAGATTGAAAACTGCGACCTGAAATGAGGTGACAAAAACCGGATTTTCCGAATTTTGAAGGGACACCCTGTAGAAGTGACGCGACTTTTGGAAATTTTTTTAATGAAAATCAAAATTGTTCCTAATATTTAATAAGAGTGCAAAATTTCGTTCACTAATCTTGAAAGATAAAGCTACAGGAGCGTTTTAAAAATCAAAATTTCGTGATTTTGGAGAAATAAATATATAAATATATAAATATATATATATATATATTAATGGAAAATTGTTAAGGGCTATAGGCAAAAGTCTTTTTTTAAAGTGTGGTCTTTATTATAATATCAACGTTTCGACCGAACAATTTGGGTCATCTTCGGGATTCTAAAATGACAAAAAGGAAACAGTTAACGATATAGCAGCTACTTACTAAAGATTACTTACAATAATTTGACCAATTCAATAGGTCTGGAAACATTTGGTAATTAAAAGAATTAAAAAATTTGTAATTTCCAAATGTTTCCAGACCTATTGAATTGGTCAAATTATTGTAAGTAATCTTTAGTAAGTAGCTGCTATATCGTTAACTGTTTCCTTTTTGTCATTTTAGAATCCCGAAGATGACCCAAATTGTTCGGTCGAAACGTTGATATTATAATAAAGACCACACTTTAAAAAAAGACTTTTGCCTATAGCCCTTAACAATTTTCCATTAATATATTTATTTGGCAATTACTTCTATTATAATTATATATATATATATCGTGGGCAGGTGAATTTTGGAAAACCACTTTTTCGTGATCTGGGGGTCATGATCGGTGGACATTTGATGAGTTTGGGTGATTTTTGGAAAGTGATGCCGTCCTCAATAGTGTATTTTTTTGTTAAAAAATACACTAAAACTCGGCCGTAGTCTTGCCAATTTTCGTAAGTTTTCTGGATTTATCTTTGAGATATTTCTATTGTTGTTATATTAAAAAAAAAAGAAACACAAACAAGAAATTTCATTAATTATTATTTTATAAGCATTGTATGTAGGCAGGTATACTTTTTTCTCTTCTAAGTAGTGAGTAATACCTAATATATGTACATTTTTGAGTCCCCATAAACAGTCCTAAGATTTGTACTTTTTATCTTTATTTAGATTATAACTTTTTATTCTCTGTTATTATTT